>JANZXP010000008.1:29628227-29653305 GCA_027576715.1 Erythroxylum flavicans
GATGTGGTAATTTACCACACCTGGACCCGTTTCTTTGGTCCGACCCGTTCTCTGGAAACGGGATGTTACACTTTGTCTCCCTGTCTAGGGGTAAAACTGATAATTTTGTGGGAAACACATCCAAGAAATCCCTAATAATAGGAATATCCTGTACTATCTGCTCAGTACGGGTATCAATTATATGGGCCAGATAAGCCTTACATCCACCTCGAATCAATCTTAATGCACTTATTGATGAAATCAATCTAGCTAGCACTACTTAACTAACACCTCGAAATATTACTCTTGACTGATTAGAAGATTCAATAATTACCTCCTCAGTACAGCAATTAATTACAACCCTATATGCAGTAAGCCAGTCTATACCTAAGATCAGGTATATCTCTCTTAATTGCAATATTATCAAATTAGCTTCCAACTTTGCCTTATCAACCCAAATCATACACCCTTTACACACTTCTCCTAGGTCTACTCACTTTTAATTCACATTCCAATATCTCTCTATCACAATGCAATTTAGATGCCAGATGTAGTGTGATAAATGTGTGTAGATCTTGGATCTAACAATAAAAATGCTTCAAATTAAAAGACATTTAACACACCTACTATAACATCTGGGGAGTTCTATGCCTCCTGTTTGATGATAGCATATATTCTGGCCTACTGATTACTCCGCACCTCAATCCTGACAATAGGATCAACTAAATTTATTATGTCTCTACCTCTGCCTCTCTGTCCAAATCCACTAGCTTTGCTCTGTTGGACTGTAATCTCAGTCATTGATTCCCTTATCACTACAGACTATGCTTTGAAAGTTATGGGACAATCTCTAATCTGGTGCTCAAAAGAGCCGCATCATAGGCAAACTTCTGATAACTTCCAAGATTCTTTATTATGTTTCCTTCAATAATATTCACAATTAGGCATCTGTCCAGATACTGGGCCTCTACTACTGCTACTTTGTACAAAACAGCCCCTCGGTCTAAACCCTGATTGTCTCTATCTAGTCAATGGTTGAAAAGATCTATTCTAGTTTTTACTGAACCTTCTGCCATAATCAACTTAAGCTTCACTCAGTCTCTTCATTCTGAACTCCTGCCTATATTCTCCTTATCCATCTTTCAACAGTTGTTCAATTCTGATTGAGGCAGCTCTTAGCTCAGAAAAAACTACTCATATTAGTAATAGCTAACCTCATTCCGGTCTCCATATTTATCCCATCTTTAAGCCATCTACATTTGTTCTCCTCAGTCAGAATCAAGGTATTAGCATACCTTATTAACTCATTAAATCATATCTCATGTTCTACTACTATCACACTTCCCTGCTTCAAATCTAAAAACTCATTCATCTTTCTATCCAAGTAGATCTTTGGCATGTAGTTCTCTTTGAAGACCTTAGGAAGTTAATCTACAAGGTCGGGTGGTACTGCCTGGAATAGTCTTCCACCACTAATAAGTTGGACCTTGCAGAAGCGAAACTATATGGTCAAACCTTTCATCTGACTCACAGTCCATTTGATCGAATACTCTTTCTGTCCTCTCTAACTATCCTTCTGCCTCAGCAGGGTCTGTACTTCCATAAAAAATCTATAGCCCCTTGCTTTTTAAGTTTATCATATGCCTTTCTCTCTTCTCATGAATTCTCTAAGGTATTTTTTCTGATCGAGGCGCTGGAGACTCTTTATTGGCTCTTATAGACTCTAAGTCAGCTTACTCTACAACTTATTCACCTATAGCTGATGACCTATAATAAGCAATAATCTTGATTAATATCTGAGTCTCTCACTTTATATCATTTCTATATATACTTATATCTGTCCTTATGGATGCCAAACCATGCTCTCTTACCAAAACCTGTAACACCCCACTACCATGTACACTCGAACATCCGGTGGACATTTGAGAACATACCCAATGAAAGTGGCATGTTAGAGCAATCACATTCACTTAATATGAAATCATACATATAACAAAAATATTCAAAAGATCAACTCCTCATTTCATTCACAAAACATAGTTTACATTGTAGCATTTCACTACATAATCAATATATACAATATCAAAAACATATCAGATTTTACTACTCTTTACAACACGTTCTATATGGAATGAGGAACTAAACAAAAGTATTCTATCTAACTCCTCAGTTTTAGTTGACTGACCTTTAAGCCATTCTCGACTTCCAAAAGTTGATATAACTAGACTTCTACTAGTTTGCCTTAGGAGCTAAGTCGTCCTTGTACCTAAAAATCAACTTTGTAATTTTGATGAATTTTATGAACTCAGTGAGTGAACCATCCTCGATGTGCTCACTCAAATCAAACACAAGGACAATTCATGTTTCATTTTGCAGATAAAGCATCTCATTAAACATTTTATATCACTTCACATTTCATCATGATTCAACAAATATGATTTGTATACATGATTTCACATTTCCATATCAAAACAGTACAATCATTCATATAACACATATCAATTTGTATATGCAAATGCACATATGACTCACTTTCATTATTACTTTGTTGTGACTGAGTGCCTTTTTAACTATCTTGTATCTATTGTAGATACCAAACTTATTGATAACTGTCTTGTATCTATTGTAGATACCGGGCTCATTTTATATATTAAGTCTGTGGCTCTTTATGCACATTTATAAGCTTTAAGCTCTTTTTCACTGGGCACTCCGGTCAGAACTCCTTTATTAAGTTGCTTAATTACATAAGTATTCAATTACACACATATGTATATATATTATGTTCAATGCATGCTCAAAGACTTTCCTGGGTATGTGTCCTTAATCGTAAGTCTTGATCATTCAATCATTATCACTTGTATATGTTTAGCTTGCACTTAGGTTTACACCTTAAAGAAACTTAATTATTCTAAGTTCATCAATCATACATTCATCAATCCCTTTTCTAGCATTATATAATCACACAATATCCTATTCCTCTTTCATTCATACCTAATACGCCTTACTCATTCTTTTGGATCACATTTACAATCATAAGAACACATTCATTCCTATAACCTCTTTAAATTTCTATATTTTGATACATTAATATCATCAACCCATTCTTAAGTTATAACCTTAATTAATAACCTAAACATATCAAACACTTTATCAACATATTCAACATTAAACTAGGTTCATTTCAAGCCCCATTCAAGTATAAATGCACCATAATGAAGTAACTTATCAATAGTTTGTTCAAACATCAATCAAAAGAGAAGAATTCACATTTAGGGCCTTTCCCACGATCGTAGAGGCATTCCCAAGATCGTGGGTTATGTAATCCAAAAAATCCCAGCCAATTCTTCAATGTTTTCCATATTTTAACTCCTTCATAATACATTCAACACATCTTATGCATAGTTCATCATTTCTACTTCATTTCCTCTTCATTCTCACCTCAATTCCATCTCAAAAACATCCATATGACAATACATAAACTGTTTTTCATCATTTATACAAAAATAGAACATGTTCATATCCACTCATTCATTAACATTTCATCAATTTTCAACACAGTTTTTCTCCATCAATCTATCCCTAAACTATCATCATATATGTTTCTACATAAACAAGCCATGAAGAACAATATTACCCTTATTTGTTTAACTCCAAGCTTCTTCAAAACATCATGTAACCCTAGTTTCCAAGCTTACATGATCATCAAACATCAAGGTAAAGTAGGCTAGATTTTTACTAATAAGATAAGATAACAAAGATCTTGTAATGGCTAGTGTTGAATATTGACAAAAATCACGTTATGAGTGTGGGTTGTGAAGATCATGAATGGAGACAAGAAGATGAAGATGAGAGTATGAAGAAAAAGTAAGCAGAGAAGGTCTTTCAAGTGAGAGTGTGGTGGGTTAATTATGTGGGTTAAAAACATCGTGAGTGTCATGACACTTGCCACGTGTTTTCTTTTTGTGATGCTAAAAAAATCACTTAATTACTTAGTCCATTTGTCTCTCAATTTTCTAAGTCACTTATCAATTAATCTTAATGTCACGTGCAATTTATTTCTACTACCATTTGTCACTTATTTCTATTCCATGAGTCAATTTGTCTTGCCACTTGGCATTTTTTCTAGTCTAAAAATACACATAAATTCGTAAATTTCCTAATTTTAACAAATAAATTCAAAATTAATAATTGAAACCATCAGATCAAAAATCAAAACATAACAATTCATAATTCACATTATAGCTGATTTAAATCGTTCATATCCCGAAATATGTCAATCGAGTGCATATATAATCTTTGGAACATGTACAATATCATAATTCATGTGGGTATATGAATGCAATGCATTTCATTTATTCTTTATGCTATTTTCTTATGCACGATGGTCTAGTATCCTATATCCTAAACCGTAGTATGGAAACACAGGATATTACACTTTCTCTATCTCTCGATGAATTCTCTCTAGGGTTTCTCGAAAGTGGCTGATGCAAAAGCTTCTCTCTACCTCTTTTCTTGTTCTTTAAATATCCTCTTGTGTTCTAAGTAACTTTAGGGTTTTTTTGAGGTCCGAAAGGTCTAAAAAATCCCTCAAAACTTAACATTTTTTAGTGTCTGCATGTCTGTCTGGCGCAGGCGATGATTGTGGGCCATTTCCTAGGCTTCTATCATGATCGTGGCACGTGGGCCACGATCTTGAGCCAACTCTGGTGCTTCTGTCACAATCATGGCACAACCATTGTTTCAGCTGGAATGTCTTCGAAATTTTTCCGTTCCTCGATGTTGACCCTGGAATACTAACAAACACATCAAGGTACTTTAAAAATATAATATTTAAGCTCGAAAGCTTGTACTAACCCATAAAGCACTTAAAACATAAATAATTAACAAACCAACAAAATTCTAAACTAAACACAAACTAAATGATCAGATTAATGGATGAACACATATAAAAATGTGCCCTAAAACACGATACAATTTACACTTATGAAAAGTCCTCATTAGATTGATTAGGAAAACCATCAACTTGGAGAAAAGATTCAGGTATCGTAACAAATGCATTATTTAAATTTCACTCTTTCTTTCATACTAAATGATCAGATTAATGGATAAACACATATAAAACTATGCCCTAAAACACGATGCAATTTACATTTATGAAAAGTCCTCATTAGATTGATTAGGAAAACCATCAAATTGGAGAAAAGATTCAGCTATCATAACAAATGCATTATTTAAATTTCACTCTTTCTTTTGTTCTTGATTCTATCGTTACACTAATGTCATCCCTTATATCTTTTAAGGATTTGTTATTGCTTTTAATGAATAAGGAAAAAAGTTACTTTATCCTTTTAACAGGAGCTACTCATTTAGCAAATTGGATATCTCATTTACTAGTCTTAAAATCAAAGATTGGCCCTTCACTTATTTAAGAATTCCAATCACTTAAAAGAGACAGAATTATAGATATTTTTATCATTAATTATAAAATAAAAAGGAAAGTGAGTAGTTAGTGTAACAAAAGTCTTTGATAAGCTAAAAGGGTTTAACTTGTTAATTTAGTGCTAAATTCCATAAATGGGTTTTAGAATTCTTATCTTCATCCTCTAAAAGGCATTATCAAAATGATGAAGAGGATAATAACATTATTCTTATGGTCTGATGAAGTTGCAAACAAAATAGTAGTAAAAGTAAAGCAAAGTGAAGTGTGCAAAACAAAGGAGGAAGGAGACTTTGGCATTTGTTCTATTAAACTCACCAATAAATTATTTATGATTGAAAGCGTATGGAGATTCCTCAAGGATACAGAAGTATTGTAGGTTAAATGGGTTCATATATGATTTTTTAAGAACAAAAACTATTAAATAATGGAACCTAGAGATAATAATTATTGGAACACGTTATATATCATTTGACTTAGGAACCAAATCAGGCTATAACTGAAAACTATTATAGCCAATGGAGAAAGAACTGGAATCTAGTTCAATAATTAGAGTAGCTTCGGGCTTTAAATGATAACAATGCATATTCTGAACTCCATGATCTTATTCCAACTAATACTCTAGTTAAAAAGGTGCCCAGTGGTGACTTTCAACAGATTAGCCCCTCAATCCTTGCTGATTTCTTGAATTTAGCTTCAATCTTCTCATCTCTCTCAACTTGGTTTGATGATAGATATTAGTTACATCAAAACTCTAGAGCATTATCCAATAAATCTTAAAAGCTTTATTTGAAACCACTTATGCCTAAAGTGCACTAGTATAAATTTGTATGGAACAAATAAATTGATATATAGTATAAAAACACAACTTGGGATTTTTGAACCGTATAGTGAAGTCAGAATGATTTATTTCCTTCCCACAACCCTTCCCTCATCCTTCCACTCCGTTCCATAATAAAATGATGACTACATGGGATAAAATGGTCACATGAATGGATGAAGACGTCTAAGCATAAGTCACTTCATGCTTAGATTCATAAAATGCAACTCTTCCGGGTAGACCTTCCCCATATAGGTTCGATATAGTCGAGGTGTACGTGGTACAGGTAAAAGGTTACAAGGAAGTTGCAAAATGTTTTGGAATCAATTCCCTACAAATGCACATTGCCTTCCAATGGCAGAGTGCTTTCTTCCTTGTGTTGCATAAGATTCTTTTTGATCTTTGCAATAATTCAGAAAAGCCACAACAAAGATTCATATACACTGCCACCTTTTACTGCTTCCTTCCAATCACTTAAGGGTATTTGCATGTTTAAATTCGAATGTGACACATCTTAGCTTTTGTGAACAAAGGTCGAAATTCAGAGAGTGATTTTTATTAGAGCATCAATACTACAGCGTCCTCATTCCATTATTCCATGCCTGCCGTGTGCTACAACAGTAGGAGGTTGTAAACTCACTCCCCCCTTTTATTGTCGTGAGAAAAAAGAGAATCTTCGAAGTATTTCTTATAGTATTTGGGTTGCGGCGGATCGACGCTGGGGAGGCGTAGCTGCAGAGAGACTGTTGTTGGCCTGGTAATGTAAAATCTAAAAAAGTGGTGTATTGGAGTTTAGGCTCATTTTAAATCCACATCGAAATTATGTAAATCGTTTTCATTTGGATGGTGAGTTAGAGGAATGTAAGAAATTTTCTAGTCAGACATGGATTAAAGAAACTCGTATTCTTTCCAACTAATGCTTAGTTTGTAAGCCCCCCAAAAATTCTGGCATAATCGTTCATCCTTTCAAATTAAAAGAATTTTATTGGGGAATTCCTGAAAACTATGCAAACGCTTTAGACACAATATGACAAAGTTTTTAAAATAATTATTATTTTATTATATTTTAAATCACAGGTTATAGATGATAGCTTGAATTATACAATTTTTTTCATAAAATACTAAAAATTACATGTTAAACCCAAATAAATATTTATTTAATATATTAGACGCTTTAATTATTAAAAGAAACCTTAAAGTTATTTATTTCATTTGACGTTAGTGTTGGTTAGTAAATTTTAAAAACAAGTCTCGGAACAATAGATAAAATTATATATATGATTTTAATGGTCTGTGATTATGCTTTCGACA
Source organism: Erythroxylum flavicans (assembly GCA_027576715.1). Lineage (NCBI taxonomy): Eukaryota > Viridiplantae > Streptophyta > Magnoliopsida > Malpighiales > Erythroxylaceae > Erythroxylum > Erythroxylum flavicans. The sequence continues at coordinate 29,635,775 of JANZXP010000008.1, forward strand.
GTGACATGTGCTGACATGGCATGCATATTCAATGCCACGTAGGAACAGATTGCAACATGTAAACCTAGACTTTCGATAAGTAGGAATCGCGGTCACCATTTTGGATCAGACACATGAAATGTGTAAAAAAGAAAAGGTAGAAAACTCGTATTCAAAGCCTCCACTTCTTTATTCTCTACTGCGACTACTTTGAAAAGTGGGCCGTCCGCCTGCAATAATACTCGGAATTGGAATCCAAATCCTCACGAGCATTACATGCGAAAAATAGCCGTTGCTTTTAAATATTGAATATTCCTTCTTTTTTCTATAGTAAATATTGACCTAGATAACGAAGTCTTGGTTTTATGGAGTCGGTGGATAACTCGGGTCCAAGTCAATTATTGGCATCAGAATTTCTTCGAAGATGAAATAAATAAATAAATCATGTTTTTTTTTTTTTTACAGAAAGCGTTGATCAACTAATACTACATGGTACAGTTAGCTATAAATTAGAATCAGAATCGTGCAATAAACGATACATCTCAAAAATCTACAAATGTGTAACAATTGAATTATTAATAGAAGAACATATATCATTATTGAGTAGTACACAAAATTTTCTTACATGAGTATGCTGTAGGATACAGCGAACTTGGAACTATAAATAAATCTAAATGAATATGAAATTCACTATAAAGCCTAATCCAACATGAATCTTCTTCTTTTTACGTACCGTATTACTTGGGATAATCGACCTTAATAGTCTTTTATTTATATTAATTTTTTTAAAAATCGTTTAACTTCATTTATTTTCTACATTTTGAGAAATTAACTAAACAATCGCTTCTCTTCAACGTAAGTCTCCTTAATTTATCATAGCATTAATTCTTTTTGGTTGACTCCATTATAAATCTATAAAAATGTAAGGCAATTAGAGTCTACACAAAATTAGAGTTAAATTACGATTTTACTTGTAGAACAATTGTAATACCTTTCAATCATATATCTTTCAGAGATTGTGCACACAAGGTCATACATGCGCCCTCACATTAAGCACCACGTATGCAATGGGGTAAGCTCTTCTTTTTTGTTTGATCACTGGCATGATGTGGGCCCCTTATGTAAAACTCCACTCTTTCCAGCTTTAAGATTTTTATTCCAGAAGATACTAAAGTGCAAATGTTAATTCATACAATTGCCGGCATTAAGAATTGGAATGATTGTTGAACACTGGCCTACATATCTTCCGGACCAAGCCAAAGAGGATGTAATACGAAGGGAACTACACAAGTCTCATGTACTTACTACTCAATCTTCTAAGCAATTGTTACTCAGTCCTATAGTTAGATTCCCTCTTCTCACTATTATATGGGCTCAGGTATATTTCCAACTCGCTCTTTCATCTTATGGTTAGCTTTACTACACTAATTGGGAACCAGAGAGAAAGAATCAAATTTCAAATTCTCGACCCAGGTTGCCTTTAATATTCTAGAGTGAATGAAACACTAGACCATATATACTTTGAGTGCTCTCATACTAAGCCAATTTGGAATGCATTTCTCAAACTTTTTAGCCTACAAAACCAAAATCTCAACTGAGTTACATTGGACTAACAAGGGGGATCAAAAGGTCTTCAAGATGGGTTTTGCCATGTTGGTGCACTATATATGGAGGATGAGAAATACTAAAATCTTTGGTAACGTAGAAGAGTTCATTGAGTATGGATGGGTATAATTTTACCTTAAACTAAGAATGGCTACTATGGTTAGTAATGATCAACAACACATTTTAAATCTCATTTAAGCTGCAATTGCAATTATAGGCGATGTTACTTTTGAAGTGTATGTTTTTGTAGTTACTTGTCTTATGTAATAGTTCCTTCCCATATAGTTGTTACTTTGAACATGCTGTAATTTCCACCCTTTTTGAATGATTATATTAATTACATTCCCAAAAAAAAGTAATGACAATAAAGTTTTTATGTTGTTATACGATATTTTTTAAAATTTATTATCATTTTTGCAAACATAACACTCAATAAAGGTAGTGAAAAATCTTCTCAAAAAATATATAATGTTTTAAATATTTTACTTTTTGAGCTTACTAGCTTTTTCATGTTAGTAAGTTATGGGAGAGAAATAACTTTAAACTAAGTGACACAAAATAGACATTTGATTTGGTAATATTACCATGAATATGGGAACAGATCATCTATTCTCATTACTCTGTTCCTACCTTGTTTCATGAGCATTCATCAATCTAATAAATGAGTCCCACATTGAATGAATGGATGCTTATGGAACAAGATAGAAACAGGTGATCTGAATCCCATGAACGTGAAGTTCAGTCCAGGAGATTATGAAATTAAATGAAAGAGAAGTGTATTTTATTGTAAACACTTCATTTAATTGCACAAAATTATTTATTTTTAATTAAATTTATGAAAATTTCAGATAGTAAATTTCTATAGTTTCATATATGTTTGAAAATTTTCCATTAAAAATTAAAGGAATTACTAGAGAAAACCAACTTTACGCATAGAAATTAATTTATGAGGTCTTTTAGCTTGGTAAGAACTCCTTTTATTTTTCAGTTTCTTCTTGGAAATAACTTTTTAAATATAGTATTTACTTCATATTACTTTTCCGTTTATCTTACCACTTACAACTAGACTTACATTATGTTTTTACAAATCCTAAATGGGTGGGTTTGCAGACAAATGATGTACACGATGATAAAGAGAGACTAAAGTCAAAAGAAGAATTTATCATATTTGTTTTTAATAAAGAAATTAAGTTTTCATTTTTGTTCACTTTTAATCTTTCACATTGCATACATTATTTCACTTTAATTATTTTTCAAAAGAAAATTGACTTCACATAACTTCTTAACTCATTATTTATTGCTCAATTTTCTTCTACGATTGATATATTATTGTATGTTACTGGGTTCTTTATTTCTTTCCATATTTTATGTTTGTCTGACATTAAGATTCATCTAATAATTAGATATATAAATAACACAATGAGAAAAACATATGAATATTATTTTCTAAGAATATTAGTATACTTTTAGAATAATAAAAGTTCATACTAGTATTCTAGGTCATGAATGCTGCAAAAAAAGCCACATTCATCTCCTTTTCACACACAATAGATGAAAAAAGTTTTTATAAAATGATGTGCTTTACAAAGAAGGAATTTATATTAATTAATATTTAATAATACTTACTCTTCATAAGTTCTTATTGAATTAAACATCTACATTAGTTATCTTGTGAAAATTTTTAAATCAAAATGAATATGAGATTAAAAATTCTATCACATAAGTAAAACTCAACACTAATCTTATAATTGGATCATTTCATAAAAGAATACCTTAGAAGAGAAGCTCATGTTTTTCTCTAAAATACTTGAACGAATTGCATAATCAAGGCTTCTCTCTTAGCTTTCAATTTCTACTCACTTGATTATACTTCCTCTCTTTGTCCTCATTATTTTTCTAACAACACTTCTTCTCTATTCATTTCTCTTATAAGTTGACTTTCCCTTATTCCATCCTTCTTTTAGTGTCCTTTCTTCCCCTTTTTCCTAGTTGGTGTTCATTATCCTTCTTCCCTGTTCCTCCTTCCTTTCCTCTTTGACTCCCTAGTAGTTAACTATTTATTCCTCTTTTGAATTTTGACCTTCTCCATTTTTTCCCTCCCTTTTGTTTTTTTGCTTCCTCTTGCTTTTACCATTTTTAGTAATGTCAACACCTTTTCATAACCTGTCCACTAAAAACTTTCCTACTTTAGGTTCCAAAAACATGTTTCCTGATCCTCTTCCCAAAGCTTTTGTCCATGCTCAGGATGTTAATCTAGCTCCTCACAATGCAAACTCCAACTCCCAATATCCCATTAGAAAAAATTAGAAAAAGATTTTAAGTGATTCAACTAATAAATTAAAGCTCCACTATTTCCCACCTTCCTCCTTTAAAGGAATAACCTATACAGAAGTTGACATAGATATTCTAAAGGAACATGTTTATGGATTACAAAATTTATAGATTTGTAATTTCTCGATTCATAAAATTATTCCTAACTTATTCAGTTAGATATGAAGCTATCTATTAGACAATTAATTTTACAAACAAGATCTCTCTTCGATCTATAGTTAATTTGTCAATTGTTGGTCTATTAAATTGCCAACTTTTATTGTACAACCTAATACAAATTACTTTGGCTAACTCTCTCGATTTGTTGTCAAATTTAAGCGTGAAAAATTATCACAAACATCTAGAAATATATTGTATTCAACAATGATTAAAGTCATAAAATAATTCTACAATAATTCCTAATCTAAATATAGAAATCCATAAACATGTTCAACATCAAAGAATTCAGATTACACATAAAGGATAATGAAAGAACTAAAGGAAAAGAATAAAAACTCTATTAAGGCCTTGATCTGGAATGTTCAAAAGTCTAAATTTCTTCCTAATCTCCCACATTTGATTCACTTTGATTTAACTGTTGCTGTTATTTTTTATTGTATTTCATGTTCTTATATAGCGCTTTAGGGGTCATGTCTAGGGTTTTCCCACTTCGTTCGATTCTAAAAACAACCCTGAACCCTAAAACAAATGAAAAAATTTGTGCCTAGGAATCTCTTGTCATGATCATGACTTAGGAGTCATGATCAAATTCCTAGTGTTTTCCTCTCTATCAAGATCATGCTTTTTAAGGTATGATTATGATAGAGGCCATGTAGCCCCATAGAGCACGATTGTGACACCCTTTTTATAGCTTCCATCTTTGTAGTTCTTTAATTAGCTAATTTGTAACACTCACAAACACCTAATGAAACATAAAATTAAGATTGAATTCATGCTCTAAACCAAACAAACATTGAGAATATAAACAAACGCTCACAATAATACAATTCTAAGCCTATATGTAAGATAATAATCTAATAAACACTTTAAAAACACTCTAAAACATTTAGGAAAGCAACGTCTGAATTATAACTATCAACATCTACACACTTACAAGGTGCTTGGTTGATGGGTTTGGGAAGGGGTTAATGGGTAAGGAATAAAAAGTGAGTGGTTGGTTGTTAATTACCATTATAGGGGCAATAGTTTGATATTTCATTTTTGGGAATCCCCTCCATTTAGTAGAGGAATGAAACTCATTCCTTAGTAGTGTCTTTTTTTTAAATTTTTTTAATACTAATTAATTAAAATATTATTATTATTAATTAATTAAATTATAATTAATTAATTACAATATAATTAATCAAAATATAATTCATTCATTAATTAAAATATTGTAATTAATTAATTAACTAAAATATAATTATTAATTAATTAAAATATAATTATTCATTAATTAAAGTATTGTAATTAATCATTTAATTAAAATATAATTAATTATAATATAATTAATTAAAATATAATTCATTCATTAATTAAAATGTTGTGATTAATTAATTAATTAAAATATAATTAATTAATTAAAACATAATAAATTACAATATAAATAATTAAATTATTATTATTATTATTATTATTATTATTATTATTATTAATTAATTAGTTACAATATAACTAGTTAAAATATAATTCATTCATTAATTAAAATATTGTAATTAATTAATTACAATATAATTAATTAAAATATAATTAATTAATTAAAATATAATACATTTTTATTTCTTAATATTTTTTACAAACCAACCATTGTCAATAGTAATGGTAATTATTCCTTCCTCTTAACCAACTATTATAATTATAATGATAATATCCATTCTCATTCCTCACTATATTCATTCTCATTCCTATTATCGTTCCCCATGCGAACCAACCACCTCCTTAAACTTTTGTTTTTCCTTAAGAAAAAAAACACATATTCACATATTCATGCAATATACAATAACGATACAATGGCATTGAATCATATGGAATCAATTTAACTGCAAACATTAGTCATTCAAAATTTTCCAACATACTAACCCATTCCTTTTATGTTAAAGCCCTTTAAATTGAATATACATATCAATCAAAATATTGGCACCCTATTCATACACCTATGGCACTTGTAAGCATACATTTATAATTAGAAAAATGAGAGAGCAGCGAGAGAGCGACGAGTTGAGAAACCCATAACTTCTGAGATTACGGGTGGATCATAGCTTGTCGACCATGGCCCTTCTTTCCCCTTTAACTGGCCCCGTTCCTTCCTTCCATCAAAAATCGCCCCTCGAAATCCCTAATCGTACCCATGACCAAAACACCGACCCAAACCCCATCGTCACTACTTCATTGCAACTTAACCCTCCCCTCATCCCAAACCAAACCTCCTTTGTAACAAAATCCCTAATAGTGGAAGGTGTATCTGTCAATCAGTAGGAGACCAATCCCGCCACTGCCCCCAATAACCTTGAGATCAAAACCTCGAGGACTTTTAGAATATGGAAGTCAATAGTGTCAGATGGAATGGCGGACTCCATAGCTGATAAAGTTTTATCTTATTATCCCTCGGAGTTCAAGGAGGACCAAATCATCATTATCCCCCCTCCAAAGCTAGCAAAGAAGGGAGCTGCACATTTTAGGTTATCATTGATAGGATTTTTTATTGGCAAACGCCCTGCGTTCCCAGTGGTTCAAAGAGTACTAGCTAAATCATGGGTGAAGTTTGGACTAAGGAAACTTTGATTCGGAGGAAGGGATGAAAATGGTGTTGGAACAAGGCCTTTGGCATATCTAAAGAAAGCCCTTATTTCTGAGAAAGTGGAGCCTGAATTGGGGGTAGGGGGGACAAGAAGAAGTGTGGGATAGGTTTCACAATATACCAATAGAATACTGGACCACGGAAGGGTTGGGAAGAATTGCAAGTTTCGTGGGTCATCCCCTCCTAATGGATACACCGACAACAAAGATGTCTAGGATAGTATATGCAAGAATGTGTGTGGAGTTAGAGTTAGAGAGCCACTGGCCAAAGTCCTTCCAATTGGCTACTTACAATGATGAAGGGACAATAACCTTCAAGGAAATAAGGGTTGAGTACGAATGGAAGCCTGACCATCAAGGTCAGAAGAAGGAATGGGCAGTTACAGGGAGGTTGTTTCAGATTGGATTACAACAAGAGTTGAGAAAGAACAGGAGCCAAAACAGAATTGTTTAACTCAACAAGAAATTCAGCAGGGGGTAACCATAGACAAGACTGATCCAACTCAGAACGCTATTAGCACTTTAGAGTTACAAATTGAGCAATGTAAGGGCAAAGAATCTGAATAGATGGTGCAGTCTATTAAGACAACAAAACCAGTTGATGAAGAAGCCAATATTACTGGTAGCTCAACTTCACCTATTATGGATCATCAGAAGCAAGAAGCATTGACTGGAGACCTCAAGGATTTTACTGTTACGAAAAGTAGGAAGTCTAGGAGGAAACAAAAGTAGGAGTTGTTTTTGGATTTGGTTATATGGATTTTATCTTTTGGAATATTAGGGGTTTAAACAACCCTAAAAAACAATTAGCTGTTCAAGCTTGCATTAAGAGATTATCTATTTCTTTTGTTTTCTTAATTAAATCTAGGATTAGATTGCCTTCTTTTGTGAATAATGTTTGCTCCTTTTTGTTTCCTAGATGGCTTTTTATTAGTAATGTAGACCATGCATGGAATGCTAGGATTGTGTCACTTTGGAATCCTGATTGTTTCGTTTGCTCATTTCTAAGGCACTGATCAGTTGATTCACTTAGAGATCTCCCCTAGGAACTCTCCTTCTTCCTTTTTAGTAACCTGTGTTTATGGATCCAATAACCTTAACCATAGGAAGAATCTTTGGTCAGACCTGTCAAATATTAACCTCTCTGTAGCTAATCTTCCTTGGATTATAGCAGGGGAGTTTAATGCTATTTTGTATCCCCATGAGCTAGATCCTCTAAGCAACTCAGCTATGAATGGGATGAGCAACTTTCGAAGGTGTGTTGAAGGCAATGTCTTGAATGAATTAAATACTAGTGGCCCCAGGTTTAAGTGGAACAATAAATAAGGTGGAGATTGCTTTATTGGTAGGAAATTAGATAGAGCCCTCATCAACTCGTCTTGGAGCTCTAGTTTTCCCAATTTATATAGTGTCCTTCTTAATCCTAACATTTCTGATCATTCTCTAATAGTGGTCAGGTCTTTAGCAACTTTGAAGAAGAGATCATCACCTTTTAGGTTCTCAAATTTTTTAGCCTCCCAGCCCAATTTCCTTCAGACAATAGAGGAGGCTTGGTCCTCTCAAGTTCAGGGTACTCCCATGTTTAGAGTTGTGTCGAAACTCAGATTGGTTAAACAAGCTCTCAAATCCCTGAATAATGGCCAGATTGGTAATTTAAATGTTAGAGTATAGAATTGCCAAGCTAATCTGAATAACATTAAGGATCAAATAAGACTCTTACCTCAGAATTCTATTCTGCTTGCAAAGGAAGCTGAGGCCATTCAGGAGTTAATTAGAGCTCTAGAGGATCAGGAATCTTTCTTTAAATAGTCTTCTAGGATCAAATGGATCAGAGAAGGGGATAAGAATACGAAATTTTTTCACAACTCTATCCTTGGTAAAAGAAACCACAATAGCATCCATTCCTTAGTAGTGGAAAATTGGAATAGGATTGTCAAATAGGAAGAGATCCAAGATCAGTTTCTTAAATACTTTCAGGGATCTATAGGGGCAAAAAAGGCTCTTCTCACTTCCAAAGAGTTTGTGGAAAATCTTTTCCCTTATTCCTTGCCTGATAGCCTTTATAACTCTCTTATTGTAGAAGTCTCAGCACAAGAAATTAAGGAGGCTTTCAATTCACTCAATCCTAATAACGCTCCTGGCCCGGATGGGTTTAATGGGTTCTTCTTTAGACAAACTTGGCATATTATAGGAGAGGAAGTTACCTATGCCATCCAAGACTTTTTCCAACATAGGAAGTTACTCAAAGAGTTTAACTCCACTTTTATTTCTCTCATTCCGAAAAAGGCTCAACCCTCAATAGTGTTAGATTATAGGCCCATCTATTGCTGTAACATGCTCTATAAGGTGATTGCAAAAATCATAGCAAATAGGCTTAAAGAGTTTCTTCCTTATATTGTCAGGCAAAACTAAAGTGCTTTCATAAAGAACTGTCGAATAGGGGATAACATCTTATTAGCCCACGAAATTTTAAAGAACTACCACCTTTCTAATAATCAGAAGAGATGTGCTTTTAAAGTGGACCTTCAAAAAACCTATGATTCCATCCATTAGGATTTCCTCCTCAAAGCTTTAATAATTATAGGCCTTTCTTTGAGGTTTATCGAGTGGATCAAAGAATGTATCACTTTACCTTCTTATTCAATTTTGATCAACAGCCAATCCTCAAAACTTTTTAGAGGGAATTCCGGGCTCAGGCAAGGAGATCCCTTATCTCCATACCTCTTCATTATTTGTATGGAAGTGTTCTCTAGGAGTTTGAATGTTTGCATAGCTTATAGCCCTAACTTCAAATATCATTGGAGGTGCAAAACTCTTAAACTCACCCATCTATTGTTTACGGATGATCTTTTTATGCTTTATCATTTGGATCTGAGTTTAGCCCAAACTTTGCTTAATTATTTGTCAACCTTTTCTAAGTTTTCTGGCATAAACATGAACCCTTCCAAGAGTCAGTTTTTTCTCTCTCCTGATATGGATCATCTTTCCCATCAATTGGAAGTTATATTAGGGCTTAAGAAAGGTTCTCTCCCTATTCAATATTTGGGGATTTCTCTACTTACGGGTAGGTTATCTAGGAGGGACTACTTACCCTTATTGGACAAAATTGATGCTAGGATTAACAAATGGACCCACAAATACCTTTCATATGCTGGTAAACTCCAATTAGTAATGTCAGTCCTTTCTTTCTTTCAAGTGTACTAGATGACTCATTTTATTCTTCCTACCTCCATCTTAAAAGATTTCAAGGCAAAACTTAGGAATTTTCTGTGGGCTAGGAAAGTGGATTCTCATTCTTCTGCTAAGGTTAAATGGAGTGACATCACTAGACCAAAAAGGGAGGGCGGTTAGGCATTAAGCTTTTGTCAACATGGAATTATGTATTGCTAGGGAAAAGGATCTGGTATTTGTTTAATGATAAGGAAGCTTTATGGGTTCAGTAGGTGCACTCAATAATTTTGAGAAGGAAAAATTTCTGGAGTGCTTAAGCAACCACTAATAGTTCTTGGAGTTGGAAAAAAATCTTATTTGTGAGGGATAAATTGGGGAACCATTTTAGATTTAGGATAGGGAATGGAATTACTACTCTTTTTTGGCAAGATCCTTGGCATCCTAGAGGACTCTTGAAGCTCTTCGCTTCTCCGCAGGAGATCAATGGATCGAGGCTACCAATGACAGCAAGAGTCTCAGATGTTATCAGAAATAATGAGTGGAGATGGCAAGAGTTTAATATAGAGATCATTGGAAACCTGGAGCCCCTACAGTACCAACCAAATAGTTCTATTCTTGACTACTTGGAATGGATAGCTATCCCTTCAAAACAGTACACTAATGTTTTAGCCTACAATATCCTAAGACCATTACCACAGAAAGTCCCTTGGCATAAATTGGTCTGGTTCCAAAGCAACAGCCTTAGGTGTTCCTTCATACTATGGCTGGCTATCCTAAACCAGTTGCAAACGCGGGACAAACGTCTCTATCTCCATACTCCTAACCACTGTTCTTTATGTATCTAGGCCAATGAGACCATTGAACACTTATTTTTTGATTGTCCCTTCTCTAAAACCGTGTGGGAGCATTGTCTCATCCATTTCCATATACATCTTCCCAACAACTCAAACCTCCAATCCATCCCTATATGGTTTAACCAATCCTCAAATACCACTAACATTAACCTTTTCCCTATCCTTCTCTCTACTACTATCTATAACATTTGGAAGGAGTGGAATAACCGAGCATTCAAAGATGAAGCCAAGGATGTGGGGAGTATATACTCCAAAATAATCTTCCAAGTTATGGACCATCTTAGCTCAAACACTGTTAGGAGGTAACTGTTGAAATGTTCTTTATTATTCTATTAATCTTTTCTCCAGGTTTGATGGTTCAAAGAGTCAATGGAGATCCGACATTCTCAAGGCTTCCAAAGTAGAAGAGATATCCATTCCCTTCGAAATCAGAGGAATCCTTTGGATTTGATATGGAAGGTTGGGTGAGTACTCTGATAATAGAAGGAGTTCCCAATATTGGATTAAGTATTCAGAGACAATAAGGAGGCAAGTATATTATGGAGCATCTCAATAGCTATACGCATGACGAGGTGTTTCGACCTTTTGGAAAAGTAGAGAGCAAGGCTGACCATTTTAACTTTGCATTACTAGGTATGCTTATAAGATTACGTGTTCTGGTTAAGCTGTACATTTTAGTTCGGGTAGTTTTTATGGGAAGTTTGGTTCATTACTTGTAGATTTCCTCATGTCTTTAGAAGAGGCTTTTCATTGATAGAGAATTGCCTCTTGGGCATTCTCTTGATTTGTAGATAACCTTTATGATTTTTATTTAATTTTACTAATTTACCAAAAAGAAAGGCAACTATCACTACGTATCCTTTCATGAAATTTTTTTTCTATTTTCAAATATTAGTCGGTTTTATTTATTGAAACATCATTTTTTAATTTTCTTTAATGTTAACCTAATTTTTGACCCCAAGTTAAACATTTTGTCATAAATATCCCCCAATCACTCAACTAGGTTAGTTTTTTTTTATTTCACTTAGTTTGATTGTCATTCTAGCCTTTTGACCCAAAGATAAACATTTTGCTGTGAATGCCCCCAGTTGCTTAGCTATATCACATTCTCAACTGGTTACCAGGTCTATTCTTAACTAAAATTTTTTCAAAAAGGGCTTGTATAATAACTATTTATTTAACATGTTTTTTAATTACTTTCTTAGCTTATTTCATTTATTTTTAGTCAATCATTATCATGAAAGGTTACCAATTCAATTGAATTACAATTATAAATGTATACAACAAATTTCCTAAAGTTAAGACTAGGTATCATATCCTAATTAACATACATATTCATCCAAAGATACTTAAAACATAAAATTCCTAAGTCAATATGCTTTATAAATTAAATGACCATGTTCAAAGCTAAACTAATTCCATCAAACTCTTACCATTGAACAATTCACGCATATGCAACAAAATGTTCACACAATGTCAACCTAATCTAAAAATAACACAATATGAAATATAAAATTCACACGCATATGATATGTTAATGCATAAATGTCCTTATGCTTAGACAACACATTGTCCTTAATATGAGAAACAAAATAACACTCATAAAAAATAACAAATAACTAAAAGAAAATTTTAGAGCCAAAAACTTGTTTCTCCACTAGTTGTTCAATCTCTTTCCCACTTCTAATCACGATTGCCTTGAGTTGCTCCCTTGGATTCACTTCAGTATTAATTAGGAGACTCCCCACATTTCTTGTAGACAATGCATTCACCAACTGGCCCACTTGAACCTCTAAGTTGTGAATAGAAGATGCATGGTTCTTAGTTACTTGCTCAAACTTCCCTTCCATCCTCTTTTGTGCCTCATCTATGCTTATGAAGTTGTCCAATTTTGAATTATTAGCATTAGACTTGTATTGTTGAAATCTAGGTGGGCTTTGATTTTCAATTGAGTGTCTGCAAAAAATTTGGGTAGTTCCTCAACCCAAGATTGTAAGTATTTGAGTAAGGGTTACTCCTTCCTCAACCAAATTGTGTGCCCATATAGTTGAGTTACTTCGTATTGTTATTTTGCATTAGAAAGTAATCAGTGATAACATGATTATCTTATCCATATAACTCACATTCATGTTGAATTACTTTAATTAAAGCAGATAAGGATGCTTTCAGGTTCTTTAGTTGTTTTGTTAAATTAGCGATCTCAAACTATAATGTTGTCACTAAATCGGCAGTAATGACTTGTATTTATCTCAAAAAGTCGACTAGTATTTGTTTATGTTTGACGTCTAAAGACAACTATTATTCTCCATCTCCTCTAATAACTCTTCTGCTTCTTTAATTGTTTTTTACATAAGGGATCTTCCAAAAGCTACATCTGTGGTCCCACCGTGGGTGGATTAACTCCATTTTAGAAAGTTTGCAACAGGAATTCCTTTGGTTGGTTATGGTGAAGACATCTCCTTTGTAAATCCTTGTACTATTCCCATACTTCTTATAGTGACTCCTTATCATTTTTTTTGGAAACTAGCAATCTCCTTTATCAATCTAGTTGCCTTCATCAAGCGAAAGTACTTGTTTAGGTAAGCACACACCAATTGCTCCTATGTCGTGATGTTGGCGAGGTTAAGGGAATGGTAACATGCCTTGGCTCTATCCCTTAGTGTAAAGGGAAAGAGTCTCATCCTAAAAACATCTTACGATATACCATTATATTAGAAGGTATCACATATTTCTAAAAAATTTCATTAGATGTGCGATGGGATCTTTATTAGCTAACTCGTAGAACTACATCTTGGTTTACAACATATTTAGCAACGCAAGTTTGATCTCAAATGATGTTGCTTGCATCGGTGGTCCGCTGATGTTATTGTGTCCAGGCCTCACGAAATCCATAAGGGTCCTCTACTAGTCTCCATGACTATATTCTTCCACCAATTTTCTTTTTCTTTTCTTAATGTCTTGCTCTTTGAATTTCTCTTTTCTATCTAATGATGTCAAGAGCTGGAGTTTCTTCGTTGTTGCTTAAACTCTGAGTAATTCTTATGTTCATACAATCGTAAGGATATGAGAATGGTAAAAATTCCTTAAATCAAAGAGTTCAAATTGTCTTAATGCTAAATCCCAGATAATCGCACCAAAAAATTGTTGAACAAGTTTTATATCTAATAATAAAATTCTTAATACTCGCAAGTATACAAATCATATCTTGTAGTATAAGAGGTTATCATTCCCATGAGGATAATGCAAGAGCTAACAATTTGAACCTAATTTTGTCTTAGGTATTTAGAAATTGATTTAAATAAAATTAAAACAGAATAATTAACAAGAAAAATAATTAAATAAACAATGAGTTGCTAATAAAATTAGAGTTTTGATCAAGACAAAATACTTAGGACTTATTCTTGCCTTATTTTGTTTCCTTTAGTCTTATTGATTCAATTTATATATTTGATCCTAGATTTCCTGTGGTCTGGATTACTCTCTCTCTCACAAGACCTAATTAGTTAACCCTAATTGAATATGAAATTCATAGTTTTGTAATCTCTCGATTTATAAAACAATTCCTAACTTGTTTAATTAGATCTGAATCTATCTACTGGACAATTTAATTCATAAATAAAATCTCTCATTGATTGATCATTAATTTGATAATTATGGGTCTATTAAATTGTCAACTCGCATTGTACTACCTAACACTGATTACTTTGACTAGCTCTCTCGATTTTTTCTCAAGTTTAAGCATAAGCAATTTTTACAAACATCCAAAAATATAATTACATCAACAAAAATTAAAGTCACAAAATAATTCTATAAGAATTACTAATTTGAATTTAGAAATCCATGAAAATGTTTAAAATCAAATATTTTAGATTACATATAAAGGATAATGAAAGAACAAAAGGAAAAGAATAAAAACTCTATTAAGGCCATGATCTGGAATGTTGGAAATTATGATGTTTTTCTTGACCTCCCACTTTTGATTCATTTTGATTTAATGGCTACTGCTAGGTTTTGTTATATTTCACGTTCTTATATAGTGGTGTAAGGTTTTGGGGTTATGTCTAGGGTTTTCCCACTAGGTTCCAAAAATATCCTTGAATCCTAAAACAGATGAAAAAATTTAGACCTAGAAATCTCTTGGTATGATCATGACCTAGGAGTCACTATCGTGCAACTAGTGTTTTACTCTTTATTATGATTGTGCTCCTTAAGACACAATCATGATACAGACCATACAGACCCATGCACATTTTTTACAATTGTGTTCCTTATACAAGATCTTGACACCCTTCTTATAACTTCCATCTTCTTGGTTCTTCAATTACTTGATTTTCATCACTCACAACACATCAAACACCTCATAAAGCATAAAATAAAGATTGAATTCATGCTCTAAACCACACAAACACTTATAATATAACAAATACTCACAATAACACAATTATAAGATTATATATACGATAATCGTCTAATAAAAACTTTAAAACACACTAAAACACCTATGAAAACATATTATGAACTATACCTATCATAAATTAGGTAAACAATCTATTAAAAAATGAAGTACAAGTCATTTATACGTAGAGGCTAGATATAGCTACTCAAAAACAAACATGGAAATTAATAATAAAGTACATTATTTAAGAATGGTAATTGCAATAAACTATTACACAGGGATATGAAATATGAGATAAAGGTTCAAGTGGAAGCAACAATAAAGTGAACCTCTAAGGAGAAGGATATGAAAGATAGCCTTAAAGTCAGTAGATGAAGGAATAATATAATGCAAACCTAGTAGAATAAATAAATTTTGCAAGCATTAGCTATTAATCCCCAAAGCACTAACATTATCGATATTTATCATCCTCTTAAAGATCAAACAATGCATAATAATCCTTCAGGAACAGATGGTGGTCAAGATATAGTAAATTAGAGTGTCGATTCATAATTTTAACAATTTCTTCTTGCTCAAAGCACACCTTACTCTTTTGTAACCACTAATAATAGAAGCAAAAGCTATAAGGTCAACTTCCAAAGGGCCACGAAGAGGAGCTCAAGGAGGAAAAAGAAAGCCTCAACTCCCCCTAAAAATTGAGTAGCCTTACCTTTAATATGAGGAGACTTAATAATCCTAATAAATAATAAATGGTTTATGACTAAAATAAAGATACTTACTCTTTTTTTATAGATCTCTTAGAAATAAGGACCAAAGAGAAAAATAATGAATGACTGAACTTCCTAGAGAAGCATTGGAGTACAATTACCAACCATCATTGTCATCAAAATTAGAGATTAATAGTACCTTTTGACCCTAATATAATGGAGACAGTTCGATCCCTTTAGACGGTCAACTGATCTATCTTTATGTAATAATGAAACTTGAAAGAGTAAGCTTCAATATGATCTTTATTTAAAATATACTAACACTTATTAGGAACTCAATGTAAGAGCCTTGGATGATAATTAGAGATTTCAATAGCCTAATACATCCCATAGAGGCTTAAGGAAACATTAGACTAAAGAGTTACACAAATGATCTTAGGGATTGCATTAGTCATATATAAGTGATTCAATTGAGTATAGAGGGCTTGATTCATACCTAGAACAATAAGCAAAAGGGTGATTGGCATTTAAGGAAGACGTTGGATATACCTTATGTGAATGATAGGTGGTTAAGTGACTTCCCTAATATCAAAGCATATTTTGACAACCCCTTTCTTTAGATCATTCAAAACATATTTTTCTTTAAGAAGAGAAGGTCTCCATTTAGATCTGATAAGTTTTTGGATGGAGTATATGGCTTGGAAGAGACTATTCTAAAAGGCCTAAGATTAAATGTTTAAGGACACAAGAAACATATTTGTATGAGGAATCTAACGCATATTAAGAATGAACTCAAGCTCCTAAACATATCTAAATTCTTTGATACTTAACAAGTAGTGATGGATGCTAAGGATAAGTTTAAAAAAATTAAAGCTCTCCTTATAATTCACCTAACATTCAAGTCTTACTTGATATTGAAAAATTAATAATGCACCTTTATAACCAACTAGTAGAGATTACATTATCGCTTTGTAAACAAAGATCAAAGATCTTATGGTTAGAAGAAGGTGAAAAAAAGCTAGCTTCTTCTATAAATCCTTGCTTTACATTAGAGTGGATTGTTGAGTGTAATTTTGAAAAACAATCTACTCATTTTACGCTCAACAACTACAAGTATACGGGTTGTGACTTAGTAGTTAAAAAGTTGATATCAATCCCATAAGGATTGATGCCTAGACATCACTTAATTTAGATCAAACTTTGCTTAAGAAATGAAATTGTTTAATGAAAATAATATGGAAAATTAAACTAAAATTGAAAAACTAACAATGAACAATAGACAATACCAAAATGCAAAAAATTGGAATTTAAGGATCGAATGACTAGAGATCACTTTCTCCCTATTTTATTTTCCTCTTATTTTATTAATCGAATTGTGTCTCACCTAAGATGTCCAATTGTATCAACTACCCTCTCTTAAGGTATAATTAATTGTCCCTAATGAAATTAAATGAAGTCAATTGAATGATCTCTCAACCTACCCAATCACTCCACTAATTTAACTAGTTATTAAGCTATCCTATGGGTGATCAATTGAACTAGCCGAGATCTCTCTTCTAACTAATCAATTAACGTGATGATTGTAAGTCTATAGGTTGCCAACTCTTGTTGTACAACTCTACACAAATAACCTTACTCACTCTCTCAAATTTTTTTCAAAAATTTTTTTCCAAAAAAAAACAATCATCAAAGACAACTTTCATTCGATTCAAT
>JANZXP010000008.1:29667226-29682842 GCA_027576715.1 Erythroxylum flavicans
TCTCTCACTACCAAAATCACCAAAACAAAACATGAACCTATCCACACTTCTCATGTACTGCTCAAAATGTTCTAAGACAAGTTTCGGGGTCCAACAGTATATGTTTCTACTCTAGCAGCTAGTATTGCAAGGTTATAAAATACTATAGTTGTGTAAATCAGACCATACCTTTATTGCAACAAATAGCTCAAAACAGAGGCTAGGGTATGACAAATGCAAAAGTTGTTTTGCACTATACCAGGATTGGTATGATTACTTTTGATGGTAAAGGGGATGCTATGGACTTTCTCAATGGTATTGAGTCTTGGACTAGAATGGCATAATCCACATTACTGAGTTACCAGTTCAGGTAACTACATTGGACATGTTTATCCAGATTATTCAGGTACCATATCTTAGGAGGAGTTTAAATAGAGATTTATGAGATGATTTTGTCCACCACCACAGAGATATGCTTATAGGTGGCAACTGTTATACCCTAGGAGAGGTGAAAGGTCAGTTAAGGAGTATATTACCGAGTTTTATTAACTAATGAGATATGTAAAGGATATAACTAGTCAAAGATAGATAGTGGGACTTTTCATTACTGATTTAGGTGCCGTATATATAGGACTTCATTTAGAGGGTCAAACTTTAGATGATTCCATCAATGAGGCTAGAGAGATGGAGAGGTAACACATCATGCAAGGCACCATTCTCAATCCTTACCATATTAGTGGTTTTAAGGATGAAAGTTATAGTTCTCCATCATTGATGCTACAGGTAAGTGTAAGTGGAGAGCAATATGGGCAATCTCAACGAGGTCATGGTCTACATAGGTATAAGAACAATAGATATGGTTATAAGGACTTAGAGCAGGTAGTAATCGCAGTGGGCAGAGCTCTAGATATAGTAGTTCTCTCTTTAGAAGCCCTGCTTGTTAGAATTATGGTAGAGTCCATCAGGGATCTTGTCATATTCCTCCTAGTGTTTACTTTCGATATGGTCAAATTGAGCATTTTGCTAGAGAATGCCTTAATTCTAGATTTCAAAGACACTTTTCTCAAGGTTTCTCTACTAGTATAGTACAAACGGTATATTGAAGTGATTCTCAAATGGTGGGCTAGTAGAGCCGTGGAACAGAAGCTAATTTTGGGATAGAATCCAAACTAGGATAGTTCTGGTACTACAAGTTTTAGGCAAGCTTCGACCTTTTAGCAGCTAGAAGGAGGATAGGCTCAAGTGTTCACCCTTACCCCATAAGATGCTCAAACCTTTAATGCAATTGTAATAAGTATTGTATTGGTTTGTTATGTCGATGCGAGAGTTTTATTTCACCCAGGTGCTACCCATTCATTTATATCCCCTGTGTTTGTGTCAAGGATTGGTTAGCAAACAACCATATTAGTAACTCATTTATTTACAGCTTGGGTGAATCCCTAAGTACTAATATTATTTTTCCTTCTTGCCTGGTGTTCATTAAGGGTGGAGAGTTAGTGGCTAATTTAGTATTATTGGATGCGATGGATTTTAATGTGATTTTGGGTATAGATTGATTGTCACAACACTTTGCTACCTTAGACTGTTGAGAGAAGTTAGTAATTTTTAGGATTATTGAATTATGGTTTAGAGGTGATAAAGGGGAAGCTCCTCAAAACCTTATATCTGCCATAACTGCAAAAAAGATACTTCAATGAGGTTATCAAGTATATTTGGCCTTAGGGAGCGTTATTGTAACATAGATACATTCAATTGATGATGTCCCAATTGTATATGAATTTCCTGATGTGTTTTTTGAAGAGCTGCCAAGTTTGCCACTAAAGAGGGAGATTGAATTTAGCATTGATGTGGTGTTAGGTATAACTCTTATCTCAATTCCAGCTTGTAGGATGGCTCTCGCACAGTTAAAGAAGCTTAAAAAGCAATTACAAGAATTTTTAGATAGGGGATTTATCAGACCTAGTACTTCTTCGTAGGGTGAACCAATATTATTTATAAAGAAGGATGGTAGCCTCTGACTCTGTATTGATTACATAGAATTAAATAAAGTGACGATAAAGAACAAATATCTACTTCCAAGAATTGATGATTTTCTTGACCAACTTCAAGGGGCTAAATGTTTCTCTAAGATTGATTTTAAGGTTTGATTATCATCAATTAAGGATCAGAGGAGAAGATGTTCCAAAATTTTCTTTTCATTCTAGGTATGGTCATTATGAATTTTTGGTGATGTCCTTTGCATTGATTAATGCTCCTACAACCTTTATGGATTTGACGAATAGGGTTGTCTAGACCTTTTCTGGATAGTATTGTTATATATTCATTGATGACATCTTGGTATATTCTAAGAGTGAAGAAGAACATGTGGTATATCTAAGAATGGTTTTGTAAACTTTGAGGAGGAATCTTTTGTATGCTAAATTTTCTAAATGTGAATTTTGATTGGATCATGTAATCTTCTTGAGATACATGGTATCTAAAGATGGTATCCGAGTGGATCCTAAAAAGATTGAAGCTATAACAGAATGGCCAAGGCCTACTACTGTTACTGAGATTCAGAGTTTCTTAGGCCTAGAGATCTATTATCGAAGATTTGTCTAAGACTTCTCTCAAATAGTTGCATCTTTGACTAAGTTAACTGAGAAGAATTCTAAATTTGTTTCGCTAGAGGTGTGTGAGGATAGTTTCTAGCAACTTCTAGATAGTTTAACATCAGCTCTAGTTTTGATCTTACCTTTAGGATTGGATGGATTTACAACATATTGTGGTGCTTTTAGGGTTGGTTTGGGTTGTGTGCTTATGCAACACAGATGAGTAGTGGCTTATGCTTCCTGAAAGCAAAAGAAGCATGAGGAGATCTATCTAACTCATAACTTGGAAATGGCAATTATAGTGTTGTTATGCCCAAAAATTTCTAAAAAGACCTAGGCTATGCTACTAGCAAGTATACGAGATAGTTGTAGTTAGTAACCTGGGGTCGTCTCCCACGGAGGTGAAATTAGTCAACTTAAATTAAGTTTGAATTAAAAATAAAAATAAAAACAATGCATTCCTAAACATTCAATCCTGATTATTGAGTGAAAGCTTTTAAAGAAAATTACAAAATTAAATTGAAAAGTAGACGAAATCAATTGAGAGCAAAGACAAATAGATTAATCGAAGTGGAAAAACTCTTGAGAATTAATTTAACTAATTTAATCTCCTATGTATGATTAAAGGAAAATGATTGGATTATTGTCTTACTAAAATTAATATCTAGGTTCTAAATCGATTCGAATAATAAACTAGTCTAACTTTCTTATTCAACAAGTTATTATTCGAATTAATAATGAAAACTTGACTACTAATTACCACTTAAGTTAATATATTTCTAGTTCTTAACCAAAGTGTCCATGGTTTCTCAATCCGTATTAAACTTCATCTCTCGAATCTTCATTTAACGCTAAAATGATGCAAAGTTTGGCCATTCTATTAGGTCCATTTAGTTCATAAACCATAACAATAAATAAGACAACAGATTCGTAACCCAATCATACATATTCAACTAAATAGCTACATTAATTCTCAATAAAAGAGATCAGCCATCACAGTTGTCACCACATTCATCATCATTAAACACTTTAATTTTATGATACTGTCAACAAAAGTATTAAAGCAATAATAAAATAGTGAATACTGAATGGATTATCAAAAGAAACAAATAACAGTCGGTTAAACTAATAAGTGTATAAGTCAGTTAATACCAGATAGTAAAATGAAAGAAACAAAGCAACAAATGAGGAACAAAATAGGCAAACAAATCATCAGATGAAGAGTTGTAGAGATCTCCAGTCCCTCTCAAGCTTCCAACTTTGGCTCTCACCTTTTTCTTTAGCTTCTTCCCCAGGCGAATGTTCACTCAAGTTGAATGGGATTCAGCTCCAGCTCTCGCTTTTGACGTCTCCTAAGCCTCCTCCTCTATGTTGTTTTACTCTTCTTCTTGACTCACTTTGTGTTCTTTCTATGTTTCTCTCTTCTGTTTATCGTCTTTTTCTCTTAACGAATGTTCACTCAAGTTGAATGGGATTCAACTCCAGCTCTCGCTTTTGGCCTCTCCCAAGCTTCCACCTTTACGTTGTTTTGCTCTTTTTACCGACTCACTTTGCTTCCTTTCTATGTTTCTTTCTTCTGTTTATCATCTTTTTCTCTATCTCTCTGCGCCTCCTATATCTGTGTCTCTGAGTGAGTGAATCAATGAAACAGTGAATGAAAGATGACTCTTAGCTGCCACCTTCTCTTCCTTTTATTGGACTCTCTTTAGGATTAGGGTTACGTGCCTTAATGTAGTGAGATGCCACGTATTAAATCTGTAATTAATGTTAAAACTTCTCACAGGGATATTGATCATAAAAGTTTGAAATACATTTTTCAGTAAAGGGATCTAAACTTGAGGAAAAAAGATGGATGGAGCTTTTATTGTTCCATTTTCTATCACCAAGTAAAGCTTCTGACATCAAATCTGTTGTGATTTGCATCATATTTTACAGTTTAACTTGCTATGAATTAAGTGTTAATTTGAGTGTTTAGTGTATGTTTAGGTTAAAATTGTGTTAGTTTATGTGATTAAGTGTTTTTACAGGTCAGTATAAGTCTTTGAGCTTAAATGTTATGTTTTTGAGGTACCTTGATGTGTTTGTTAGTGTTTCAGGGCCAACAAAGACAAACGAAGAAGTTTCGGAGACTTTTGGGCCGAAACTAGGACCCACGATCGTGGCACGATATAGACATGTGAACTAGACCACAATCGTTGACTCAGGGGCATGATCATGACAGAAAGACTCTGTTATAGGCCACGATTGTGACAAAAAGGTATGATGTGGGCCACGATTGTGACAGGCAGTGCTACAATCGTGACTTCTGTCGAGTAGACACGCAAACAAGAGGAAAAGCCATCTTTTGAGGGATTTTTTATACCGTTTTAACCCGAGAAAAAACCTTAGGTCTATAAAGGTATTTAAAGAACATAAAGAATAGAAGAGAAGAGCTTTTGCACCAAATTCTGAAACCCTAGATAGCTTATCGAGAGATTGAGGAAGGAAATGAAGGAAGAGAGACATAGAGACGAAGCTTACGCAAAGTACTACCTGAACCAGGAGGTTTCCCACTGTTGCTGCCTCCATAAATCTGTTCCACTCCTATTTTTTAATTTTATTTCAATTTTGTTGATGTATAGAATTAGGATAGTCGTTGAGAATAGGATTTGTGGAATGTTGATATTTGTTTAAACTCACCTTTAGGAATTTTGTATTAGATATTAATGAAAATTGATTTATTGCATTTTTATTGAATTATTTGTGATTCAATTTCTGCACTTAATAATTTGGTAACAAACTAAGAGGGTGAACCGAGTAAAAATCATTAAATTACGCTAACGAGAGTTAGGTAGTTTAATTAATCAAGAATTGAATCAACCGGTAAAATTTGTGTAATGAAAGATCTTACATAGGTTTCCAATAGTTTATTGGACAACTTAAGATCTAATTTAGGTTTTGGGATAAATTATGAATTGAGAGATTGCAATTTCTCATAATCTGGTTAGGGTTAATAATTATAACTTGGGAGAGAGTAATCAACCCTAGGACCGTCTAGAACCGATAGTTCGATAAATTCACAATCAGTTAGATTTTCATTAAAGTCTGATAAAAATCCCCTTTCTCTCAATTAGTAGTTTTTAGGTTCTTTTGTGAGTTGGTGTTGTAATTGCTATATTGTGTTTATATTTTCAGATTTGATTTTTGGATTTATTTGCCTGATTGAATTATTTTTCTTGCTTAGTTTTATTCATTAAGTTATTTAGAATTAAGTTCAGCCTTAGATTTTATGATTAGATTAACCTCCTCGTGGGATCGACACCTTAGGTACTATGTGAATGACTCGTGCGCTTGCGATAATATGAAGGTTATAAATGTTAAAACTTTATCATATGGGAATCTGCGATCAAGTTTTTGGCGCCGTTATGGGGTACGTAATTAATTTAGTTCTATAATTTAAGGCGTTAGATTAGTTTTCAATTTTTACTTTTTGTTTTTTGTTTGATTTCAGAAATCGTGCTCTTACTTGAACACAAGAGTCATGAGAGGTTCGAGTCATGCAGTGGAAACATTAGATTTAGATATCAATTGAATAGAACGAACCTTTAGGAAAGCACGATGAGAAGAAGAAGAGGAGATCGAGAAATCAACAATGGTTGAAGAGTTTCAACAAAATATAGACCATAGAGCAAACCGAGGACTTCAATAGAGGTCCCCAATGGACTTCATGAGGCTAGGTTTCAATGCAGTGAACCAAGGAGTAGTTAGGCCGCCTGTTCAAGTAGCCTCATTCGAGATTAAACTAGCCCTTCTCAAGATGGTTCAGTAGAATGTGCAATTTTATGGATTAGCAAACGAGGACCTAAATGCACACATCGTGAACTTCCTTGAAATCTATGGTGCTTTTTGGTATCATCAAATGTTAGAAGATGCGGTCCAAATCAGACTGTTTCCCTTTACCGTTATAGATAAAGCGAAGGCATGTTATCATTACCTCAGCCCGGCCAATATCACAATGTGGGACTAGTTAGTGCGTGCCTTCTTGGATAAGTATTTCCTGTTAACTAAGACCACGAAGATCATTAAGGAAATCACCAATTTCCAGCAAGGTGACAGGGAATCAATCTACAAAGCATGGGAGAGATATAAGGATTTGCCAAAGAAGTGCCCACACCATAACCTACCCAAGGAATTCCTATTGTAAACTTTCTACAATGGAGTAAACCCACCAACGAGAGGTACAATCGACGTAGCTTCAGGAGTACTAATGCGGAAGACTGTGGATGAAGCAGAGGAGCTAATAGAAAAGATGGCAAGCAATAGCTGCTTCTCGATGAACGAGTGGGGTAGGAAACCTGTTATGTTCAGGGAGCAAAAAGGAGTTGTGGTAGTCGATCAGATGAAAAAAATGCAAGAAAAGATTGACAACCTGAAGAGACAGCTCAACAGTATAAAGTCTTCATCTTCATCCCAGGTAAAGTTCATACAACTAAAGTGTGAGCTATATGGCCAGATAAACCATGATATAGTGGAATGTTACTTACTGAAGGAAGGCAATCAGAAGCAAGTAAATTGTATAGGGGCGCAATATGGACAAGGAGAGGGCAACAATCCCTACTCTAATATCTATAACCCTGGGTAGAAGAATCACCCTAACTTCTCCTGGATGAACAATACTGGATGCCAGTTCAGGCCTCAAAGACAATCGGGCTACCAATAAGATAAAGCAAACTCGATGGAATCAAATTTGGAGAAGATTTTAGACAAAATTAGAGGCATGGAGGATGCACATAGGAGGCTCGAGAGCAAATTCGAGCAAGTAACGAATAACCATGCCTTATCTATACATAATTTGGAAGTCCAAGTAGACCAACTTATAGAGGCAATGTCTACTCGGAATAGAGGAACTCTTCTAAGTAATACGGAGTCTAATCCAAAAGAACGGATCATGGCTATCAGTCAAACCCAAGATAGAGAACCTGAAGAGGAGAAGGAAAAATGAGATAAAGGACAAAGTCAAGAAATCAAGGAATTCCTCCCAAGTGAGCCCGTAATCAAGCCAATTAAGGCAACTCGATCTGGAATCCCTATCTTTCCTCAGCATAAGTCAATTTCAAGTGGGGCAGCGAGGAATTCAAAGGAAATTAAGTCAAATAAGGTCGAGGAAGTGACGGAACAATTACAAAAGAAGCTCACATTAAAAGAATCTGTCAAGAAGAAGGTTAAGGAGCGAATATCAAAAAAACATCCCAATATTGCATAGAAAGAGTATCCAGAGGATTTTTGTATTCCCTGCAGTATCAATAGAGTCATTACAGACAGGGCATTTATAGATTTAAGAGCGAGTATCAACATGATGCTCTACACCTTTAGTCAGAAGTTGGGGTTAACAGAGTTAGTACCCACAAAGATATTGGTAAAGATGGCTGACAGAATAATGCATCAACCAAAGGGGATTATTAAGGATCTGCTTATACAAGTTGACAAATTCACCTTTCCCACATACTTCTTCTTATGGACATTGGAGAAGATATGGAGACCCCTATGGTGCTTAGACATCCATTCCTGGCCACAGCTCGTTCAATCATTGATGTTATGGGGTGAGCTAACTCTAAAGGTAGGCAAAGAGCAAATAACCTTCCAAGTGTCAAGGAAAGACTATAGTTCTCCATTACCTCCAACAAACATCAAGGAACCCTAACCTCGAGGAGAATGGGAAGATATCAAGGATTCAAAAAAAAGCATTCATGTAAAAGAAAGTGAGGAAAGGAGAATCGTCAAGAAGGTGTAAACCGTAGAATGGTGGCTTAGGTACAAATTGTGAGATTAATGATGACGTTACCATCTCACCATTCATTCCAACCACTGTAAGCTAAAAAGAACGTCAAGTTGCTGACATTAAAAGAAGTGTTGCATGGGAGGCAACCTATGGAAAATTAGTTCCTTTGATTATTTTTATTAGAACATCTGAGTTCTGTAGTTAGGATTGTTTTGTTTTTGAATAAATCAAGAAGGAATAAGATTTCGGAATAAAGTGGTTAATTGATCAAGCAAGTAAAAGAGAGGTAAAGAGGCCACAAAAGAATTAAGAAGTGAATTCAAAAAGAATGCGAAAAGAGCAAAAGAAGAAAATAAAGTTGGTGGAAAATCGTAGGCCACGATTGTGGCCTGAGACTGGGCAGGAAGGGGAGGACACATTTTCAAAGGAAATTTTGTACCATTTTAGTCTCCAACCACCTATATATTCAGTTCTAACTTCACTCTTTCATTTACTTTCACTTTTACTTTATTTCTCTAGAATTGAACCTACAAAAGCTCTCACATCTCTCTACAAAATTTCAAACCTCTAAATTTCTTCCAATTCTACCTAATTCCCAAGAATTATGCCACGCATTAAATAATCAACCAAACAGGAGCAATCAGAATGAAATCAAGTTGTGGAACGTAGGAGAAAAAATAGAGCAGTAGACTTTGGAGCGCCCTTCCCGATCTACGCAAAGGAAAAAGGTACTCATTTCCAATCTCTAAGTGCTAGACAAATAGTAGTTCCCAAATATTTGATTTTGAAATGCTTGATAGATTAAAATTACGCGTGAGGGTAGAAAACCTATCTAACAGAATCCAATGGGCTCAATTTATATGTTTCTAATTTCCTGTTTATCAGGAGCTCACTTTGGAAATTTTCACTTCACTGTCCTATGATCCTAGGAACCCTAAGGAATTGTGGTTTAGGTTGAGAGGAAAAGCCTATGAATTGAACATAGAAATCATGTGCGATATGTGTGGGTTCGCAGGATCCTCCATCATCGATCAGCATGATGATTTTTATCCCTCTCGATATTGGACTGAACTCACTGAAATAGAGTAATTTCATGCGAAGAATGCACATAACAACATAATAAGGTCCTACGAACACTTATTGCTGCACAAATTCACGTGTCAGCTAGTTTGATAAGTCATAAACTAATAATTGTTCCACAAAGGAACTCTTTATGTTGTGGTGCATGGATCACAACATTCCAATATGCACACCCACACATCTGCTAAATGCTATTGTTTCGACTTCACAAAAGAGGAGCAACAATTTAGGTATGGGGTACCTAGTGTCTGCTATCGCTGATTATTATGGCATGGACCAAAGCTGGTTAACTGTCTACCTCCTGAACTATTACCATTTATGGCGAGCTGAAATCCTTCATTCCCACAACATAGAACTTAGGGATATCAATGAAAAGACACATATCAGAATTAGGGGCCAGTCAGGCGATCTCGAGTTCAGCCCCGCCGTAGTAAACAGACGAGGACTCTACCAGTGGAGAGTCCATGGAAGAGAAAGAGGAAGAATAAGGATGGAAGGAAGTTATGGATGCAATCTCCGAAACTAACAAGACATTTGCGAAGAACACCAAAATGATGAAGGAGATGGCCCGAACACAAAGACGGGAGAGCTAGGATATCCATAAGATCCATCAGTATTTTGAGGCTCAGTGCGTTCAATTGCCACCTTCGATACCATCACCACCTCCATCTCCATGAGATTTTGTATAACCCATTTTTTGTTCTTGTCCAATTAGTCTTCCATTTTATTATTATTTATTTTCTGTTATTTTAATTTATGTTTCTTTTTTTCTTTTATGTATGCTTGTCTGTTCCCTTCTCATATTGAGGACAATGCGTTGTTCAAGTGTGGGGAGAGTTATGTGTTTTCCTTTGTATGTGATTTTGCATATGGTATGATAGTGTTATGTTGCATTTTGTGAATTGTTTGAATATGTCAATAGTTTAGATTGAGTGAAATTGATTTAATTTTGAACATAGTCTATTTGGTGGTGAATAATCATTAGCTCGCAAAATTAGTGAATTAGGGTCTTTGGATAAATATACAACTTAATTAGGATTTAGTGTGAGTTTAGCACCCTTTAAATTACCACATTCATTTATAATTTGAAGCCTTTCAACTTAAGTAGCTTTACTAGTATTTTTCATAGAAATGAGTAGCTAAAATAACAAGGTAGGCAACAAAAAAATTAATTAAATAAATCACTATTTTGCTTACCTTTGGGTTATAAATAGCATTAGTAGCCAGTTAAAAATGTGATATAGCTGAGTAACTGGATCGACACGCATCACAAACGTGTGCCTTTGCATCAAAAAGCTATAATGACATTTCAACAAAGTTGTTTAATAAAAATGACTTAGTCAAGTAACTAGATCGACATTCATCACCAATGATTGGCTCGAAGTAAAATACTAAGTCCTTATCTAAATAAATAAATGAAAAACAATTTCTTGTTTAATAAAAATGACTTAGTCAAGTAACCGGATAGACATTCATCACCAATGATTGCCTCGAAGTAAAATACTAAGTCCTTACTTAAATAAATAAATGAAAAACAATTTTTTAATAAAACCTACCAGGCTTGTAATAAGCTTGAATTTTCATGAAAATATACTTAGGAATAGTTACAGAGTATGAATGACCAAAGAATTATTAATGTGTGTATGCAATTGAAAAGGATAAATAAATTAACACTTAGATCTCGATTAAGTTGTATATTTAGTTTAAAGCCCTTAGACATAAAGTTTGCATGTTAATGATTTTAGGCATGTCAATGGGCTGGGCCGGCCTAAGTTGCCCTCAAACTAACCCAGAGCTAACCCGCATCTATGCCCGCCGGGCCACAACAGGCCAGGCCATTTATTTTTTTAAAGCAAAAAATTTCAAAATGACGTCGTTTCGAAAAAATGGGCTGGTGTTGATCATGGTCAGCCCGTGACTCGGCCCGGGCAGATCATGGTCAGTTCATGGCTAGGCCAACGTAGGTCAAAAACAAGCCGAGCCAGGCTATGATTGCCATCCATAAATGATTTGATATAACTTCTATGAATGTGTTTAAGATTAAATTTATTTTAGGAAGTGGAAGCCATTGTCTCATTATTGCATTGTGTGTTATGTGTTTTTTATGTCTTTATTGTTTTGTTTGCTTGAGGACAAGCAAACGTTTAAGTGTGGGAATGTTGATAGTTGTGATTTGCATCATGTTTTAGGGTTGAATTTGTCATGTATTAAGTGTTAATTTGATTAATTTGAGTGTTTAGTATGTGTTTAGGTTAGAATTGTGCTAGTTTATGTTTTAAGTGTTTTTATGGATTAGTATAAGTCTTTGAGCTTAAATGTTATGTTTTTGAGGAACCTTCATGTGTTTGTTAGTGTTTCAGGGCCAACAAAGATGAATGGAGAAGTTTTGGAGACTTTTGGGCTGAAACCACAGCCTACGATCTTGACAGGCCATGCTCGTAGTAGAGACATGTGAACCAGAACACGATTGTGGCCTCAGGGATATGATTATGATAGAAAGACTCTATTACAGGCCATGATCGTGGGTCAGACAGACATACAAACAAGAGGAAAAGTCATGTTTTGAGGGATTTTTTGAATCATTTTAACCCCCAAAAAACCTAGGACTGCCAAGGTATTTAAAGAACATAAATAACAAAAGAGAAGAGCTTTTACACCAGCCAAATTTCAAAACCCTAGAGAGCTTATTGAGAGATTGAGGAAGGAAACGAAGGAAAAGGGATACGGAGACGAAGCCTACATGAAGTATTTCCTAGAACAGGAGGTTTCCCGCTATTGCTACCTCCATCATTTCGTTCCACTCATATTTTTCAATTTTATTTCAATGTTATTGATGTATAGAATTGGGATAGTCGTTGAGAATAGAATTTGTCGAAAGTTGATATTTTTCTAAACTCACCAAAGGAATTTTTTCTTG
This sequence comes from Erythroxylum flavicans, assembly GCA_027576715.1. NCBI lineage: Eukaryota > Viridiplantae > Streptophyta > Magnoliopsida > Malpighiales > Erythroxylaceae > Erythroxylum > Erythroxylum flavicans. The sequence continues at coordinate 29,679,552 of JANZXP010000008.1, forward strand.
GACATTAATGAAATTTGATTTATTGTGTTTTTATTGAATTATTTATGATTCAAATTCTACATTCAATAATTCGGTAACAAACTGAGAGTGTGAACCGAGTGAAAATCATTAAATTGCACTAAAGAGAATCAACCGGTAAAATTTGTGTAATGAAAGATCTTGCATAGGTTTCTAGTAGTTTATTAGACAACTTAAGATCTACTTTAGGTTTTGGGATAAATTGTGAATCAAGAGATTGCAATTTCTCATAATCTGATTAGGGTTAATAATTAGGATTAATGATTAAAAATTAAGAGAGAGTAATCAACCCTAGGACTGTCTCGAATCGGTAATTCGATAAATTCATAATCAATTAGTTTTTCATTGAAATTGGATAAAGATCCCCTTTCTCTCAATTGGTAGTTTTTAGGTTGTTTTATGAATTGACGTTGCAATTACTATATTTTGTTTATATTTTCATATTTGATTATTGGATTTATTTGTGTGATTGAATTACTTTTCTTATTTAGTTTTGTTCATTGAGTTATTTAGAATTAAGTTCAGCCTCAGATTTTAAGATTAGATTAACCTCCTCGTAGGTCGACACCTTAGATACTACGCGAACGACCTGTGCGCTTACGGTAATATCGAGGTTATAAATATTAAAACTTTATCATATAGGAACCTACGAAGAGAACCTGAATTAAAGAGTTGTGCGAGATAGTTGAATAAGGATTGCAATGGAAGATAATAAGATCAGGATGTATGTTAGCACAATTCAAGGTTAGATCAATGTTTTTAGAGAGAGTCAAGGTTGCTCAGTCCCAAGACCCTTAATTGTAAAAGATAGTTGAAGAGATTCAAGATGATCGAGCTAAGGATTTTATTGTGGATGGTGATGGTATTTTGAGGATGGGTACTAGAGTATGTGTACTATATATTGATGACCTAAGAAAGGAAATTATAGAGGAGGTAAATTTTGCAGCTTATAGATTCATCCAAGTTCCACCAAGATATATCATGATCTCAAAGGCATGTATTGGTGGAGTGGAATGAAGAAGGATATTGCAGAATTTTTGTCTAGGTTCCTAACATATTAGCTAATAAATCTTAAGCACTAAAGACCTTTTAGATTTTTTGACTGGATTGCCCCATACTAATAATAGACATAATGTCATATTGGTGATTATGGACAGACTAACAGAGTCTACATACTTTTTACCTATCAGTAAGAGTTATTTGACTAACAATTTAGTTAGGTTACATGTCAACAAAATTATTTGTTTGCATGGGGTAACACAATCTATAGTTTATGATAGAGATTTGAACTTTATGTAAGTTTCTTGGAAAGAGTTACATAAAGTTTTGGGTACAAAATTGGACTTCAGCACTACTTTTCATCCTCAAACATATGGCCAGTCTAAGAGAACTATTTAGACTTTAAAGGATATGTTTAGAATGTGTGTTATTGATTTTGATGGTCATTGGGATTTGCATTTTCCACTGATTGAATTTGCTTATAATAATAGTTACCATGCTAGTATTGAAATGGCTCCTTATGAAGCCTTATGTAGAAGAAAATATAAATCACCTCTATGTTGGGAAATTGGTGGATGAAAATTGACAAGACTTGAGTTAGTACAAATCACTTCCAAAAGGACCCTATTATTTAGCAAAGATTGAAAATAACTTTTAATAGACAAAGGAGTAATACAAATCTAAAGAGGAAAGATATGAGATTCCCAGTAGGTGACATGGTATTTTTGAAAATATCACCAATGAAAGGAGTGATGAGATTTGGTAAGAAAGATAAACTAGCTCCAAGGTATATCAGTCCATTTGAGATTAAATCTAGAGTAAGTGAAGTAGCATATAGGTTCATATTACCGTCTAACCTATCTAGGGTTCGTCTCGTACTTCATCTATCGATTTTGAGAAAGTATATTTCGAATCCTTCTCATATCTTTCAACCATATAATGTGGAGATTCATGGCGGTTTGATAAATGAAGAACAACCTAATGCCATAGTGGATTATCTGATTTGTCTACTGAGATCAAAAGAGATACCAATGATGAAAGTGTTATGGAGAATTTTTTTATGTGGTGAGATTTAAAATTCGAGAACGAATTTTTTTATAAGAGGGTAAGGGTGGGGGTGGGGAATGTAATGATCCAAATTTTTGTTAAATTACTTATAATGGACCACTAAGGAGAAAAGCCTATAAAACTATATGTTAAGCTTAGGAAAGCTTAAGCTAATTTCTCTCTTAAACTCTTTTCCTTATAAGTTACTATTCACCATCCTACCACCATTTTTAGCGATTTAGGACTCAACGAAAAGCTCTCTAGATGCTCTATCAAACCCCAAAAATTATTTCATAAAAAATAACTAAAAATTGGAGGGATCACGACTAGAAGTTTTAGTTTATTTAGGTAAGTCATCGATCTCCTATTTCTAGTCATTTTTACGAAAAACTAACACCGCCATTGTGTCTAATGGCTATAGAAACATAAAAAATGAGGGTAACTCAACACCAATCGACCCATTTTACTAGTGAACAAAAATGGGTTACCTTTGAGCTTTAATCCTTCGATTCTAGCAAACCAAGAGGAGTTTTGACACAAAACCAGTGCCATTAGATTCCTGAGGCAATCTTGTCATTTCTATATGGGTGGTGAAGAGCACTTCCTCTCTAACAGCAGTGCATGTACTCCACACTCTTGTGATGTGGTGATTTTTCGACATAACTTTAAAAATTCCCAAATATTATACAGATCAATTTTTGTAAAAGTAATGTATTAAAGCTCTTTATATTTTATGAGATAAAAATTTAGAAAGGGTTATGTTCTTATAGAAATGTATGAAATTGATTAAATTGAGTCGTTGTTGAATAGAATTGAGCATATCGGGATGTATTGAGTATAAATGAGGGTTTATAGGTTAAAAATTGGTATCCTTAAATCATAATTAGATTTATTATGAATTTTTGCAATACACAACTTGGTGTTATTACTATTATTACAAATGTGGACTCAATTAGGCATAGAACTATGTTTGGAGACCCAAATTGAGTTGTGGTTACTAGTGGATATAGAAGTGTATTGTCATTGCAGCAATGACCCTTTTGTGAGGGAAATGTCCATTTTACAAGAAAAACTCTGTTGAATTGTCAATAGGTTCCTCGTAAAATATGACATTGTCATTTTTTTAATAGAAAATAGAGCTTCTTTGTAGCACCCCATTACCCTAGGGTATGTACCGGGACGCCCGTAGGTCATTCCGACACATATCCTAAGATAAGGGAGCGCTAC
>JANZXP010000008.1:29698089-29721765 GCA_027576715.1 Erythroxylum flavicans
AAAATTTTTATAACTAATTTTTGCAATGTTAGTAAATACTAATGATTAATTAATACTACTGTTTAACACTTAAAATTTAGTTGTGAGTTTTTTTTAATAATACATTGTAAACATTCAAAACAAATCTCCAATAAAACTTATCTTAACTATAATACATTATAAAAATGTTAGTTTAATAATTTATGAAATTGTCAATCATTTGGTGACGATTTTTAGAAATCATCACCTAATGTCAGCGACGTTCTTTAGAATTCGTCACTGAATGTGCATTATTTGGTGACGATTTCCAAAATTCGTTGCTGAATGATTGACATTTAGTGACGATGAAAAGAAATCGTCACTGAATGTATAAGCTGGTACGACGAAATAGGACTTTCGTCACCAAATATTGACCTTTTGGTGACACTTCATAATATCGTCACAAAACATATAACGTTTGGTGACTATTTACAGGATTCGTCGCAAAATGTTTGACAAGTTATGGTGACGTTTTCAGACTTCGTCGCGATTACATTATTTCGCGATGAATATAAAAAATCGTCACCCATTGTGCATGATTTGGCGACGATTTTCTCTGTACGTTGCTAAAGGTTTTCTCTTATGCGACGCTTTTTGGTTTTGTCACTAAATGGTAAGTTTTAGTGATAAATACTTTCAAACGTCGCAATATGTTGTCTTTTGACGACGAATTTAGTTTTGTCGCAAAAGAAATCGTCGAAAAAGGGTGCCTTTGTGTATGTTTGTCTCATTCGCAGACAACATAATTCCAACTTATACAGAAATTAAATACACAACAGCAAAAACAAAATGCAGAAATTTCCAACAACCAGTAGCAAACTCGAAAATAGTAACAAGTAGAGCAACACAATTTTTGACATCAGTAGTAACGCAACAAATAGAAATTTTTCTGACTTAGATTGTTAGTGAAAATAGCAATAATAATTAAATTGGAACAGCTTATCTAAAAGCGTCGTGAAAAATCATTGCTCTAAGTCGGAAATTCCTCCTCTACGATGCAACAGGACAACCGGATCCAACCCTAAGGTTAACGCTTTTTCCATCAGCTTCGGTGCACTTTAAATGATAGAATAGGAACTGTCTCCGTGACTTTAGAAAAGACAAAACAACATATGAAGAATACAGCACTTAATATGGTAGAACCTGACGAAGAGATACTGTAGGAGAGAGAGTAAATGGAAAGGGAACGGAGTAGCGTGTCTGTGTGTGAAAAACCAACACACTATGGGTATATGTATATATACTCAAAAAATGAGACGTTGGAGGCTGATGATAATGGCATTAAAAGAACGTTATCAACGTTATTGTTAACGTTGGTAGTAAATGTTGGAGTAGGGTCCAAGTTTGGACCAATACCGACACAACTTAGATTCTGATAAACATTAGAGTTCAAAATGTAATTTTTGGAAGAAAGAGGAACGAAGAAAGCTAACGTCAAATTGATCAAATTATTTCAAATGAAGTAATTAGAAATATGGAAAAAAAGGGGGAGGATCCTCTGTCTGTTTTATGCTGTCTAATCCTGTCAAATGGCCAAAACGATATAATTTCGGCCATTTAACAAGGTCAAATTAAACAAAGGATCCAAACTCAGAGAAAAGCCGATTTAGTCAGCAAAAGGCTGGAAAGTTTGAAACAAAACGACGACATGGTCAGTTGCCACCACACAAATCGCCACAATCAAAAGTTCAGAACCCCTTAAAGTGGATTCAGAGTTTATAAAGAAAATTTTTTTCATTTCTTAAAAAGATTATTTCTTAAACAATATTAGTAATAATTTGGAATTAAATTGTTAATAATTGGATTCTCAGTGTCACGTATACATAATTAAAACTCATGAAAAATTGCAATAATTAAAATATTAAATCAATTTGGTCAATCCAGTCATAAAATTTTAAATAATCTAACTTTTTTATATCGTTTGGTTCCACTTGTTGTGGTTTTTAAGTTTTAGCTTTTGTTTTTTGTTTTTGTTTTTGTTTTTTATTAAAAAACAAAATCTGTTATTAAAAAACAAAAATCTGTTTAGTTGAAATTTGTAATATAAAAATTGAAATAAAAATTTGTTTGGTCGAGATTTGTAATAAAAAATTAAAGTTAAAAATATATTTGATTTTATCATCCTGTTTCTATTTTTGTAATTATAACCTTATGTTAATAATTTTAGTATAATACATTATGTTTTTAAATTAATTAATTATCATTATAGCTAAAATTAAAATACAAGAAAATTAAATATAGTTAAAAATTTACAAATTAATTGTATATAATAAAATTCTATAAATTAGAAGACTATATTATTTTAATCAATAAAAGATGTCCATCTTTATCATAATTGTGGGGAGAGTCTTTGAATCCTCTGAAAACGTTCAAACAACCAAGAACGTGTGCTTCCCAGTGAACTTGAATATAGGATTAGAGAATCAGGAAAAGGACTGATAATACACGGATGGGCACCACAGTTACTAATACTAGATCACCCAGCAGTTGGAGCTTTTATGACTCGTGTTAATTTCAGTCAATCCAAAATTTCTGTTGTCATTTATGCATTTACCGGTCTATATTTAGTGCTCACAGTCCTATATAAGACCTACTCATCTCATACTCAGAGCAAGCGAGAATTGAATCTTATTATATTTGAAAAATCGAAGGGAGTTAATTATTTCGCAAACTTTTCGCAAACTTATTTGGCACCAACAAAATAAAAATAATCAAAACCGAAATAATAAAAACACAAAAAATTTGGTAACGCAGTTCGGCACACCTTGCCTACGTCTGCGAGGCCCTCACCCAGTTTAATCACTTTCACCGAAGTACAATAGTTTTACTCAAGGCTTTACTGAGCCGACATCACTCAACCCTTGACAGTATCTCTCAACCTCACTTCCCGTGAAAGATTTTCACACCCAATAGTAGGACCACCTCGTTAGAGGATTTGTCTAACTACTTTCACTTAAAACAATAATAAATAAAACTAGTTCAAGTATTTAATTAACTAAAAATTAAATAACAAAATACTTGAGACAAGGAAAACTTCCCTGTGGATTTTATCTTGAAATAACCCAGCCAAAACTCTTCACCATTGCTTGCTCTTTCTTCACATAAAACAATTCATGGTGTTCCTTCAATTAGCTACCAATACTCACTTCACCAAAAAAGATCTTCACTGTATCAACAAATCAAAACGCATGGCTCATACAAAAAGGATGTTAATCACTGTGCTGAAAAATAACATTGAGTCTCTACCAAATTGTCTCACGCACGCACACACCATTCACCGTGAGACCCAAAAAAAACAAGATCGTTATCTTCCCAGTTCTTCACATATGCGCAGCCAGCAATCTATGTTTACCCAGTGTATTTCCCAAATAGCACACGACTTACACTTAACACCTTCTTTTTCATGTCATACTCAAAATCAATTCTGCATTTATACCTCACTTCGTGAGATTCACTTTAATGCCCACACAACCTTATATAAAACTCATGTTTCCCAATAAACAATAAATGCACTCTTGTGGACAATCAATGAATGCCTCATTGTCTTATCTCACATATATTCTATATATTATGCCCACATCCACACAGTAAGATAAATTACTAGAGATGACAAGAGATGTGCACAATCACTTCAAATAATAAGAATCCCAATTCAAATACACAACAACCTCATCTTAATTTAAAATTTAAGATTTGCAATATCTTGAAGATCTAATAATCAAAAATGCCAAAATTAAATAATAAGATATTTGATAAATATCTTAACAATCTCCCCCTTTTTGGCATTTTTGTCACAAATCTAGAACTCCAAATAAGTAATCATAATTGAACATATAAAGATGAAATTCACAATGCTCCCCCTTAATTAAATATCAAGTTCCAAAGAACATCACAATTATCCAATCATCCAAATTTCTCCCCCTTGGGACAAAAAGATGCCAAAAGTAAGACGAATAGTCACACTTATACCTTGAAATCTCCCCTTCAATTTCATCTTCATAAGGCTAATCAAATTCATAAACCTAAGCAAATAAAGATGAGCGTTGCCAGTGGAGTAAGAAAGAGAGATACCCGAGAGAGAGACTCACACTAATGAGAGAGCTGAAAAGTCTTCGGTGGAGCCAAATAGAAGTCACAATGCAAACTACTAAAAAGATGAGACGACAATAGCAACATAAAGACTAAAGAAGACAATTTTTTTAACATTTCGTTTTCCTTTTTTTGACTTTTCTTTCTATTTTTAAAACAATAAAAAAACTTCAAAAATGTAAAGAAGACAGTTCCTATGCCCCTCGAAGAAATTCAAACCTAGGCTTATTCCTCGTCGCATTATCTCAGTCATCAACTGTCTGATTGATTTCTTCATTTGAAGTAACTGACTTATCCTCAGTCTGAACAGTTGCTTCAAAAATAGTAACTAACTGTGAATCTGAACAATTTCTTATTTTTCCTTCACTACATCTTTGCGTTTGTCCTTGACCCTTTTTAACCTAAGTGGATTTCGGTACTAAAGGCTGATTCTAAAATTTATGTGAGGGACATAGAATTCTTCGGCTTTGGCTTCTTTGAAACAGTATCTGCAGTAATTGGTAACATCTTGGCCTTATATGCGTAATAACTCCACAAAAATGACACATGGGTACAAATCTTCAATTCTTTCTCGATGGTTCTTCTTCTTTTACAGATCTGAACATATCATTTTTCTCCTCATTCACCTTAGAACACTCACCTTTGAAACCAATGCCTTGAAGATCCCCTTTAATCTTGCTGATTTCAATCAACTTTTCTAACTTTTCTGTGCCTCCATTCAACATTCTCAAACCCTTTTCAGTACTTTCTAACTTCATTTTGGCTTCACCGAGCTCATCTAAAGCTACCATCAATTTCTTTTCTAACTCTTGGATGGCATTCTTCATGAAGAGATTCTCTTCCTTCAATCTTTCATTCTTTCTACATGTTTTTACCCATTTCTCGTACATTAATTCGTAAGTCTCATAAATGTTCTCCTTTTTATCACCTGAACCACTTTCATTACTGTCATTCTGCATTTTTCCCAAAATTTCCTAATTTACTCAATTTTTCGTCTTTAGTTACTTCCTTCTCGGTTACTGTTAAACAAGTAACTAGACTTTTGTTATGTAAAGCAACTAACGCATCACAATTAACGATTTCTTCTTCACTACCATATTCACTCGCGGATTCATTCTTACTCCAAGTGCTAGTAAAGGATTTTCCTTTTCTCTTCTTCAAAGTATTAGCACATTCAGCTTGAACGTGCCCGAAACCTTGACACTTATGACATTTGATTCTCTTCACCTTTCTTTCACCTTTTTGAGTTTTAACCTATAATGCCAATCTTTTGTTTCTTTCTTGCTTAACCCTTAAAAGATTCATTTCGAAATTTCTAAGAATTTTGATTACCTTCTCCAATGACAGATCATTAATGTCGTGGGCTTACTTTATTGCTGCAATTTTTGGAATAAATCTTAGAGGCAGTGATCTCAACGTCTTCTTGACAAGTTTTTGATCGGAATATTTCTTTCTGAGTTGATGCACGTAATTTGCTATATCTCACAACCTTTCATGAAAGTCCCCAACGGTTTCATTTTCATCCATCTTCAATTCTTCAAACCTCACAGCTAACATCTGTAGTCTTGACGTTATCACAGATTTGGACCCTTCATAAATAGTCTGCAACGTGTCCCATGCTTCTTTAGCCGACTCACAGGCCGATATCATTGAGAAGCGTCCTTCATCAACACCACTAAAAATTGCATGCATTGCTTGTGAGTTTTTAAGTGCCCTCTCTTCTTCGACTTTTTTCCATTCAGATGGATCTTTTAGAATTGTCTCTCCTTTATCGTCAGTAACCATCGGATGCATCCAACCATGTAACACCAAGTTCCATGTTCTTGTTGCCTGTGCCTGAATAAAGACCCTCATCTGTGATTTCTATGCAGGATAATTGGAACCATCCAACAGTGGTGGTTTGGTGATCGATGCACCCTCTCTAGTAGCCATGTTGCGAAACTAGGATCTGCACCAACTTGCTACCAAGTTTTGAATCGGTGACCTTCTCTGATACCAATTGAAAAATCAAAGGGAGTAGTCGTTTCGCAAACTTTCCAATTTTACCGTGGTGGTCTCTAACACAAACAAAAATTAAACTCAAAAAAATAAATTAACATCGAGATTTGTTAATGCAATTCGACACTCCTTCCTACGTCTGCGAGACCCTCACCTAGATTAATTCTTTCACCAAAATATAATATATTTACCCAAGACTTTACTAAGCCGACTTTACTCAACCCTTGACACTATCTCTCAACCTCACTTCCCATGAAAGATTTTCACACCCAATAACACGACCAACTCATGTTAACCTCAACAGAGGATTTTTCTCTACCACTTTTAATAAAAGACAATTAATAAAAATAATTAACGAACAACTCAAGTGATGAATCAACTAACAATAAAAACAGAAAACACTTGAGACAGAAACATAACCACTTCCCTATGGGTTCATCTCCTCTGAAATATATTTAAAAATTGTTCGCCAAGATTAGTTCTTTATTAACACTTGAACTATACCGCCATAACTTCTATATACTACTGAGAGGAACAAAACGGCAGCACAGCGACAACGCAGAGACCAAAGGCAAAACGCGGAAGCTTAGGGAGATTTCACCAAAACGCAGCAGCGGGAGAAGCCAACATGAGCAGCCCGAAATGACTCATAGCATAAAGGAGCAATTCAAAACGTAAAACGTAGAGCAAAACACGACACCAGACCAAGCCAAAAAGATGCAACAGAAGGAAGGCCAATAAAATCATGCACAACACACGTATATTCACCTCTCTTCAAAGACACACATACATACTGTAGTGTTTGTTCCATTCACCATTAACGCACATAAACTCTTTTTCCCATATCCATAGAACTCTCTCCCGTATCTACATAAACTCTCTGTAGTATATATATATATGCTCTGCCGCACCCTCACCTTGTATATAACTTACTATTTCATTGAACAACTAACTCACGTTTCTTCAATGCCACATATGCACGTGAACCCTATTGTCGCACACTCCCATTCAAGATAGATGTCTGCTGTAGATTTTTGATATACACAAATCCCTCACACAAATAAGAGTCCAACTTCAACCAATTAACCACCACTTTAATTCAACCACGCAACCACAACTTCATAAGTTATATCTTATATGTCCAATTAAAATGCCAAAACTAAATAAAAGGTATATATACAATATATCCTAACAATAGGAATGATAATGAATATAATGAGTAATGATAATAGATATTATCATTATAATTATGATGGTTAATTAAGAGGAAGGAATGATTATCATTTTGTAAAAAGATTGAGAAATAAAAATATTATATTTGAATTAATTAATTATATTTATATTTATATTTTAAGTAATTAGTTATATTTGGAGACATTAAGGCCGAAACAATGACCCACGATCATGGCACAATAGGCCACGATCCTGATAGAAGCACTGGAGTCAGCTTACATTTGTGGCCTATATGCCATGATCGTGACAAAAGCCTAGGACATGGCCCATGATCGTGGCGTGCTTGCCACGATTGTGACAGAAGGCTCGGATATGGCTCACGATTGTGGCATACAGGGCTACGATCGTAACCTACGTCGGGTAGACGCACAGATACTCAAAAACTTTAAGTTTCGAGGGATTTTCGGATCTTTTCGACCTTGAAAAAATCCTAGAGCTGCTCTGAATACAAAAGGTATTTAAAGAATAAGACAAAGAAGGGGGAGCTTTTGCATCAGACACTTTTCAGAGAAACCCTAGAGAGAATTGTCAAGAGATAGAGAAAGAGAAGAAGGAAGAGAGAAGTGAAGAAGAAGCCAACTCAACGTACTTTCTAGATCAGGAGTTTCCTGACGTCGTTGTCTCCTGTCGTCCATTCAAATTTGTATTTCTTGTTATTTTCAATTTTATTATTTTATAGAATTGGAACAATAGTTGATGATAGGATTTTTGAATGTTGACGTTGTTTCTAAACTCAGCTTCAGAGTTTTTGTCTTTAATTTAATGAAATTTGATTGTTTACGTTTTACTGGATTTATTGTGATTTAATTTCTGCAATTGCATAATTTGGTTATAAACTGAAAGGGTGAATCGAGTGAAAAATAATTAAATTGGGCTAACGAGAGTTAGGTGATTTAATAGAACAAGAATTTAATCAAATCAGTAAAATTATGCGAAGAGAGATCTTGCAATACTTTTCGATATTTTATTAGACAACTTCAAATCTAATTAAGGTTTTGGATAGGTTATTAATTGAGAAATTGTAACTTCCATAATCTGATTAGGGTTTATAAATTAGGGTTAATGGTTATAACTCGAGAGAGAGTAATCAACCCTAGGATCGTCTAGAACCAATAATCCAGTAATTCATAATTGATTAGGTTAGCGTTAAAGATAAGTAAAATTCACTTTCTCTTAATTGGTAGTTCCCTAGGTTGATTCTTGAGTGTGTGTTGCAACTACTAATTTGTTAATATTTTCATGGTTGATTCTTGAATTGATTTGCTTGATTAAATTGCATTCTTGTTTTAGTTTCGTTACATTTGAATTTCTGCGATTTATTTTGGCCTTAGATTTTAGGATTAAATTATCCCTCCTCATGGGATCGATACTTTAGATACTATGCGAACGACTCGTGCGCTTGCAGATTATCAAGGTTAATTAATTAAAACTTACGCCCATTGAAAAACCACGATCACTTATACTCAAGTAAACAAAAATATAAAACACGTATATGTAATATTAAGAGGACTTCAACTTCACGAAACAAATTTATCTATAAACACAATCCTTTAAGTTGTTCTAACTTATTAACTTGCAAAATCTAAGTCTAAGTAATTTGGACTAAATATACAAACTAATCGAGACTTTGATGTTAAGTTTATTTACCTCTATCACTTGTGCACACATATTGATAATGATTTGGTCAATAAAACTTGTAACTATTTCTAAGTAAGTTTTTATGAAAAGTCAAGCTACTTACAAGTTTAATAGGTTTTTATTTGACAAACATTATTTTTGTTAAATTTTTTTTATGGACATAAACCTAGCCTTTTTATGTGGAGGCAAAAATTTGTTATTAATGTCGATAGGTCATGTTTTTATTAAACAACTTGGTTGGAATGTCATTATAGCCTTTTTACATGGAGGCAAACATTTGTGATGAATGTCAATCCGATTACTTGGCTACACCACATTCTCAATTGACTACTAGCTCTATTCATAACTCGAAGGCCAGAGGAATAATTATTTAATTGAAATTTATACAAACATTTTAAACACATTTTTAACACATTACATACCTTATTGCTTTAACTAATCATTCTCATGAAAATATACTAGTAATGTTACTTATTCGATTAGCCTAAAATTATAAAGGAATGTGACAACTTCCTAGGGTGAATAAACTAATACCATATCTTCATTAAACTACATATTTAGTTAAAGTAACCTAGGTCACTAATTTCACAAGATAATAATTTTCATAGCCTAAAAGACTATGTATAAGGCTAAATCTATCCTGTTAAGTCCTAGTCATTGACATATTCACACGAATCACATTATGCAAATCTAAACAGATTATCATACAATATGTAAAATTCACACTCAAATTAAAAGCAGACAACCTTCCCTATACTTGAACAACATATTGTCCTCAATGTGAGAAGGGTACATAAACACACCGGAAGGGGGGATAAAACACAATATAAGAAAAACATAAGAAGAAAATACTAACAAAAATGAAAAGAAAAGGTTAGAACATAAACTCATCAGTGTGACTGAGGTAGTGAAGATGTCGAAGATGGAGACCCAGTGCGCTTGACATCGAGATAGGTTTCCTTTCTTATAATTGACTCAAAGAGAATAAGAGAGTTGGCAATCCAACCATTCCACTTCATTAAAAGCTTACTTTAGAATTTAAAGCAAACCTAACTACACAACAATTTAAATCTAACTACTAAATGTGCTAAGTTATGGTCATTAGCTTGACCTTCATCCTTTCAAACTCAAACAAGATTAATTATGAGTGGCTTGCTTCCACCCATGATGCTCAATTTCAATTTTGCAAGTAAGCTACAAATTGCAAAATGATCAGAAGGACAATATTAATCAAGTTGAGAAAACAAATTAATTTCATTAATGTTCTTTTCACTAACAAACTAGTAATCAAATAGGGAATAACGAAACTCTTAGAATCTTCTATTAAGTCTAGCAGTTTGTTTAGTAAAAGGGTGAGTTTTTCTTATTCTTCATTATTTTCCCCCTTTCTTCTTCTTCTTCTTTTTCTTCACAAACAGAGACTTTCATAGCTTCTTCAAATTCGATGTCCATTGTCATATGTTCTTCTTCCATTTTGATCTTTTAAAGATTTGGACACATCAACTCTCCTGAATGAGTCACCCTCCTTCGGATTCTTTAATAGATCATTCATATTGAATGTCACTTGGTCATTACTAATCTGAAGGATAATGTTCTCTTCGTAGACACCTGCTAAAGCTTTTTTGATGTTCAAGCATGGTTATCCAAGATCTGATAGATAATATGGAGGGGGGGGGGTCATCCTTTTCTTCATCCTCTTTCTTTATTTCTTGATATTCTACAAGGTGGGGTTCATCTTGATGTCTCACTGATTCTTTTAACTCTACCCCATTCTCACTAACATGGCTCTATTAAATTTACTTTCATGCTGTGTAAACAGTTTTCCACACTTCTTTTACAAAACTCCCAGGAAAACTAGCCCATTTGGACCTCTAGGTTGTGAATAGAAGAGACATGATCTTCAGTTACTTGCTCAATCTTCTCTTCCATTCTTTTCTGGGTCTCTTCCAAGTCTGTGAGCTTATCCATGATTATATCTAGCTTGGAATCCCATGAATTGGACTCATCTTGCTGAAATCTGAATAGGTCTTGATGTCCTATGGGAGTCCTTACTTTGTTAGACAAAACGAAATTTGGGTGGTTTTGGCATCACGGAGTGTACATGTTCATATAAGGATGATAATTTTCCTCGCTAAATTGTGCCTCATTGAAGTCCGCAAGAGTTCCCTACTCCCTATAATATAGATCCTCCATCACTGTTCTTTCCATTTCTTCTTGGCATTTAACCTTCTTGATTCCTTATGGCCGCCTTATGATGTCCAAAATATGTGCCTTCAACTTGTGCCCAAACTTCCTTCCTTTTTCTTTCTAATTTCTTAATCCTTAGACTAAAAGAATTAAACTAATCCTACACCTCCCCAGCAACAAAGTCAAAAACTTGTTGTCTAATTTAGAAGCTTTTATTATTTTTATAGCCCTCAAATACTGCAAGTGCACGAGTTGTGATTTGTAGTAAGTGAAGGGTTAATCCTAGGAGGAGGATGAACTAATCTAATCTTAGGTTATTTAAGGCTAGAAAATTATTAAAATGAAAATAAAATTGAACAAGAAATTAAACACGAGAATTTGATTAGCAGGAATGTAATTTAGGAATTTAACACAAAAGTAATTAAAATTGAGCAACACAAAATTTACAATGGAAATCAATCAAGGAAAATTACCAGATAATGGGAGAAGGGATTCTTCGTATCGTTAATACTAACTTAGCCTTTTATGTGTTTACGGGGTATCAGTTATAGACTATTAAAGGGGATATCTCTCTCTCTCGAATTATAATCACACACCCTAATTCACTAACACTAATTAAATTATGGGATTTACAATATCTTAATTAACAAAAGACCTAGAACTCTAATTAGATGTTAAGCCTTCTAATAAACAATTAGGTCTCACACGGGATCTCTCTCCATATAATAACTGACTAGATTGATTGCATGGTCAATTAGATCGCCTAACTTTGATGAACTTGATCTAATCATTTTTATCCAGTTCAGCCTTTTGGTTTATTATCGAAATATGCAAATACCACAATTAATCAAAATAACACAATAATAACTAGATTAACATTAAGCCAAGGTCAAATCTCGAAGGAAAGTTAAAACATCTTAATCAAATCAATTCAAATCAAATCCATACATATATTCATATTCATATTCAATGAAAAGAACAACAAGATGAAAGAAATACACAATAGAATGGGGACCTGGATGCTTTGGGAAAGCAACAATTGCGAAGACTCGCTCCTTTCTCCTCTTTCTGTTCTTCTCTCTCTCTTATTTCTCTCTCCTTGAGGTTTTTCCAAAAATGGCAAAAAATGAAGCTCCCTTTAATGTTACATCTCTTTCCTTTATATAGTCTTTTCAATTAGGGTAACCCTAGGGTCTTTTCCGGGTTTGAAAGGTCCAAAAAGTCCCTTAAAAACTTAAAACCAGAGTCATTTCTATGTGTCCGCACATAAGTCACGATCGTGGCCTTTGGTGACTCGACCGTGGCCAAGATTTTGACCTTCTGTTACGATCATCGCAAATTATGCCACGATCATAGCACCTCCATCATCCTTCTGTCGATCGTGGCCATGGCTTAGCTCCTAGGTATTCTCTGAATCTTCTCTGTTTTTCACTCTTTGCCCTAGAACACTAGCAAACACATCAAGACACCTCAAAAATATATAATTGAAAAACAAAAGCATGCTCTAACCCATAAAACACCTAAAACACAAATATCTACTAACTAACACAATTTTAACCTAAACACGCACTAAACAATCAAATTAACAACTAAATACAAACTAAACTACTTAAAAAAACACAATACAATCTACAAGTAGTAGTTTGCTTAAGTATGCTCTGTGGTTGCAGCATAGTTTGATCTTTCACATTAGAAAACGAGTTTTTCTTTTGTGTTCTTATGGGTTAAGGATGGTTTTATTCTCGAGTTCTTATTATTGTTTTGGGCATTTTTCACTAATATATGAGATGATTTAGATCTTGTATAGGAAAAGTTTTGTTTAAGGAGATTGGATTTTAAGTGGGACCATTTTTGACCCCTCCAGCCTTTCTTGGGAACTTTCCTGTGTGCTACAGTTTTATTATATATACTAAGTGGAGGTAACTCAAGGAAGTTTCCCTTTTCACATAAAAAAAGTGAGAGTCAATTCTTGTGCTACAAGAGCCAAATTGTGATAGAAGCAATGTCGACCAAATTCAATATTACAAGGCATTATCTAAGTACTAGTGATGGTACTAGTGTGTTACAAGGCATGATCATTTCCCATGACATATTGGAGATTGCTAAGATTGGCACCATCAATTTAAAGATATATGATGGTACATTTCACACTATACAAAATGTGTGACAAGTGAAGGGCTTGAAGAAGAATCTATTGTCTTTAGCATAATTAGATGAATTGGGTACAAGACTTACATTCAAAACGGAGTTATAAAGGTGATCAAAATGGATATTGTTGGGATTGGCACCATCAATTTGAAGATGTATTATGGTACATTTCACACTATATAAAATGTGTGACATATGAAGGGCTCGAAGAAAAATCTATTGTCTTTAGGACAATTGGATGAAATTGGGTACAAGACCTACATTCAAAATGGAGTTATGAAGGTGATCAAAGGAGCACATGTAGTAATGAAGGCGGAAAGGATAGTTGCAAACTTATGTAAGCTTATGGGAGAGATAAATTTGGAAGCAAATGCGTCAGTTACAACAGTTAGTTTTGTAAAAAATGTAACAAAGTTGTAGCATCGTAAACTTAGCCACATGTCAGAACAAGGATTGAAGATTCTTACTAAGCATAAACTACTCCCTTGTCTCATGAAGGTATTATCCTTTTATGAGCATTGTGTTATAAGTAAGTAGCATAAATTGAAATTTAATTCTAGAAGTAAAGATATTCTAGAATTGAGTCACTTTGATATATGGCAAGCACCAGTTTTGTCTCTTGGTGGAGCAAGGTACTTTGTAACCTTAATTGATAAATACTCTAGAAGATGTTGGGTGTATCCTATTAAGAGAAAGGCAAATGTATTTCCAACCTTCACAACCTTTAAAGTGTAGATTGTGGTGGAGACGGGGAAGAAAAATAAGTGCCTTAGGACTGATAATGGTGGAGAATATACTAGTGATGAGTTTATTGACTTTTATAATCAAAAAGGCATTAAATGTCAATTCACGATACCTCACACTCCTCAACAAAATGGAGTGACAGAGCAAATGAACATAACTCTACTTGAAAGAACTAGAGCCATGTTAAGAACTGTAAATATGGCAAAGTCTTTCTAGGTAGAAGCAGTGAAAACCACTTGCTATGTGATTAATCGATCGCCAACAAGATCGATTGATTGTCTAAAGATATCGATGGAGATATGGACCAGTAAACTAGCAAATTATTCTTAGTTACACACATTTAAAAGTCCTATATTCGTGATGTACAATACCCAAGAGATCGTGAAACTAGGTCAAAAATCTATAAAATTTAGATTTATGGGTTATGCTAATGGAGTCAAAGGATATCAACTGTGGGATCCCATTACCCACATGCTCGTCATTAGCAAAGATGTCATATTTGCAAAAGATAAACTATAAGAGAAAGATCAAAGTAGCATGTGTAAAGAAAATTATGAGGTTGTAACAATTTAGGAAGAAAGAAAGATTAAACAAAAGATTCTACTAAAGCTATATCAGATCATGAGGAGCAAAAAACAGATGAATATGAAAATACAGAAGTTTAACAATTAACTCGTTAAAGGAAAACCCTGACCTGGTAGTCTAATTATATTATAGAGGGTAAAGTTGCATACTGTCTCTTAACAGAAGATGGAGAACCATCAACATTCCTAGAAGCAATCAATAGCTCAGATCCATCATTTTGGATGACAGCAATGCATGAAGAAATATAAGCTCTTCATAAGAATAAGACATGGAGGTTTATGTCACTACCACAAGGGAGAAAGCCCATTGGCAATAAGTGAGTGTACAAGATCAAACGTAATAGTAATGATTAGGTGGGGCAGTATAACACAAGGTTAGTGCTAAAAGGATATGCTTAGAAAGAAAGTAATGAATTTATAGAAAAATTTTCACCTATGGTTCATCTATATTTGGAGCAGTTAGCTATAAAGACTGTGTTTCTTCATGGAGATTTTGAAGAAAACATTTACATACATCAACCAAAAGGTTTTGAAGAACCAGAGAAAGGGAAATTGGTTTGTAAGTTGAACAAATCTTTGTACGGTTTAAAATTGGCCCCAAGATGTTGGTACAAAAGATTTGATTCCTTTATAATGAGTTGGGGATTCAACCAATTTAGTACAAACCCTTGTGCATATTTCAAGAGCTTGAGTAGTAATGATTTCATTGTATTATTGTTGTATGTTGACGACATATCGGTTACAAGTCCCAACAAAGATCATATTTAAGATTTGAAGGCTTAGTTTGCTGGGGAGTTTGAAATAAAAGGTTTTAGCACCAGTAAACAAGATTTTAGGAATGCAAATTTACTGAGACAGAAATAACAGGAAGATTTGACTTTCTCAAAAGAATTACTTGAAAAAATCTTACGACGCTTCAATATGCAAGGTTGTAAGTCAATCTCTACCCCTATTTATGTTAATTTCAAGTTATCCTTAAGTAAAAGCCCTACTAATGAAGCAGAGAGGAAGGAGATGTCTCGACTATCGTATGTATCAGCTGTGGGAAGTTTAATGTTCCCTATGATTTGCATAAATCCAGATATTGCATATACAGTGGGAATGGTTAGTCATTACATGGCGAATCCTGGTCGGGAACACTGGTGGGTTATAAAGAGGATCCTAAGATATATTAAAGGGATCTTAGATGTTGCTCTATATTATGCCGGATCTGAATTTATTGTCAAAGGATATGTTGATTCTGATTTTGCAGGAGATCTTAGTAGAAGAAAATCCACTACAGGCTATGGGTTTACAATTACAGGAGGAGTTGTGAGCTGGGTATCTAAACTATAAACAGTTGTAGCACTATCTACAGTAGAAGTTGAGTATATGACAGCTACACAAGCTCGTAAGGAATCAATTGGATAAAAAGGTTTTTGGTGGAGCTTGGGCACCAACAAAAGAAAAATCCTTTGTATTGTGATAGTCAGATTGCCTTGCCTATTGCAAAGCATCCAACTTTTCATTCCAGAACTAAACATATAGGAGTTCAATATCGTTTTGTCTATGAAAAGGTGGAAAATGGAAGTGTGGACATGCAGAAAATTCACACAAAAGAGAACTTAGCAAGTGCATTAACAAAGTTAATCAACACTGATAAATTCATATGGTTCTCAATCAAATCTTCAAGTGAGAGATTGTTGGATGTTACTTGTCACATATTGGAAGTAAGTGAACTAAAAAGCCTCGATGGAGGCTATATAAGGAGACATATACTTAAAGTTTTCTACACCCTAAAATCTCTTTCCTATAACCTTGTGTATTAATTGTTGGTGTGGATTATGAGATCTCCTCTTGTAATCTTTGTTTTTTATAGTGGAAAGTTTTCTATTCTTGCCCGTAGTTTTTTCCCATATTTGTTAAGGGATTTTTCACGTTAAATTTTGGCGTGTTATTTTTTGTCTCAATTTTTTTTATTGGTGTGTTAACTCTATCCAGGTGAAGTCCATCTTCTATTAACTAAGGCTCGTGTTACATACAACAAAACAATCCAACTTCTTTCATTTTGTCAAAATTTTGATTTTTAATTGAATACAAATTTATATTTGTCAACTAGTGTTAAATATTATATTTCTATACACATATTGAAATTTATCTCATGTTTTATACTAATTTGATATATTTCTAAGTAAGTTAAGTTATTAATTGAAACAAATAAAAGAGAAATTAACATTTAAAACTAAAAGGTTTAGAACTCTCTAAATCATTCTTTATTTCATTATCAAATTATTGTTTTAGGCTAATATTACATTCATTCTTATGGCCTATACATTATAAACTTAAATTTTAATAAGATTTCATTTTTGATTAGAAAATATGGAGAATTAATTTAAAAATGCAAAATTTTTTATTTTCTCAATCCACACATTATTTCTAATATTTAAAATGTAAAATTAATAATAGATTTTTTATGTAACATATTTGTAAGAGAAGCAACATGAAGGTGTACTGTATATACCAAACAGATAATATAAATAATTATAAATAAAATTTATCAAATTCACTAGCATATTGAATTTTAAAAAATTTATGAACTTTATAGGACTCTTAATTTGTTGTTAAATCTTAAGAATGAGGGGCCGGGATATGTGATGATATGTAATGAAATCAACATTGTGTTTATGAAAGTTTTTCTGTGATCTTTTCAAGAACTATAACTCTAAATAACCCACGTTTTATATTTTAATTTACTTTTAAACCTTTTATCTATTTCAATTTATTTTTTGTATCAGAAATCATTTTAATTGGATTAAAAAATTATGAACCTTATAATTCTTAATTTTGTGTTAACATTTTAAAAGTGTAGAAGATATGTGATGATATATAATAATATTAACATTATTTGCATTGTAGGTATTTTAAGTGATTTCTTAAGAACTATAACTATAAATATCCAACCTTTTATATTGTATTTTATTTTAAACATTTTTTATTCCAACTAAGTTTTAGCCCTACTAAAAATTGCAAATTAGTGAAATAATAATTAATGTAATTAATAAAATCCAACTGTTATATACAAATTAGTGTAGTTAATAAAATACAACGTTTAATTTATAGTTATCTTATAGGTTTTTCTTAAATTTTAGGATGCAATTAAAATACCTAAAAAGTATAAGACTACAATAAATACTAATAAGAGAACATTATTTTTAATATTAATCTTTTATTATTAACCTATTTATTTAACATACTTTTAATTTAGTCCTATTACTACTTGAAACATTTTAATGAAGAGTTGTTAAATTTATTAAAAAGATCTAGTTACATATCGGTGCAATGCAACTATTGGTCGAGGAATTGTTATATTTTTAACAACTAAGAAAGAATTTAAGTAAAATTTCAATATATTAGGGAACTAGGTCAAAGGTAATAATTAAAAAGATAAATGTATTTATCATTTAGATAAAGGCTATGGACTAGGACTCCTAAAACTGGTATATAGCTTCATATGTCGATGGAGGATGGAGAGTATCGTGAATGGTTCGCTGGAGCTCTCTATTTGCCGTGAACTCCAGTCATCGTAGCCGCGGAGAGCTCGAAAGGAAAGGTACACGAAGCACCCGTGCCTTGCATTCATTGTACACATCACCTCAACATTGATTATATGACAATACGAAAAAGGTGCAAATAAAAGACTTTAAGATAGATATAAGCAGTCACCGTTAATAAACTTTGCCATTCAAACAAGGGCCAGTCATTTTTTGCAAAATGAAGTGGATACCCAAATGCGTTGAAAAGGAGCAAAAATCATGATTCTATCGAGGGTTGCCCAAATGCTCACGGTCTCAAACCATCTTCGCTAGTAGTAGACAGCTCCTTTTCGTACTCTTGGGCTTAAAAAAGGCAATCTAGAATTATAGACTGCGATCAAGTTGATGCTTTCAGGAAATTATTACATCGGTGAAGAAGTATTATGCCGTTGCCAAGCAACTCTTCATTTATTTACAACAGGTGTCTCCTGTTTTTCCAGTTATTCACCAAGCCCGAGCGATTATTACTATGTAGTAATATTCTTCATTTTAAGAAATATATATTCTAGACTTAAATAACTTATTTCTACCAAGAATAACGGATAGAACTTCAACAGGGATATGTTGGCATTGTTCAAATCTTAGATACATTTAAGCTTTCTTCCATCATGGCTCAAAAACTTAAATTTACAAAAAAAAAAGAAACTACAAGGTGTTGGGCCTCTTGAAGACATTAATATTAATGTAGGGGAAAGTATGAACAGGAAGCAAGAAATTGAAAAGACAAGAACAGAAAGTGATGAAGAAAACTGGAAGGGTTTGATCTTGTTGGGAAAGGGGTAATCCAAAACAAATCAACCGAATCTTTCTTGGCCTACTTGATGGGGTTTGGACTATATGTAAGGAAAGACTGAAGTATCAGATTTGTGTTTCTGATTTGATGGAAAATGATAAGAAAGTATTATTATCTTATTCTTCTTATATGCCTTTGATTACTTCACTTTTATTCTGCAAGATCTTATCGTTTTCGCTTTTGGTTGCAATTTCAGGCAGCAGACACAACAAGAATTGCACCAATGTTGAGTGGCAAGTATATGGAAAGACTCAATGCTCCATAACTTACCCCATACATTCCTTTCCCCCCTCCCATTTCATGTCCCTCAAAAGATCTATCAGACCTTTTGTTATTGCTAAATGATGGACACACTCGCACACAGAAATTCTTTCTTCTTCAATTCAAAGCAATTAAGCTCTTATTAAATATGTTTTTGTCAAGGTTTAAAAAGAATAACTGTGGACATGGTATATGGTAATGCCAAATGCCAAATTGTGGTTGTTGACTTTGACATTTATACTCTTTTATAACTTTCAATAATAGTAATAGCAATCACAAAAATCATAATATCTTACAATTAATTTAAACACACATCTCACTACACGTCAAGAATAAACATAAGTTCAATTTTAATATTTGTAATTAGTTCTCAATCTTTTATTTGTATAATTATTCATAAATTATTTTCACTTAATTCAAATTTTTATTTTTTCTTTAACACTTTTAAATGTGAATTCTCTAAAAAGTGACAACTCAAATAACATATTTTAAAAAATTTAAGATAATTAAAAATAAAATGAGAAAAGTATAATATAAAAACTTTAGGATAATCTTTATATTAGTATTTGAAAATTTGTTAATTTTTATTGAGGTTAAATCTCTAAAATTTAAATTTAATCTATAATAAATTTTAAATGTTTGTTAGATTGGATTAGATAACCTCAATTTATATTAATATAATAAGTCTAAATGAAAAAGGTTTAGTACAGGTATTTCAATATTAAAAGTTTCTTCTTTAACTATAACATTCTGGAGCTACAAAGATAGTTATCAAATCTGGCTTCATTCCTTTTGTTGCAGATCTATTCGATCAACTGAGCGATGCAAAAATACTCGTCAGATGTGTGGAAATCAATATAAGCTTTTTGTTAATTAGATCTGACCATGAATAATTATGAAGAAGTCATTCAATGGCTTTATAATCAAATAAAAACTTACCATAAAGGGAATAGATCAGTAATTGATAGTTATGCATTAAGCTATGTTTTTCTAAGTAACTGACATATGTTTTCTTGCATAATTGTTGATTATTGTTGTAGTTTAAGATTCATTTTGTATGTTTTCATTTAATTTGATTTACATTGTTGTTCTTTTACATTTGATGTTAATTTAAGGTAAAAATTGACTATTTTTATGTAGGAAGAAAGATAGAACAACTTAGAGATTGAGCTAGAGATCAAAGAGGAAAGAAAAGAGGAGTCCATCTGTTGTAGATTCCATGATCGTGGGAATCATGACAATTTCCACGATCATGGGAATTATAATCCGAGTCATAATGCAGAGCTTCATTAAACTTAGGATTTTTAGACTATTAAAGCATAAAGACCTTTGCCCCTTGCAACTGATCAAACAAATCATCTATGCATGGGAGCAGATATTTGTTCTTAATGGTGACATGGTTGAGCTTCCTATAATCCACACACATCCTCAACGACTCATCTTTCTTCTTTACAAAAAGGACCGGAGTTCCCCAAAGTGAAGAGCTCGGCCTTATGAATCCTTTCTCCAATAATGCTCCCAATTGCTCCTTAAGCTCCTTCAATTCTGCCAGCGCCATTCTATAAGGCGGAATCGATATTGGCATTGTGCCCGGAAGAAGCTCTATAGGAAATTCAATTTCCTTAGGTGGTAGTAGTCCTGGTAATTGCTCGGGAAAGACATCCGGGAATTCCAAAACCACAGGTATTTCTTCTAACTTCCCTCTATCTGCCTTTTTGTCTACCATATAGGCCAAAAATGCTTCACATCCTTTCCTTATCAGTTTTTCTGCTGTTAAAGCCGAAACCATTCTAGTCGCACTCACTTTTCTGTCCCCTATAAACACCACCTTTTTACCATTGCCAATTTCAAACTCCACGATCTTTTGTCTGCAATCCAAGTTGGCATTATATTTCTCCAAGGTGTCCATACCCAAAATCACATCTAATCCTCCCATCCTCAATGACATTAGATCCACCACTAATTGTCCCCCTCCAATATGTATCTCACAGTCTTTGTATACTTGACCAATAATAATACATTGGCTAATTGGAGTGCTCACCATCAAAGGAGTATCCAATGGGCTTAATTCTCTACCATGCACAGTTCGACTTGATGACACAAACGAATGGGTAGAACCCAGATCAATCAAAACAATTACGTCATCATCAGATAATTTAACCGTACCAGTGACGACCTCTGGAGTTGTCTCTGCATCCTCCCTCGTCATAGCAAACACTCTAGCGGGTGCTTATCCTCTCGGTCTCCCTAGAGGGTTCCCTTTCCTAGCCGCTTCAAAACTACCCACTTCCGTTACTATCTTATGTCCTACTGTCTCAGCCCTCTTTGAAGCTTGCATCTGACTTTTCTCATGTCTTGGATTCTGAGGGCACTCTCTTGCCATGTGTCCTTTTTTCCCGCAATTGAAGCATGCACCAGTCAATCGATAACATTCCCCTCTATGAAACCTTCCGTAGTGTTCACATTTGGGAATGGGTGGCTTATCCCCATCTCCACTCCTACTGCCTCCAACTATTGAGGCTTGATGTGAGACAGTTTTCATCTGTCTAGGCCTGCTTGTTCCACTGCTCCTCTCCTCAGACTGTATAGGGAAAGTCCTGGCACTCCTCTCTAACATAAGAGCACCGCCTCCCCTCTTAAGCTATTCTCTCCCCTTTCTCTTCTTGTTCACTACACTCTTGATGTTCTCCACATTTTCCACTCTCAATGCTGTTTCAACCAGCTGTTGGAAGTCGCAGAAATTCTGTGCCACCACTTTCTCTCTGATGGCCAAGTGCAGTCCCGCTTGAAATCTTTGGCACCTAGCCGCATTGCTCATCATTAACTCAACTG
Organism: Erythroxylum flavicans; assembly: GCA_027576715.1. NCBI lineage: Eukaryota > Viridiplantae > Streptophyta > Magnoliopsida > Malpighiales > Erythroxylaceae > Erythroxylum > Erythroxylum flavicans. Next base: position 29,720,187 of record JANZXP010000008.1, read on the forward strand.
CATATCAGGCTAATTGTGTAAATCGACGCTCATACTCGCTCACCGTCATCTCCCTCTGAGTGAGGCTCAAAAACTCTCTCTGCTTCTGTTGGATGTACACTTCAGACAAATACTTCTTTTCATAAACATTTAGGAAGTCCTTCCAGGCCAACCCTGATGGCTTCATCTGACTTCCTGGGATACTCTCCCACCAATGCAGAGCATCCCCTTGTAGTAAACTTGCAGCATATTCAACTTTCTCATCATCCTCACAATCCATTTGATCCAGTATCCTCTCGGTTTTTCTCATCCAAGTCTCGGCTTCTTCTGGATCTGTGGTCCCATAGAAATCCACTGCCCCATACTTCCTCAGCTTGTTAAACTGTTTCCCCTTCTTAACTGGGGTTGAAGCAGAAGCCTGCGGCATCTGACCCCATAGCCTGGACAAAGGCTTGAGTAAATGCCTGAAACAATCTCGGATCCAAGGGAGGCACTTGTTCTGACAGAACAGGCAACTCTTGTGTCTGTGAGCGAGAGGGCTCAATACTGTGCCCTACAGAAGCCACAGCATCCCCTGGGGCTCTAGACTCATCCGTGCCCTCCTCTCTTAGGGGAGGGTGATCCTTGCAATATTCCTTGTGTCCTCCTACGAGGTGGCATTTCACTCCTTCAATAGAAACACTAAGGATTAGCCTACATGTTATTTCAATCATATTTCCTACATTTATGCATGTCATTTAATGCAATTCAATCAATTTAACAATGGAAACAATTAATCACATAGCATAACAAGTCATCCTACCATGCACTCTAAGCCTAGGAAAAACCTAAGCTCTGATACCACAAGATGTTGGACCCCATTTTCAGAGCCCAACTATCCGGAATATCAAAAACTTGAATGTAGTATCCTAGAAGGTTGTTTCCATGGGATCTAGCCAAACCAGTTCCAGCAGCGGAATCACAAATTGACTTCTTTAGAACAATTAAAGCTCCATGTCTCTAGTTCATGATGCAACAATTAGTATAACTTTTGATAGAGATGTCGGATTTGAACAATTCAAATATGGCTTCGAAGAGGACTTCGAGATCTATAACTTCCTTGAAGACCTTGAAGAAAGATTTTGCCATTTAAAGGGTCAAAATTTGCACATTTATACAATTATCCCGAGAAGGTCCGTTTAACGAACATAATGTCCCTTCAAACGGACATGAACTGAGCTGGGATGCAAACAAACCAGAGAAGGTCCGTTTAATAGACATAATGTCTGTTAAGTAGACATTGGCGATGTTAGGGGTCCTCACAGACCCAAAAAGGTCCGTTTAACAGACCTAAAGTCCATCTAACGGACATAGGGGTTACCCAAACCCCTCCAAAGCCTCTCCAAAGCCTCCTACATCTATTCTAACATCACATTCACTCATAACCTTCCCATTTTCATTTCTTCTAAAGCAATAACACTCCTTAAACATTCAGTTACTAACTTGGGTGTGTTAAACTCCCAAAACTCAACTCAAATGACTGGTCACATACATAAACTCTCATCATTCACCATAGCTGTCATGTACAAACCTCCTATGCAATATCACCACTTAAAATGCT
>JANZXP010000008.1:29727516-29745068 GCA_027576715.1 Erythroxylum flavicans
GATTCAATATTCACGTGCATATATGCTAACATTATGCATGAGCAAGAAAATGCATTTCCTTAATCTCTCTTTGAGCTCATATGTACTGAAAACTTGGGTCCTAACCCTTAATATGGGGACGGGATGTTACACTATTAGTGATAAATGATTGCAGTACCTGAACTGAGGAAGTGCAACTTAAAAGGAATCATAGGGAACTATTAAAATAAGCATAAGTCTGCTATACTAATTTAAACTAAGAGGACATCACAAATTCATCATCTCTTTAAAGGGACGAAACTAGAAAAACTCATATTGCAATGCTAAAGCCATTGAATCGTTGACCTCTGGTTAAGGATAGAACAATTCACCTTAATAACTTACACATAATTATATAAGCCGTCCTTTCCTCTAGTTGTCTCAAAGGATTCAAAGGATCTAGATAGAGCAAATGTTGTCCCTTAACAAGCTTATCTTTGGCTAATAGAACATCTATTGGAGTATTTTTGTACTTTTCCTATTTCAAAACTTTAAGCTCATCCTTGATCCTTTGCAACTTCCTCACACAAATAAAAGATTTATGTTGTTCAAAGTGGTAACTCAGACCTTTAGATATAGCATTCTCAAACCCCAAGATGATTGATTAAGAAGTTATTAAACCTCAAAGGAATTACCGAGTTCTAAAAGACAAAAAAAAAAGGAATTACCGAGTTCAGATGATCACTTAGAAGTTCTTACTTCTTGGGACTACTTAGCCTCCTCATATTCCAACATAGAATTTTCATAATCAAGAGTGAAGTAAAGATAAGGATAATACATGGTTCTTTCCCTTCGAATTCCTTGTTGTTTTGACTTTGAAACCTTCCTCAAAATTGATAAGAGCTAGAGAACTTTGTTCATTCAAAGTTTCCTTTTCTTATATAACAATTACAAAATTAATATGACATTATTTCCCTATTACCCTTTAAGTTTTCCGAATGAAAAATTATATTAATAGATACAAATGATAAAAAAATATATCCTTAAAAAAGTAAATGATAGTCTTTAAAAACTAAAGATTAAAATGAAAAAGATGCAATCCAATAGAATCTATCCTAAAAAATTAGTTAACTTAAATTCAATTATCAATAGAAATGATTAATACCTCTACGAGGGATATTTCATAATATACATAGAACTGTACTATTTTCCACAAACTTAAATCAGTCCCAACGTTTGATGTTTATGTAGATAACATATTATCGCCGATACATTAATTGTATTACACGTAACCATGAAATATCCATAAATGTGTCATTCAAAACTGTAATGAAACTGTAGGATATGGCTTAACTTGTTAACAAAGAGGTAGATCTAAGTAAACTCACACAAGAAGGAACAAAACTAAATGTAAGAAACTAAGGGGAACACGTTAGATAATCTAACTACAAGACAGACATAGAAATTAAGAAAAACTGACAAAGAAAAGCGACAAGAATCTGAAAAGAGAACCCAGAATAAGACATATAATGGATGGAATACATGCTTCAGCGTCAAGAACGTGCAGAATACACTGGGCAAAAGATGGCCAATCTGACAACCCCACAACGTTATGTATCAAAAGAAATCACCAATCGGCTATTTTAGAAACATTCAAAGCAGAAATTTTAGTGAAACTGGACCAACTCCATAACGCGAAATGGATGCACATACCGGAAGAATGACAGCTACCCAATTTATTTTCTTACAGGTTCTTTAAGTTAGTTAATAGTGAGCAGTGATTGTCCAGACATATAATTATGGGCAGCTCCAACCTAAAGGGTTTGCATTTATTTTTGTTACAATTCCGTTTGTGGACTTTGAATATAAGTCTACACGTTTATTTATTATTCCATGGCACATGTCAATTAAGTCGTTATTAAGAAAGCAATCTAAGAAAGACTAAATTTTGGGACAAGAAGAGGTGTTTAATCTGAAATTTAGTATTAGACGGGTCAATAACAAGCAGCCTGCGGTTCAGTTTAGCTCGTTTTTTCAGGCTTAGGTTCTAATTTGACTTGATTTCAAATTCAATCAAATTTTAGATTATTAAAAAATTGATCAATTTTCGTTAAGCTTGAATGAATTGAACTCTGAACGAATATTGAATGACTTGAAGTTCAATCAGATCAAATCAAGTCCAAAAAATTCAAAATTCAAATATAAAAGACTTAACTTCTCCACACCAAAATAGAACCTTACAATATTACAAAGCTAATTGAAAAGTGAAAAAGCTCTATTCATTCTTATACTCGATTGCAAAAGAATCAAGGCCTATTTGTTCATTAATTCTCTTTGGTCACATTAAATTCCAATGAAAATTATAAGTAGACACCATAAGTTTTTTAGGGTGTAATTAACGTAGGTGCATAATATATATATTTTCTTAAGTATTTTACTTAATTTTAATGTTAAATTACCTTATTTTACTTAATTTTTTATTTTTAGGTAATTGTGATAAACTAACCTTGAGCTAATATTAATCAATATGGTAGGCTATTTTAAATAAAAATATGAAGAAAATTACAATTTTTAGAGGAACACAATTTGACCTATGCTAGTATACCAACTTGTGTCCTATGTGGATTAAGTGTAGGAAGAGATGTAACTTAAAGAGAGATCATGTAGTGTTAAAAGAATTTTTAAGAAAATATAGCATAAGTCACAATCTTTTAGAGATCATATGCTAATTATAAGAGAAAGAAGAGGATTTACAGTCTAAATACATAAGCGTGCCAAAAACTTTGTCTCTTACCTAAAGAAAATAGAAGGATCCATAGCCTCGACCATGGTTATAACTCAGCACGGTATTGAGCAAGGGTAAGATGGGCCCTTGCTTAGGGCCATTACATAAGAGTTAAGAATTAGGTATAGAAAGAGTTGTCCTTTTTTAAAAATTTAAAGGAATTTGTTTAAGTAGCATCAATCTCAGTTTAGTAAAAAAGATAGCTGGGTTTATCATCATACATAAAAAAACTTCTTTTTGAAAGGTAAAAAAATAGTGGAAGCGGGCATTTTGAAATGAAATTGTTATGCTAAATATCAAGATTCACATTTTTCTAATTGAAATTAAGTATGAAAAGGGGTTGAATTCAAGAATTTTGCATTGACCTTATCTCCATCAACACCATTTTCATCTAGGTAAGAAACACATCTCATTTTTTCTCTTAACTCTCATTTGTCATATTTTTACTTTAAAATTTATATTTTCGCAGTGGCCCTTTTTGTTGGACCCTGAACTTTTCTTGGAAGTTAGAATATTAAAGGAGAAATTGTTGGCATTTAGTCATGAGTAAAAATCAGAATTCTTGAATTATAAATTTATGGAGTTTAGTTATGAATATTTTTAATTACATATAGTTGCACGGATTAAATGGAAGTGTTAGAATTAGGTTAAGGAGTTAGAAGGCATTAGAGGAAATATGGAAGGGTAAGTTTGGAAGATTAGAGTTTGTTTTAGATTAATAAGAGAAGAATAAATGAAGGGTGTGTGAGTGAAGAAAGAAAGAGACGTGTTTGTGAGGTTAAGAAAGAAAGAAAAGATGAACCTAGAAGAAACTAGAGAAAGAGGAAGAGAGTCATGCAACAATAAGAAAAAAGAGAGAGATGTGTTTGAGAGGTTAGGGAAAAAGAGATAGTTGTGTAAAATAAGAAAGAAAGAGAGAAGAAAAATGTAAAAAGAAGTAGAAGAAGAGAAGCAGAAACTGAACTAGAAAAGAAGAAGAAGGAAAGAAAGATAAAGGAGATAAGAAGTAGAAGAAGAAGGTTTAGCTGAGTTTTAGGTAACCCTTTATCTATTTTCTTATTTTGATAGAAGAAAAAAGCAGAGAAACTAGGCTTTTATGTGTTGTAAATGAAGAGAGAAAGAAGAAGAACATGAGATTTATGTTCTTAGATTTGCATGAACTTTTAACTAGATTTTAGTTCTTCTAGTTAGATAAACTAAGAGTAGATTAAGTCTAAGCTCATTTTTGGATAATAAAGCTTTATGGAAGTTCTATTCGTATATGATGTTTGAATGAAAATATGTTTGTTTGGAGGGAACTAAGAACGTCGCAGTTAAGAACAAGAGGAAAGACAATCTTGATCTTGGAGTTACAAGTAAATAGGTGGGTAGTAAGTTTATAGTTATTGTGATGAGGAGTTAAAATATTTGCTTGTACGTATACTAAAATGTTTGTCTTGAATCATTATGAATGTGGGAAAAATGTTCTGTGAATTTAATATCATGTTTGCTTTGCAAGAATTCTGTTGTTTCGATGTTAATGAAACACAGAAAATTTAAGAAGCATGAAAATATGAATATGATATGAAATATATAAGCATCGAAAATTTGCTTATGTGGGCAAGAGAGATACCATTTTGTTCATCACGTGCATGTTGGCCTAAAGCCTTCTCTCGACTGCTCACTTGTGGCACATCGGCTTCGAAAAATGGACTCATTCTGTTCATGGTATAAACTTCGGTTTTGCCATTCTATTTTATGGGATTCTCTCGATCCATATTGTTGTGTACTTTGATGTGATCAACTAAGCATGATTTATAATTGAACGCTTTGTTTAATGATTATAAAATGTATGATACAGATTATGTGACTGTAATTTAAATTAAATGTTCTGTGAACTGGATTGGTGTATATAAATATGCTTCGTCGTGTGTGTGTGTGTGGCTCATCACCGATGGCTATAAACATATTAGCCACTGAACTTTGCAGCTTACCCCATCATTTTCCACTTCTCAGGTGCAAGAATCAGCAGATCAATAGTGAATATCGCAGAAACTTCGGGAAATCTCCAAGAAACTCATCTTTTGTAACTAAGTTAGTTCAAAAACTTTTGGTACATTTGAAGCATATCAAGCATGAGCATTCATGTTGTATTTTTGGATTATGCTACTGTTTTGACTCTTAATATATAATTGAAGTTATGTATAAACCATGTAACACCTGAGAGATGAAACTCTATCTTGTTGAGAAATGAATGAAAGAAGGGTTGAAGAACTTCTCTTTTGTATATGTGCAGAAATTTCTTCTCTGTTTAATGTCAATTATGTTGGGAATAAATTATTGGTTGATTAATGGCTTTTGGATAAATATTGTTAAGCAAATGGCTAATTTGGGAGTAATAAATGTATAGTCTATGATTGTTGGATTTGAGTCTTTTGATACAGATAATAGTTTTATAGATAGCAGAAAGGAAAAAGGGGGAAGCAATTGTGTTTTAAATCTTCAATGAATAAACTATAATGATCTAGGAATAATTAGACAAAATTGTCTTCATGAAAGTTATAGCCCTTTTTCTTGGCTTTCTAACGACATAAAGTTTGAAATTTTTGGACTTTGGGGTTGAAAGTTATGAAGAATAAAAGTGGGTGTGCAAAAGCTGCACTATTCATTGAATTGCACAATCATGCAAATGCCATTGATGTTGGAAGCATGATCGCGACTTTCGTCTGTCACGCCGGTGACACATTGTTGTCATGACCGTGAAATTTTCAAATGCACAACTGTGACATTCTCACTTATTATTATTTTTATTTGCTTATTTGTTTATTAGTTTTTACTCCCACCAAGAATTTAATTCTTTTTATCTTGATGTTAGTTATATATATATACTTTTATTTTAAAAAGTCCCCCAATTTTGGCACCTTGTCACTGCGAAATAAGAACCGAGACCCGGAGCCAACACTTTTAATCTCGAGACCACTTAAAAAATTTAAATTTGATTATGAGTTTGATAGCCTTTTCAATCTAAGTAGAATTTCTAGTTTTGAATTGAAAATCATATTAAATTTTAGGTATAATTTCACTTATTCATTTTCTATTTCAATTGCAGTTTATTTGAATTGAAATATGTCAATTTAATTATAGATGATATGCAGTTTATCTGGATAAAGTGAAATATGTCAATTCTAGGTATAATTTCAATTTAAATTGAAGTTTATTAATGTAATTTATCTCTTTTTCATTTCTCAAATATCATAGTTGATTGTTTGTATCTATTATTTCTTTGTTTACTTACAATTTATCTCTCTTTTATTTATTAAGTCATAATTAACATTTTTATTTGTGGATTTAGCTGATCTTGTTTATATAAATTTAATTATGTAGATTATTGATAAAATTTAGTTTCAATGTTTCTATAATATTCATATTGTTGCTAATCACTATTCTCTATGGTGAAAAGTAGATCACTATTAGTTTTAAATATTTTATAGTTACTTGAAAATTGAAAATAAAATATGAGTATGATAGCTTTTATCATAAAAGTTTTCTCTTTGTTTTTTATTTTCAATACAGGATATTAAATTTGACTCTTTATTTTTTTATCACAGATACATAATACCATTGATATATCTTTTTGATAAATGGTCCAGTTATTGCTCTTCTGTTGAGCTTACCTACTTCTTTTAGTTCCATACATGTGTTTTTTATTAATTTTCTAATTCAACTGTGTTATAATTATTTTGTATGATGTTGTTTAAAAAGTATTTGTCTAGAAGTGCAAAAAGGAAGAGTAAAAGCAGTTAATAAATTCCTAAAAAGGAGTTATCGATAAATTTGAGAGTGGATTCCTCTAGTAAGAATTACGGGGAGTTAGTGGAGATAATCTTGAGCAACCTAATGAAATTTAAGTGATGAGATTCAGATTCATGAGAATATTAGTAATTTGAATAATCATGATCATATATCAAATGCAGTAAATATAGAAAATTTAAGGGTAGATGAGCAACCAATCCTTCTATCCAATGTTTATGATCCTAGAAATTGGAATAATCTTGAAAATGAAGTAAGGAACATTTTAATTGAAAAAGGGCTTATAAGAGAATTGAATATTATGTTTACTTTAAACAATACATACGTGCATATTATTGTTTATTAAGGCCCTTCTTTTTACTTTGTCTCAGACCTATAAAACATTAGGAATTACCTTGTAGCCTAGATTGTGTCCAAGGTCATGAAGATGTATACAAACTATAGAAACCCTAACTTTTGGAAGACACTCGACGACTTTATACTTTAAGCACATCTTTTTCTCCCTAAAGGTTAGGGTTAGTTGTCAAGAGGTCTAAGAACCCTTAGAAGGATAATTCCTAGGCTATTTTCATTAAGAATGAAGATCCAAACATCATCTCAATGAATCAAACCATTGTCAAAACTAAAATTTTTATCTATATCTATTTCTCTATAATTTCTTCTTTTCTTTCATCTATTACTTTAATTGTTTTAAGTATGATTTATAACTAAATTCTTTTCAATATTTAGATAGTAAGACATCCAAAGTTTTATTTTTTAAGAATGAATTCATTTTAATTTATGAAATATATTTTTTAATTGCTTTTGATTGATCATAATGCATGATTTAGTTATTCTAACAAATTAATTTGATTTAAATTCATTTATTGACACCATAAACGAGTCTGGATCAAGAATTAGAAAATAAGGGTTGAATGGGTGATCAACAGATAGACCTGTCTGATTTTTCTTATTTTAGGGTGTAACCTTTCATAGGATTTAATAAGTGTAAATTGAATAGTGTTTTAGGGCATAGTTTGATATGTGTTATTGGGGTGCCATGGATTCATGCATCACATGCAGGACAATGCAGTGAAAGTTTTAAAATCTAAATTCTGACCACATGACAACCTCGAAAATCCAAAAACACACAAGCATGCATAGACAGATAATAAGAACATGAAATTTAAACACCTATACCTTTTGTTCTCCTCCTTTCTTAATTCTTCTTTTTGTTTGGGTTATATCAAACACTAAACCCCTCCTTGATCATCCAAGAACACGCAAAGAGAAAGAAGAAGCAATGTCTAAGGGTGGTTGGAACACTAAACTTGATGAGTTCAAGTAGATGTTCAAATGAAGAGATAGATCAAGAATATCTTGTATGCAATTAGATTTATACAAAAATTGCATAAATTACATGAAGAAGACTCAAGACCACTTCTCTCTCTCTAAAACTCTTCTATACCCCTTGTCCTCTCTCTTGAGCGTGTAAGAACTTGTAAGACCTCTTGTATATATATAAAGAACTTATTTATGTACATTTGTCGAGCCTTCGGTCACGATCATGACCTATGAGCCACAATCGTGGCTTACTTAAAACTAGCTATACACACTTTGTTTTTCATCTAATCTTTTATGTGTGTGACCCTTAGGTTCTTAATTATTTTGGACACCTGAATTAACTTTTAATATGACCAAATCATGGATGGTTTCATGCCACTTGAATTAACTCCTAATTGAAGCAAACCATGAAAGGTTTCACGATGCCAATTTACCAGAATATAAGTGGATTAACACATGAACTCTTCGATAGTTAACTCTCTAACTTACAAACCTTTCTATAGACAATTACCGTGCAATTCTTCCTTTCACCATACTATACCCACTTGGTTCAAAGTATGGGCGATGTGTCAATTCCTACTAGACTGACTACGTCACATCTAGTCCAAGTGATGCTAGTTCTTGTCCTAGGATCTCATTACTTCATGTGTCATTGAAGACCATCTTCATAACACATAACTGCTCTAGCTAGAGACTCCTAAGTAATGACCTTGATAAGATGCTGGGGTATCATCTCCCTCTATTAGGAGTGGTGAATCCTTTATTGGCTACCTAATCACCTTCGAATACCAATAGCTATACCCAACCACCACCTTACAAGTGACCTCGTTTTGAGGTAGCAAAAAATGATGTCAAAACATAGGATTAGTATCCAAGATATGCTAGAGTACCTCAACTCTAAATATATTTGCACCATTGCTATGATGAGATTAACCATTGACATTCATAGATCATCCATATGGTAATCTTACAGTGGGTCATCCGATGAACTTACTATTCTTAGTAAGCATCTACTAACTCTAAACATCTCATGCTTATAGTTTATGAGATCTACTGCTCGATCAAATCAAGGAGTATAACATGTGCTAGTCTATCTGGATTAATAATGCCCTATCTTATTAATCCTATGACTAAGGATTATTTAGATACTAACATAATTGCACATGATAGGAATCTCATTATCGTGATCTCATCATGATTTCCTTTATGCTATGTTTTGTATCATGGACTTCATTAATTCGATTTAAGATCAACATCAATTCATATATAAATGAACCTAAAATTAATGAAAATTGCCTTTTGCTTTATTAATAAAAATAAAATTTGTACAAAAGTGCTAAAGGTGATTGCCTTTAGAGCACTACTCTAATATGTGTTTAGCTGTTAATTAAATCATTTAGTATTTGTTTAGGTTAGAATGCTATTAGTTTGTTAATTATTTGTGTTTTAAGTGTTTTAAGGGTTAATACAAGCTTTTGAGCTTAAATATTATATTTTTGGAGTACTTTGATGTGTTTGCTAGTGTTTTAGGGTCAATATCAAAGAACAGAGGAGTTTCGAAAGACATTTAGGTTGAAAATAGCACAACACTTATGAATTTCACGTTTGAGGGACTTTTTGGACCTTTTGGACCTAAAAAAGCCCTATGGTTACCCAAAACATAAAAGACTATTTAAAGAATGATAAGAGGAAGGAAGAATGGAGATTTACATTCAGCCACTCTTAGATACCTTAAAGAGAGAGAAAAAGAAGAGAGAGAGAGAAGAAGAATAGGAAGAATAAGGAAGAAGAAGTGGATACTGACACCGCTGCTGCCTAGATTAGGTGGTATCCCGACACCACTGTCCGATTGTCCAACCTAAGTTTCATTTTCTCTTCATTTCCTTTTACATTTAAATGTATAAGGTTGGGATGTATTGTTTGGAATTGGATTTTGGGTTGTTGATAATGTTCTGAACTCTTTTTTGGGATTTTACTTTGAGTTAATATTGATTTAGTTATTTTTGGGTTTTGTGGTTTGGGTGTTATGATTGGTTAATGCATTTGCATGTTTCGGTAACAAACCAAGAGAGTGAGCTAGATAAAAATGATTAGATTAGATTAATAAGAGTTAGACGATCTAATTGACCACCTAATCAATCTAGTTGGTAATTTCATGGAGAGAGATCATATGTGAGACCCGATTGTTTATTAGAGAGCTTTATAACTAATTAGAATTGTGGTTAATTTGTGAATTAGGAGATTGCAAGTTCCATATTTCAATTAGGGTTTACAATTTAGTGTTTAATGGTTATAACTCGAGAGAGAGAGGAATCAACCCTACGTCTATCTAGAACTGACACCCTGTAAATACATAAATGGCTATATTAGCATTAATGATAGGTAAAATCCCCTCTCTCATAACTTGATTAACTCTTTTGATGAATTTCCATTGTGAATGCTCAGTTTAATTCTATTTTATTGAAAATTTTACTTTATAATTCTTGAATCAGTTTCTTGTCTTTATTTTCAGTGTTCACTTTTGTAGTTTTTATTTCTTTTTATTCTTTTCTTTGAGCCTTAGATGACTTAGGATTAGGCTAGAACCCTCTTTGTAGGATCCACACCTCTTATATTATAGTTGACATGTTCACTTGCAGTATTTGAGGTCTTATAAATTTTAAAGCTCAAAACAGTTGAGCAATCTGTCTGCAAAGACAATAGGGCTGTGATACTAGTGGACTCTTTTATTTCGAGGAAGAATAAAAAAAAAAAGAAGTCTACAAGGCCTAAGGGAGGTGTGGCTAAGAAGAAAGCTAAGGAGACTGCCCTTAAGGGAACATTGTTCCACTATGGCAAGGATGGCAATCAGAAGAGGAATTGTAAGGCCTATTTAGAGTCATTGAAGTAGAAAAGGCATCAGATGTCTCATCTACATCATGTATGTTTATTATTAATATTAATACTATTTCTATAATAACATATGGGTATTGGATACCGGTTGTGGCTTACATGTATGTATTAATATGCATGGTCTCAAGAACAGTAGACAATTCAACAAGGGAGAGTTGGACCTACACATGGGCAATGGAGTAAGAGTTGCTGCATTAGCCATAGGAACTTATGTATTGACACTTCCTAATGGGCTTCTAATAGAATTAGATGATTGTTTTTATATACCTGTATTGATTAAGAATATTATTACAGTTTATAGTCTTAATAAAGCTGGTTTCCATTTAAATTTTTGTAACAATGGTTGATTTGTTAGTTTGAATGGAATGCTTTATGCTATGGGTACATTACGCAATGGAATATATATATTAGATATGCCCAATCTGGTTTTAAATGTCAACGGCAATAAAAGACAAAAATGAGATAATGTGAAATCATTTTACTTATAGCATTATCACCTTGGCCATATAAGTGAGAGATGTATGAATAAACTACACAAGTGTGGTAGTTTAGGGTCATTTGATTATGAATCATATGACACATGTGAATCTTGCTTATTAGGTAAAATGACAAAGTTACCTTCTGGGCTATTAGAATTAATACATTCAGATGTATCCAATGTCCATACATGCCAAAGATGGTTTCATATAATTCATTACCTTCATCGATGATTATTCTTGATATAGGTATTTGTATCTGTTGAGATACAATATGAGGCCTTTGAAAAGGTCAAATAATTTAGAAATGAAGTAGAAAAATAGCTAGGAAGAAGTATTAAAATACTTCGATCAAATTAAGGTGGTGAATACATGAGTTACTGCAAAAGGTTCACTCCATCTTGATTTGAGCTTTCCCAAAAATAGCTTCAATCTTGAATTGTATAACAACACCACATCTCTCGCCTTGAACTCTTTCTTCTTGAGATGAGAATCATACCATCTCTTCACCTTCTCCTTGTAGAGTTTGGCATTTTCATACGCGTTGAAGCGAAACTCCTTAAGTTCATTTAGTTGCAAGAGTTTTCTCTCACCTTCTCGCTTCCAATCAAAATTTAAATCTTTCATTGCCTAGTATGTTTTGTACTCGAGTTCCATAGGCAAATGATAAGCTTTACCTTACACCATTCTAAATGGACTCATTCCAATTAGAGTTTTAAAGGCAGTTTGATAAGCCTATAAGGTGTCATCTAGCTTTAACACCTAATCCTTTCTTAAACCATGCATCTTCTTCTCCAATATTTGTTTAAGCTCATGATTGACAACCTCCACTTAGCCACTTGTTTACGAGTGGTATGGGATGGCAACACGATAGTAGACTCCGTATCTTTTAAGAAGAGCATCAAAAGATTTATTACAGAAATGTTCTCCTCCATCACTTATAATTGTCTTTGGCACTCTAAATCGGTTGAATAACCATTTAATGAAATTTTGAATAACTTTTCCATCATTTGTTAGAGTTGTCACAACTTCAGCCCATCTTGATATGTAGTCCACTCCTACCAAATCTATATGTTCCTTATAGAGGATGGGCAAGGACCTATAAAGTCGAGTCCCCACATATTGGGGACTTCGACTTCCAAGATGTTGGATAAGGGCATCTAATCTCTTTTCGAGAAGTTGCTCACTCTTTGACACCTATCAAATTATGCTATAAATACCTAAGCATTTTTTAATAGATATGACCAATAGAATCCACATTCAAGTACTTGAGTTGTTGTCTTGTTCGGACCATAATGTCCATCATACAGAGCTTCGTGGCACTATGTTAATATGTCTAATATCTTCTTCTCTGTAACACACCTTCTTATTATTCCATCAGCATATGTCCAATATAGGATCAGATCATCCCATAAGTAATAAGTACACTCATACAAAAATTGCTTCCTTTATTGATATGATAACTCAAAAGGAATCTTACCATAGGTTAAAAAATTTTCTATATCAACGAACCACTGTTACCATGCTATCAAATAACATTAGGATTTCATAGGGGAATTGCTCATTAATATAATCATTCTGCTTAATTTCCCCTCCTTCTAGACGTGACAAGTAGTCAATTACCACTTCTTATCTTGTATTTTGATTTCAAATTCTTGTATTAGTATCCATCAAATCAGTCGATTTTATGTCCTTTTTAGCAAAAAGATATTTAAGTATAGCATGATCAATAAACACGATCACCTTATAGCCCAAAAGGTATGATCGAAACTTGTCACATGCATACACCGGTATTAATAATTCCTTCTCAGTGGTGGTGTAGTTTAGTTGTGGCCCAGTTAATGTCTTGCTTACGTAGTATATCGCATGCAATTGCTTATCCTTCCTTTTCCATAACATGTAACTGACAACTTAATCACCAGCATTACATATGACTTTGAATAGGAGTTTCTAATCTGGTGAATGGGAGTGTCTAATCTGGTGATGTTAAGATCAGTGCTAATGTTAGTGCCTTGTTTAATTGATCAAGTGCAGCTAAACAATTCTCATCAAAACAAAAAGGTAATTCCTTAAGTAAGAGGTTAGTTAGAGTTCTTGTTATTTGTGAGAAGTCCTTGATAAAGCAACAGTAGAATCCTTCTTGGCCTCGGAATGTTCACATGCCTTTGACATTGATGGGTGGTAGGAGCTTCTCTATGGCCTCCATCTTTGCTCTGTTCACTTTAATTCCATGGTGCAATATTTTATGCCTTAATACTGCTCCCTCATGTACTATGAATTGACACTTTTCCTAGTTCAATACTAAATATGATTCTTCAAATCTTTGGAGTACTTTGTCTAAATTAATCAAGCACTACTCGAAAGAGTCTCGAAATACTAAAAAATTGTGCACAAAAACTTCCATAATGTCCTCAATCATATTCGCAAAGATAGACATCATGCACCTTTAAAATGTAGTTGGAGAATTACATAACCCGAAGGGCATTCTTCTATATTCAAATGTATTATAAGGACAAAAAAGTGGTCTTTTCTTGGTCTTTGGGATAGATGAATATCTGATTGTATCCTAAGTAACCATCTAGGAAGAAACATAATAAGTGACTAGCCACTTTCTCGATCATTTGATCTATGAATGGGAGAGGGAAGTGATCCTTTTTAGTTACCTTATTAAGTTTTCGATTGTCTATGCAAACTCTCCATCCTATGACTGTTTTTATTGAAATTAGTTCTCCACTTTCACTCTTCATAATGGTCATTTTGTCCTTCTTTAGTATGCATTATACTGGCTGACCCATTCGCTATTAGATATTGGAAATATTATACCTGCGTCTAAGAGCTTCATTACTTCCTTTTTGACTACTTACTTTGTGTGAGGGTTCAACATGCATTGACATTCCCTTACCACTTGACTTCCTTCTTCAAGGTTTATTTAATGCATGATATTTATAGATTGTGTGATGTTTTAATAGGCATTTTATTATTTTTAGTTGTTAATTAATTGATCATTCATGTCTAGGTTTAAAATTGTGTTAGTTGGTTAGGTATTTATGTTTGAAGTGTTTTGTGGGTCAGAGTATGCTATTGAGCTTTAATTTTATGTTTTTGAGATGCTTTGATGTGTTTGTTAGTGTTTGAGATTAGATATCAAAAAATAGAGAAGATTTGGAGGAAGCTAGACGGAGGACCCTAATCTATGATCATGACAGAGGCTCTTTTAGTAGGCCACGATCATAGCCTGCGCAAGGGTAAACGCAGACTAGCCTCCCAACTTAAGTTTTTATAGGTTATTTTAGACTTTTGGGCCTAGATAAAACCTAGTTTTTACTCCAATTAGTAAAGGACTACATAAGACAAGATAAATGACCTAAAAAGGAGAGCTTCCATTTGCCACTTTGGGAAAAGCTAAGGAAGAGGAAGAAGGAAGAGAGAGAAGGAGAGAGAGAAGGTGAAGCTTCAACTGTTGCTTCAACCTCCAATCCTCCAAGTTATCTTCTCTTCTTTTCATCTTTTAATTCGTTCATTTGATGTATGAGATGGAATTGATGATGATGAAACTTGGTTTAAGGATGTTCTAACTTCTTTTAAGGATTTATACTTGATTTAATGTTAATCTAGTTTCTTTTATTGTTAATGATGCTGGGTTTTGTTTTGATTTGTTGTAATTGCATGCTTTAGTGAAAAATCAAGAGAGTAAACCAAATGCAAAATGATTAGGTGGATTAATGAGAGTTAAATGATCTAATATACCACACAAATAATGAAATTTGTAATTACATATAGAGAGATCTCGTATGAGGACCTGGTTGTTTATTGGAATGCTTAAGAACTAATTAAGTTGTGGGCCATTTTTTAATTAAGAGATTACATGTTTAGTAACTTAACTTAATTGGGGTTTATGATTTAGAGCTCAACGATTACAACTCGAGAGACACTAATCCACCCTTCAAAAACCTAAGACCGACACCGTATTAACATAAAATTGACTAAGTTAGCATTGATGTTAGGATAAATCACCTTTCTCATAATCTGTTAATCTTCCTTATTTGAATTTCATTCGTCAATTGGTGGTGCTTAATTTTGATTTCTTGCACTAATTTAGAATTCTCGTTTCAATCACTCCATATTCGATTGTTTACTTTTCTGTTTAGTTTTTATTTTCATTATAATTACATTTTAGGCCTTAGACAATTTAGGATTTAATTAGTTCACTAATTCTTTATGGGATCTACAACTCATATACTATGCTACGACCTGTGCATTTGCAAAATATTAGGGGTTTTATAAGATTAAAACTTACTCAACAAGGTTTTGGATGCCATTTCTAGGGAGTTAGATAGGATTAGTTGGATTCCTTTAGTTTAAGGAAATTTCGCCCCTCTTTTGTCATTATAGTTGTAAGAACACAATAGTTACTCAAAGTTCAAGTCAGATTGCCAAAACCTTAGCACTTGAAATCACCCGTTTGTAGCGAGTAATTCGAAAAGCAAGACAACGAGAAGAAGAAATTGAAGAACCTATAGTGGAGCAATTTCACTAAGAATTTGATCAAGGAGGAAACTGAAGAAACCAGCTGTGAACCCTTATGGACTTCATGAGACCTGGTTTCAACATTGCAGATCAAGGAATAACTCAACCGTTGATTCAAGTAGCTTTATTTGAAATTAATCCTACCCTATTGAATATTCTTCTAAAAAATGTGTAATTTTACAGGTTGACAAATGACGAATCTAACGCGCATATAGTAAATTTTCTAGAAATATGTGATATGTTATGATATCATGGAATGTCAAAAGATGCTGTTAGCGTAATATCTGATTTTTGAAACATATCTAGGGTTATAACCCTAGGACATTGAAAGTAAAAAATAGTATTGAGAGCATTTCATTTGCATAGCATACACACACGAATATTGATATTTTTACACATTACAAAGATAGCATATGCACTCAATTGACATGTTTCGGTGTATGAAAGTTTTTAAAATGATTATTATGTGAATTGTGAATTGTTATGTTTTGAATTTTAGTATGATTGGATTACAATTGGTATTTAAGGACTAACTGCAATTAATTGGGAGATTGATAAATTAATATGCACATTTGGATTAGGAAAAATGCTAAGTGGTAGGATAAATTAATACATCAAAATTGGGGTTATTAAGCCTATAATTGAGTGACAATGGTGTAGTTAAATGAGTGACAAATGGACTATTAATTAATTAAAAATGGACTAGTCTTGGAGTGACAAGTGGATCAATATTTAATAGACATGTGGACTAATTAATTGGTGACATATGGCAACTTAGGGAATGGATTAGTGACAGCTTATAAAGTAGGAAAATGTCTTCAATGCCTTAAGACATATGTCTTTGAAAAATTAGTGACATCTGGAATCTTGTTTAGATAAGTAAAGGCAGTAAAGTTTCTGCTGTCTTCCTCACTTTTCACCACTGAAAATTTCTCCTACCCTTTCTCTATAATTTGCTTGAACCCTAGCTCAAATTACTACAAGAAATCCAGACTTTAATTCCTCACAAAATAGCTAAGAAACTAGTTCAAAGTGATCTTCATATGGCTATTCATATATAAGATCTTTATGGCATGTTTAATACTACAAGAATGATGATTGAATTGGAATGAAATGCATATGACGTTGGCGATGATATGTGCTAGAGATTTGTTGGATAAACTTAGAAGTTTTATGTTTGTTCTTAGTGTGTGAAAATTGTTGATTATATAGGTTGATTCATACATGAATTAGGTCCGGATTTGAAGTGTAATGAAGGTGAATGTACGCTAGAGGAAGATGTTATTATAGTGTTCTTAAATTGAGAAAGAATTAGGACTATATGCATGATAGTCTATGATAATTCTAGTTTGATTTTTGATGTATAAAAGAATATGATTTGTGAGCTATCAAACGAATAAGTTATGAGCTGGTATTGAAGTATAATTTAGGCCTAAATGAGGATGCATAAATGAGCATGAATCTAGAAAATTGGAAGTGTGAATGATGTGCCTAAATGTGAAATATTCGTGCATAATTGGAAGAAATAATGTAGGGCATGATCGTGGCCTGATTATTTAGGTTCTATCACGATCGTGGCAGAGTCCCCATAATAGTGGCCCAATGCAAAGGTTCTGTCACAATCATGACAAGGTCCACCATGATCGTGGGAAAGGCTTGAACATGAAATGTTGTCTTTTAAGTGATGTTTGAAATAACTAATGATAAGGTACTATCTTATGATGCATTTAAGCTTGAAATGAACTAGTTTGATGATTGATTGATGAATTTAGATTAAACAAGTTAATTGAGGTGTAAACCTA
>JANZXP010000008.1:29756041-29766722 GCA_027576715.1 Erythroxylum flavicans
ATTAAGTGATAAATTGCTGAATAGGATAGTATTGTCGTGGATATTATTCTATCAAAGTAGCGAATTGGTTTTATCTTACAAACGATGTATGTTGGTGGTAAAATCGATGGAATTAAATAATCTGACTAAATAAATTATGGCATTTCCGAATTTATTGGTTAGGACAAGGGTCTTTTTCATTCTTAATACAATTAGAGATTAATCTTGTCAAGGCGTTTCCCAGGGGTTGTCTTTAGATTAGGGAAGTAACTTGTCAGGGCGTTTCCCAGAGTTATCAACAAAGTAAGAAAAGATTGGTTAATGAGTGCGTCACGTTTGGCTATAACTTTGTCTATCTGAATTGTCTAATTTATCTTATGATGTCAATGATCGAACTTCCAGGCTGAATTGAAGAGTATATTGGCTAGGTTTTCATCCATTGTATTTTAATCTCGTTTTATTTTGTTATTTGCTGTCCAAACCTATTTTATGCCAATACAACATGCTCACGTCGTATCTGTCACTATAATTCTCCTTTGCATTGATTTTATTTTTATTTACATCTCCCGCAATATCAATTCTTCAATCTGCTATTTTCGGAGCATTTGAGTAACTCTACATTGATTCCCTACGAATTCGACCCGATTCACCACTAGCTACCTAGTTTTTGGAGAATTGGAAATACATTTTTTGTTTTTGGTCGTTTGACAATATATCAAGAACTTATTGAAAAAGTTTGACATGGTATATTACTAGCCTACCAAGAATCCATTAGATACTAATAAGAAGCTTTTGTTAAATGATGGGGTTGAAAAAGTATATGAGAAATAATTTAGAAGTCTAGTTGGAAGGCTTATGTATCTCACCAATACAGAACCATATATTATGTTCATAGTCAGTCTCATTTCCAGGTTCATGCACAATCCTAGAAACCATCACTTTTGAGCAACAAAGAGAATTATGAGATACATTAAATGCATAACAACATTTGGCATAAGGTACAGTAAAGAAGATTTATATAACCTTGTTAGTTTTACTGACAGTGATTGGGTAGTCTGTGCAGATGATCCGGGGAAGCACATCTGGTTACATTTTCGGTCTTAGTTCAAGAACAATTTCCTGGACATAAAAAAAGCAAGAGTCTACTGCTTTATCAAGCATTGAGGCAAAGCATATAGCAGCCTCAACAATAGCCTGTCAAGCCATTTGGTTGCTAAAAATCTTAAAGGATCTAAAGTATATAAAAAAGGAACCTTTGATGATCTTTTGTTACAACAAATCAACAATTGCAATGTCAAAGGATCGTGTTCAGTAAGGAAAAACTAAACATATTGAAACAATGCACCACTTCATTATAGATTTTGTTGCCAAAGGAGAGATTGAGTTGCAGTACTGTAACACTGATATTCAACCATCTTATATATTCACAAAAGCCTTGCCAGAAAATAAATTCAAGAAATTCAAATAAATTCAAGAAATTCATATCAATGATTGGATTGAAAGCCCAAATTTGAATTAAGGGAGGAAGTGTTGGATATAATTCCAACATGGCCTGACTTGGTTTTTGGCCATTTTATTATTGGTAAATTTTTGGATTTGTTGTTATTGAATTGGTCCACTTTTATCTAGTAGTTGAGAGCTGTAAAAGTGTCAACGTTTTGGAGCTTCATCAATTAGAATTTATAGCAAGTGGCAATGTGTCAATTAGAATTTTCTTGAAGTGGCTATGCGTTTATCCTGTAAATGCCTATTTAAAGGCTGCATATTATTTCATTTGGAATAAGGTTGTTCTTGAAAGACAATTCTTTTATCGTCTAGCCATCCATCCCACCATCTTCGCACCAATTGTGATGTACTCTACTAGACAATAAAGCAGTTTCAATTGTCCATATAAATCAGGCCACCATTGTACGAACATTCCACAACTCGCACTATAGTTAGAAACTTATTGTAGAATACGTCTAGCTCTTTACAGTCCATTGTTCTTGTTGTACTTACAAGAAGAATAAAGGGCACTAATAGAATAGCGGTAACAGTTAAATCTATGGTAGATTTAATTAACCTTTATACCTACCTATACTATAATGCATTATGTTTCCAATGCTCATAACTCAGGGAAGTTTTCTAATCTTTCACTTATCTTATATAATCAGTTTTGTTGAATGTAAGCATCTGTTGCATAAATTGGGGACAATGTATAATTTAGATGTGAGGGGAGTAAGAGTATATACCATGATGAACTTTGTGATTTATGTTTAACTCATGAATACTATGATTTATATGTTGATTATTGCTTGTGGTAGCCTCAAAAAAATTTTATTGTTATTTAGAAATAATCCCTAAGTTAGGATACTTGTTTTAAGTTTTAATGCATAAGAGAGACGAGCATGATTAATTTTTTATTAAATTAATTAAAGTATCTTATTGGTTTTATTGAAAGAAATTGTGCAAGACTTGATACATTTTGACACCTATGTGAGCTTTTGAGTAAAAGAGCAATTCATCACATTTATGCTCATATATTTTTCTTTGTGGTATATGTTATCAAACATGGCTTGTTTATCCTAGAACTTGCATTTGAATATATTTTAAGACCCCATTATTAATGAATTATGCATGAGGATGATAGAGGCACTTAGGCTTAATCCTTTTTCACCTAGACAAACCTACCTTAATTTTTACCCCTAGAGAACTAATTTGAGCATTGACCTTTCTTTTCTTGAATACTAACCTTATTACAAGTCACTTTTGCCATTTTTTTGGTTGATGTCCTAAATAACTTAAACCCTTAAATTGAAGGAATTGTATAAAGCTTATTTGCATAAGATTTTAACTACTTCCATAAATTCTAAAATTAAGGGAGAAATATAGTAAAAGAAAAGAAATATCCTCTTTGATGTTCTTATTCAAAAAATAACAAAATATGAAAACTAATAAAAAAATGAGGTGATTAAAATGATGCTATTTGAATCAAGTGAGTTTTAGGTTAAATTAAGTTAAAAATTGTGTGGATAAGTTTGTATGATTTCCTTCAATTTGTTTAACCTAAAAACCTTTTTTTTTTCCATGCCTATACCCAAGTCACGTTACAACCCTTATTAAGTTCCTTTGATTTATACATTAAATTTATTTTTATTAAGTAATGGAGATATGATTCTTGAGCAAGCTTGTAAGAATAACTCGTTAGGCTTTGATTTATGAGTTTAATGAATCCTAAACTCTTTTAGTGCTTAGAATGGAATCCATGAGAGCTTGTTAAGTCTTGTTCCAATTTATTTTGATGGAATTGATGAGATGTTATATTTTTATTCTAAAAGTGTATCCTATAAGTATTTGTTCTCTTAGTTGTTATTTTATCTTAAACCTTTAATGTATATTAGCTTTTGGGATATTTCTGGATAACATGAAAGAAGATGAGAGATTGTTATAAGGATGATTGATGTATGTTTGAGGACAAGCATGAGTCCAATGTGGGGAAATTTGGTAAGATGTTATTTGGTTATGTTAATTGGACCTATCTCTCTTATTTTCGATAAATTTTGGTGCTTAAATGGTGAAGTTAATATTTGTTTTGTTTTAGAAGGTGATAAGTGGAGATTGCCTAAAATTAGAGCATTATTTTTCAAAATCACAAATTTTAGAAAAAGTTGATAGATTGCTGTAGTGGATAAAGCAAGATCATGCCTAATGTCAGATTCACTCCACGAGTTTTAGTTTAATTAGAAGACTTATTTCCATACCTATTATTTAAGGATTTGAATTTGTCTAGAAGGAAATCTTTGTAGGAGAGAAGGAACTTAGTTTTTAGGTAAGAAAAGGAGAGGAAGACAACGTTACACACACCTTCTCCATAATTCTCTTTTCATTTTTCTTTGTGTATTCTCTTCATCTTTTATCTTTTCATCTATTTTTGTGTTGGACTAAAGTCATGAGTGTCTAAATCTAACTATTTTAATTTAAGGGGATTCAAAACTTTAGTTGTAACATTGTGAGGTTTTGTTCTAAATTAAACTTAGATTTCTGGTTTAATTCAAATATTTCTTGTTTTGAGTTCTTTTATTTCATTAGTAATGAACATTTATTAATCTGACATATTAATTTGATATTGATTATTCTATAGCTATCCATAAATTCAGTGAATTGAAATTGTCATAAATGATTGGTACAAGTAGCAAATAGCTTATTTATGAATTTACATATTTTACTTATGAGAAATAAGAATACCAAATTGAATAGTTATAGTTCTCTCGATAATTAATTTAGAGTTTAGTCTTTTTCACCAAGCTTATTGATATCATTTCAATTGATATGGAATCATATCGTACCCAATCAATTAATGGTAAGTTTTGGTTTGAATACTGGGTTTGAACCAATTAATTTAGAAATTTTTGAGACTTATTATGACTATCTTAATAGGTTTTAGACTAACTGCCTAAATTGCGAAAAAAAATTTTAGACAAATGATTAATGTTATAGTTAGATGAGATATTTTCCTTGAATCGATCTCGCTCTTTATATTCAGTTGATTTATTTTAATTCTTTGTTAATTTTAGTTTATTATTTAATCATAAACTCCCACTTTATTTTGTCAATTAAAATTAAGAAAAAAATTTTAGTACCCATAAAATTCGAGTTAGTTCCATAAATACTACAAGAAGTTAATAAGTCATAATTAATTTTAAGAGATTCGATAACTTGATAAGGGGATCTTCTAAAGACCTTAGGTTAAATGTAGCTATTGTCATTGTAGTCCTCTGGGATTCGGAATTTTTTGTCTCTTTTGTTGTTTTACATGGGTATGGTGAGTCTTTTTACTTGTATTATTTGTTTTGGTCTAGATGTGTCCGGGTATGGTAATAGGTCTTTTCCATGTGATGTGTTTGATGTATTTTTTCAATTTTTCAATTTAATATAATCCCTTTATTTAAAAAAAGATACGGTGAAATGAATTTTGACAAAAATGTCTAAATACCTAATTTGGGATGAGATAAATATAAAATAAATAAAATGATTTAAATAATTAAGTGCAATTTAATGAATTTTAACTTCTAAGGTATAAAGACTTAAATGAGAAAGTTCCTAATATGAACTTGATAGAGACAAAATAGACAAGAATTAATGGTCTTATAAGATAATAAGGCCTTAATATACTTTGAGATCGTGTTTATTCAAACCAAAGTGAGTTTTTCCTAACACATATATTTGATCTTAATTAATAAAATCTTAAAAGAAATAAAATAAGCAAATAATTATGAATAATGCAATAATTCAGATTATGATAAGAATAAGAAAACAAGCATGACGGTCTTAAAGTTCTATAACTACTGTACAATAGATGCTCCTTCTATAACAAGTTCTATTCGAGCGATCTTTATCATATGCAGCCATCAACTTATTGAGTACATCGATCTTTACCAGGCTTAAGATCAAAATATTGGATATATTGCATGACTCCATATTTTTGCGTCTCTTCTAAGCCAAAATCTTGACTAACAGATTTTTGCCACCAACATTAGGAAGTTTGCATTAAAATAAGCAGGTCACTGTTTGCATTATCCAGGATAGTGCTAATTCTTAGGCCATTATCCATTGTACTTCTTGATGAATGATGAGGGAATGATTGGAGGACCATTAATAGTTACCTATAAACCTAACATTACCAACGAAAGATAACTCAATCGATGATTTTTCACAGTACATTATTCATCAAAGCCTTTATCTCTTAAACATTGTTTTTCCTTCGTTAGTTTGAGAATGACTGATGTTGCAAAACTCAACCCGTTATCATGGCTAGATTCCGTGAATAAGAGTCATTACCTATTCCATGGATAAATATAATAACAAAGTGGCTCTATTCCATCCATAATGCCATGTTTTGTTCACATAGGAAGCAGGTAGTGCTTAAAAGAACACTGAATCTATTTGAAGAATAAGCTGTTGAAGTAACAAACAAAAGCAAGAATAAAATTCTCCAAGAATTTTGTTAAGCACAAAATAGGCAAAAACTATATATAGTGAAAATGAGCTAAACTGATCCAATTTCATTCATTTGATCAAAGCAATTTATACACAAAAGAAATAACAACTTAGCTAAAAACAAGGATTCACTACTCCACTGCCACACTACCAAATACTAGAAACATATCTTTAAAAATAGCAATTTGAGCCTAAATAATGGGAATAAACTAATAGCTTATTTACTTAATTCAAATATTAGTAGAAAAATGTTCCCGCATGAGTTTCCAACATACTCCCCCTTAATGCTCAAATTTGTAAGACCCAACAACTCTCTCAAAACCTGACAACTCTCTCAAACTATTGAACTTTTCTAATGGAAGTGACTTAGTGAAGATATTAACCACTTAAATAGTTGTATTGCAATGGACAACTTTAATGCTCCTTTTTTCACAAGCTCCCTAATAAAGTGATGTCTAGTTTCAATATGTATTGTGCATTTATGAAATACTGGATTTTTGGTCATTGCAATTGTTGATTGATTGTCACAGAAAATGGTTGTGGCCTCCACTTTTGATTGTTTCATGTCATCCAAAATTCTTCTTCGCCATACAGCGTGACATGTAGTTGAAGTGATAACCATATACTCCACTCAGAAGATGATAATGCAGTAGATGGTTGCTTCCTTGAACTCTATGAAATTCCATTAGAACCTATGGTAGAAACATAGCTTGTAGTGCTCCTTTGATCATCAATTAAACCTGCCCAATTACTATCAAAAAACCCAAATAAGTCAAAGTCATCAGTTTTGGTATAAACAAATACCAAATGATCGTATCCCCTTCAAGTATCTCAACACCCTTTTAGCAGCTCCAAAGTGTTGAATACTTGGACTTTGCATAAACCTTGACATAACACTAGTAGAAAATGAGATATTTAGTCTACTGTTAGTAACATACGATAGACTCCCGACTAAGCTTCTATAATTATGAGCATCAACCTTCTCCTCACCTTCATTCAAACTAAGCTTCCAGTTTGTAATCATTTAGGATCTTCACTAGATTAAATTCTTGCAGCCTGTACTTCTCAAGAAGATCTTTAGGATATTTTTCTTCTGAAACGAAAATTCCATCGTCACTTTGCTTCACTTCAAGTCTAAGAAAATAACTTATTTAACCCAAAATATGTCATCTCAAATTCATGCACCATAGAATTTTTAAAATCGTTCATCAAGATAGCACTATTACTAATGTGAATAAATTATCAACAGAAAGGCATACCATTAAAATCTCATTAACTTGAGTCTTAACATAAAAAGTAGACTCATTAGAACTTCTGAGAAATCCACAAATGTTGAAAAAGCCATTAATCCTTGCATACTAGGCCTATGGAGGTTGATTTAATCCTTAAAGAGCTTCTTTAACCTATACACTTTACTTTCTTGACCAACTAGTTCATACACTTTTGGTTGCTACACATAAACTTCCTCATCCAAAACACCATTTTAAAATGCTGACTTTACTTCAAATTGATAAACTTTTCACTTATGTTGAGCAGCTATAGCTAAAACAGTTCGGATAGTATCAAATCTCAAAATGAATGAAAGTCTCATCGAAGTCTACTCCCTGATGTTGTATATAGCCCCAAGCGACCAGCCTTGCCTTGTACTTTTGAATTGAACCGTCTAACTTGCACTTAACCTTGTAGATCTAAGAATGTCAACGGGACTATAGTGGCTCGTGGCTTGACTAGCTAGGATGGGTCAACCCGAGGCCCGGCCCTACCAAAGGTTGACTGGCATGTGGCTCGAGATATGAACCGATAGGCCATAACCCAGCCCTCCATTTATTTCCAAAATGACATCGTTTTAGACAAAGGACAACGTTTTGGAAATAACCTGCCAGGGTAAACCATGTAGGCCACGGTCAACCTGGGCCACAAGCGGGCTAGGACAATTTTACCATCCTTATGTATATTCATTTTAAACCTGCTACCTTTTTCTTGCAAGGTAGTTCAACTAGTTACCATGTCTTATTTCTCTCTAATGCAGTTTTTCTTCATCCATCGCATCATACCATTCTGTCACTTGCAATGCTTCTTGAAATGAATTTAGTTCTTTAACTTTTACCATCTGACATCTCTGTGTTACTGCATAAATTTCCTTCAAAGATCTCCATTTTCCTAATGGTGTCTCTAAGGAAGATGAGTTGGGTGTAGATGATGTTAAAGACATAGATGAACCAGCTACTGGTATCAATTGGATCTGCCATTGCTTTCTTCACCAAAAACAGATGAAGTTTCATCATCACTTTCCATGAACCTCTAATAGGGCTATGCATCATCCTAAATCCAAGAGCTCTTTTCATCAAACACTACATCACGATTAATTAGTAACTTTTTAGTGCAAGGATTGTAAAGTCTATAACCCTTATTTACTGTACTATACCCCACAAAAATTCATTTTACACTATTTTCGTCAAGCATTGTTCTCTTTTGGGCAGGAATATGAACAAAAGCAAGACTACCAAAAACCTTATTAAAGTGAGTTACTTTAGGCTTCCACCCATGCCAAGCTTCAAAAGGAGTTTGGTGTCGTAAAGCTACTGTGGGACTCCGGTTAAGAATATAGGTTGTCGTATGCACTACTTTTACCCAAAAGCATTTTGGAAAAGCTTTAACCTTTATCATACTTTTAGCCATCTCTATAAAACTCCTATTCTTTCGTTTAGCCACACCATCTTATTGAGGTATGAAACTAGCTATAAACTGTTGTTAGTGTCATACTCTCCATAAAACCATCAAACTCTTTTGAAACAAATTCTCCACCGTGATCTGTCTTTAACATCTTCATAGCTTTTCCACTTTTTTTCCACAAATGATTTGAATTTATTAAAAATTGGCAGCGTATCTGACTTTTCTTTAACAAAATACACCCAAGTCATTCTGCTAAAGTCATCAACAAAGACAATAAAGTACCTGTTGATGTTGAGTGAAGGAGTTCACATTGGTCCGCAAAAATCAGCAAGTATCAACTTAGTAAGATTTTCAGCTCTCCTTGCCTTGCCTTGCCTTGCCTTTGGGAAAAGCATCTTGATGTTGTTTACTAGCTACACAACTCTCACACACATCATCAATAGTCTAAATCAAAGGTAAACCATACACCAAATTTTGTTTCTTTAAAAAACTTAACCTTTTAAAGCTCAAATGCCCATATTTGTGAGGCCATAACCAATTTTCATCAAGTAAAGTGGCTTTCAATGCAGACTTTTGATCAAGACTCAAATGAAAACAATTATATTTAGCCATAGTCACCTTAACCAAAAGGTGCTTCTTTGACTTATCTTTGTAGACAAAACATGTTAAATCTTCAAAGACAAGTGAATAATTTTCCAATAAGAATTGCCCCACACTCAATAAATTAGAATCCAAGTCCAGAACATACAAAACAATGTCAAGACAATTTATTCCAAAGGCATCTATCTCACCATACCTTTTCCTTGAGCCTCACAAACAGTTCCATCACCTATAGTTACTCAGTTAGTCACTGACTTGTCTAGTTTAGTGAACAAGTCAAATATTCCGGTCATGTGATTGTTGCAACCACTATCCACATACCACACATCTAAAACAAATTCTTTAGCTGAATAACAAGTAAGGAATAGGCTCTCTATATCATCCTTGTCCTTTTCTTGAGCGAGATTGGCCTGTCTTTCTTTAAGCCGAAAAAATGTCTCTATATGGCCATACCTCTTACAATAAAAAACACTACTTTGGGTTTGAATTTTCATCTCTTTCATCAATCTTTGGATGTTGATTGTTGTTTTGATTGCAGCCTCTACCTTTACCTCCATTGCCACCACATGAAAATAGACCTCCACATCCTTGATTAGCCACCTCTACCACATGACTCTTTCTCTTTGTCTTTAGAAGCTACATCTTACTCTAAAAAGCATTTTCCACTATATTGCTATTATACTGCTTAATCATGTCTTCGCGAGAATAAAAAGAGCCAAGAACTTTGTCTACCATTAGTGTACTTAAGTCTTTCGAATCCTCTATAGCAGCCATAACATAATCATATTTCTCAGGCAAACTCCTAAGAATTTTCTTAACAACTTTTTGATCAAGTAAAATCTCACTAAAATTTCTAATTTAATTCACAGCCTCCATTGTCTTGCAAACATAGTTTTTTAGTGGATCAAAATCTTTCATGAGCATAACTTCAAAGTTTTGATAATAAAGCTGTAATTTTCATTATTTTGACATAATATCCTTCCTATTTTTAATTGATTTTGAACTTAATTTTGGGGTATTAATTTCATAATTATCGTTTAGGTACAAAATCAAGGATTTGGTGAAGATTGAGTCAAAACCAAGGAGATTGAAGATTAAGGATTGGCTGGTCATTAATCTTTAGATTTGTACCAAGCCAATCCCAATACACATCTCCACTTCAACGAATCAACTCCTTAATCACGAAAAATGGGTGGTTAATCTCAAGGAGAACGATCTTTATATGGACAACGTGAATGATTCTACTTTTGATTAAAAAATTATGCATAAAAGATGAAAAGATATATTTCAAGATTCTTATTTTGATAAGATTTTCTTGTATTTAAATTTATGGGATTTGTTTCTCATTTTAGCCTAGGTTTTGCCCTCCTCATTTCCTATAAATAGGAGAACCTTTTATTAGTTTAGGATCTTTTTTTTTTTGCTTCACGTAATTTTCATAATCTTCTCTTTA
>JANZXP010000008.1:29793018-29808035 GCA_027576715.1 Erythroxylum flavicans
TGATATCACTATAAACTCTTTATTTGAGTGAATGTTCCCTGATACATGTTTCAATTAATAATTCTAACATGCAGACATTAGATTGATACTCTATACAAATCCATTTTAATCATATCAAGAATTATAATGAAACACATATGAGTTCACCACTCATCAAGATTGTAGTTCGTAATAACATAATGCTAAGGTGTATGTTTTGAGATTAAAGTAACGGCCCACTTTATTCTTTAAAACATACTTGATTTCAAATTCATTTAATAGTTCCATTATCAATAGTCAACTACTATCATGATATGAAACTCATCATTCACTTGAAGTAAACTCTTTTACTTATACGGAGATAAATCACAACACTATAGTCTAAACCATAATAAAGTGACCAACTTGATTATTCAACTATGAACCAACTAATTTAGATTCTAATAATATACATATTTCCCATACATCTCCATGTATATGTCTATTACTTACAAAAGAATCTTGGTACCTTATCACTAGATATATAATGCTCTTACAAATAAAACTAAACTCTTTTGTTTTATTAATAATAAATATTTTCATTACAAAAGTAACTGGAAGAAAATCAAGTTATATGTAA
This sequence comes from Erythroxylum flavicans, assembly GCA_027576715.1. Classification (NCBI taxonomy): domain Eukaryota; kingdom Viridiplantae; phylum Streptophyta; class Magnoliopsida; order Malpighiales; family Erythroxylaceae; genus Erythroxylum; species Erythroxylum flavicans. The sequence continues at coordinate 29,793,617 of JANZXP010000008.1, forward strand.
ATACATTTGCTTTCCAGGATACTATTTTTACATAACTCCAACAAAATGTGCTCCAGTTCCATTCATAACTTGTTGCACTGACACATTAACTTAAAATTTGAATTGAAACCTTTGCAATTATGAAACACTGCTTCCGAATTGATCCCACCAAGAAACTGTAAATTGTAAGATAACAAAAGTAACGTTACAAATAAAATAAAGTGATAGTTAATTTTCAACAAATAAGAAAAAGGAAACAACTGATACCTAGAGAAAGTTTTGCTCTTTGTCGAATAGCAATTGACAATCAAAAATCCCTAGAAGACAACTTATAAAGCTTTATTTGTGAGCTTAAAAGATCTTGCATCATTTCATGGCCTACAATTGTTGTAATAATGAATAACATTCCTCTACTAACTTTAGCTTTCTTTGTAAAATCGGGTCTGAAATATACACTAGGATTCAAAAACACCTCAACTGCAAACAACGAAGAAGAAAGTTATATTTCTCATCTCTCATTGATGATTGCAAGATACGGTGTATGCAAAGAAGGCCTACTTTTCAAATTGGCCTTGATTGCTTCTTTGGCCCTTTCCATGGCATCATAAAAATATCTCAATATTGCCTTTGCTTCAATATCAGCTAAGCGAAGCACCCTCACAAAAGGCTCACAAACACGGATAACAAATTGACATTGAGACTAAAAATTTTTATCTTCTAGTGTAATTCTGGAAACTTCCACTCCAGTATTAGACTTAGCGTGCTGAGATGCAACCTACTTATCACTTGTAAACATTTGTCTTAACTCTTTCTTCATCGTAACAAAAGACTAAAGTGATAAGAAATTTATTGCAAATCTCTTCATAACAGGACGACATAAATTCCTAGTATTGGTAAATTTCTTTCTCATCAAATTCAATACTCATGCACGATTATAGATGAACTTGGTCACCTTTTTAGTTTTCTACATAGTCTCATCAATAATAGGAAAATACCTAGGATCTCTTATATTCTCCAACATTAGGTCAGTGTAATGTGCAGCATAAGGAGTCCAAAAAAATAATTATACTTATTTTGTAACCTTCTTCCTGATGCTTTATAAGCAGAATCATTGTCAGTAATGAACTAAATGATATTTTCTAGCTCTCCTTCATTCATAACTTCATCAAAAATCTCAAACAAAGTATCAGTATTTCTAATCAGGCCAGATGCGTCAATAAACTTTAAAAATATTGAGCCATTTACAGAATAAATCAAAAAATTAATAATGGGCTCTTATCTCTTATTTGTCCAACCGTCTCATATAATTAAACACCCAAAAGTAGCCCAATTCACTCTTCTTTCTACCAAATAACTTCTAATTTTAGAAACTGAACAACTCAAAAGTTTACCTCTTAAGTCATCAATCGAAGGAGCTTTATATCCCAAGCCATAAAAGGCTATTGCATCTACCATAGGTTGATAATAATAAGACTAAGAAGCATTGAATGATGAACCTATATCATACCATCATTTAGCTACTACCATATCGACATTGTGAGTTGCATCTCTTGATTGCATTGCACTACTAATTGAAGGTTGGGCTCTAGGAGTTGTTCGTCGTGCAAAAAACTAGTCACCTACCTTTTTCTTTTTCTCACATCAGGTCCAGGTGTAACATTTACTTTTTCCTGGGTCTGGGATGGAACACTACCAGTACCACTTCCACCTTCAACATTTTCACAATCACCACGAAAACTAGCAAACAAACTTCCACTACTAATTTCAAAATTCATCATTTCCTTCCTATCTTTCTTATGATGATAATCTTTAAGCAATGTTTTCATTTACCACTTCACATTATGGCTAACTTTTTTACGGAGTTCTATATCTCCTTTAACCCCAGGTAAATGCTTCTTCAATCGGGCGATTCCTCCACTTTCAAATGCTTGTTACAAAATAAGCAAATTATATGATTCTTCATACCTGGGACCCATTCAGTATGAGCCTAAGCTGGATCATTATATCTTCCTGAAGTAGTTTGATTATGAGTACTTGAACTTCCTTCTATTTATCTGTAACAATAAATGAAGATACTAGTTTTATAAGAAATTAATCCTTTAGTAGTTTCATCGACAAAACTAGCAGTGCGAAGTCCTTTATGAGGCAATGTAGCATAAATAATGTCTTTAACTCTTTATATTAAGCCTAAAGAAGTAAAGATTCATGAAACTGTAAAATTCAGAAATAGATAGACTTTCTTATTAGAGAGTAGTAAATTCATGCCAAATTTAAACTTAAAGTTCATTGTTATGCTTTGTAGTCTTGAAGGTTCAAACATTTAAGATGATGGCTCAATGAATCCCAAAATTCAAGTCATGACGTAAACATCCTTAACTTCACTTAGCATGTTCATCTTTATTCTTGTTTTTTTAGGAATATGATTATTGTCATCTACATATCTTTGTAAACTCTTACCTTTAATAAATATCTTGAAATAGAATGCACAAGCTGAGCAATTTTTTTCATTAAAATGAACTAAAAAAACTTTCACACTTATCTGAAGATATAATGCCAAGGTACTATAAATGAGATAAAAATGGAATAATAAGAAAATAAGATTTTAAATATGCAAAGACCATAGGATGGACTAATTTTGGGATAAATAAAGGTGAATATGTAAGAGACTTGATAAGATGGAATAATTTGGGATAAAGATTAAAGACAACTTAGAGATATAGATTTTACCTTTTTTGCTACTTTTCTATACAATAATTACAATTACAAAACTTCCTCTTTGGCTTTTCTATGAGACCATAACCAAATTATTATTATACTCAATTATTTATTTACCCAATATCCAAATACCATTTCAATAATTTTAAGAATATTTCAATTAATTATTTACTTTAAATTCTTTACAATTTACATTTTCGGTTTTAAGGTTTTAATTTAAGTTCAAAGACTTTCTAACTTTTAAATCATGCATAATGCATGTCGTGCATTTCAAAGTTTCAATGACCAAAAATTTTAAGATAAATCAAGTATCAACCGAACCGCAACAATGAACCAAACTCCTTTTATTCAACTCCAATCCATTATCCAACCAACGACAAATCACAAATCCATTCATAATTTCATTCCAACTTCCAATCAATTCACAATCACAACACAAATGCAATTAAACAGAAAATATTCAATTGAAAAGTGAAAACACACCCAAATAAATTCATAATCGATTTTCGGGTCTGGTTGGGTTTAAATATGGTATTATTCCAGATCCAGCGGCTGCGGATACGTGGAGGACAAGAGGAGAGTAGTTGATGGTGGCGTGGTGCAGTAGTGGTCCTCGTGGAGGAGGGCTGAAGCCTGATAGCGGTCCGAATAAGGCTCGATGGTAGCGAGTTCGCGTGATAGAGGAAGATCTGAAGATGACAGTCGTGTGATGTGGTGGTTCGTGGTTGTCGTGTTGATGGAGAGGGAGGAGCATCATCAGAGATGGAGAGGAGAACAAGAGAGAGAGAGAATAGAGACGAGATGAAAGCGTGAGATAAAAAGAGGATGGAGATGTGGTGAGTCTGAGAGAGAAAAAAAATCAAATTAGCAGAGGATGGTGCAAGCGTCGAGGGTGGGGGTTTAAGGAAAACACCCGGTACCGGCCAGTATCAAAACCTTAGATACCGTCCCATTTTTTGCCGGTACAATACTATTCAGCAGGTACCAGTTAGTATGGAACGATATTCTAAACAATGACTCTATTTGCATCCTAAATCAAAATATAATAATAATGATTATATTTGAGTATAAAATAGATATAAAAGACTAAATATTAAGAGACAAAAGAATGACATTTTATATTCTTATCAAGTAAGAGCTTAATTAATACATTTAAATTAAGAAAAAATGCAATCAATTAGGATTTTTATTAAATTTAGAAATAAATTTCAAATTAAAAATAAAAATGAAAACAAAATCAAACAGTTCCTTCAACTTCCTTTTTCTTTTAAGAAAAAATATATTTTCTTGTTTTTGTCTTTTATCATATTGTCCTTCAAAATTGAACTCGATCAGTATAAGAAATCTTGGAAACACAATTAGAAATCTTAGAAGACTATTTTTAAATTTATTTATTGAAGATCAAAACAGAAAATCATAAATAACAAGAAATCGGCCAAAGGTTATTAGAAAATGGAAGAAAAATGGGACCGCCAATTCTTATGCAATCATAATTCCAGCAAATAAGAGCCAACATAAAAGCAAAATGTTAGAATGTGGAAACGGCGCCGACTTAGCAATTGGATTGAAAATCAAATGTCAAATAAATGTATATAATTTAAAATTCCGTTGCGCCCCACACATAAACAAAATGCTATTTTTTATAAGAAATAGAAATTAAAATCGTAATATATGACGTCAACGGTTAGCTCGGACTCGAGATTGGCTCTACATAAACATTCTTCCAATTGGTTCTGCCCCAATCTCTCTCTCTCCCCCTCCCCCCTTTAATCGTCCTGAAAGGAGCCCTAGAAAATCTCGCTCCCTTCTCTATTTCTCTCTAAAATTTACTTGAAAAGAATCGTAGCCTAGAAAATAGTGATTGTGGAAAGTGAATTCGGAGAGAGATTTTTCAATTCCTTTTTTGAAGGTAAAAATCCCTTAAATGACTAGCTGCTGATATGCCTTGGTTTCTGCTCCGATCTATCTGCTTATTCCTTTGCCTTTTGGTTAGTTTAATCGGACCGATTTTAGGGTTTATGTGTTCATTTTGCTTTACTATTATCTGAGCTTCTATAATCTATACGTTTAGGTCGGTTTATACTTATTATTTTTGCTTTATTTGAGTTGAACGCTGAAAATCAAAGCTTTTTGTCCTTTTCCGTTTTCCTTTTTCTTTTTAATTTTGTTCGAGGTGGGTAAAGGGAAAGCCTTGGCCTTGCAAAGTCGTTTGAGATTATTGCTATCGTACCAGTCCAGTAATGAAACTGTTAGCAATGGTCACCTTATGGATTCTGAAAACTGAGCTCAGTTGAGATGTTATCCTAAATTCCCCTTGAATTCTGATGGATTCTGAAGCTGGGGAGAGACTGCGTGCTTAATTTTATTGCGTATGCTGCAACGTCAAACCTTAGCATTGCATAGTCGTATTTGAATTGGCAATCTTAGAGTTCAATAAGCCTATTGATGCTGCATTTTGTATTTGAATTGTCATAGATTTGTTGTTAATATTGTTATCGGGTTCAATTTTAATTATATCAGAAAATATACTTGTTTTCTTAAAACTAATTACCTATATATCAGAAAATATACTTGTTTTTCTTGAAAATAATTACCTGTTCATGGTTTCTTCTCTATGATCATGTTATACTTACGTATGCTGAACCCACAGAAAATTTCGATACATATTTGGTACTAAATTTGACTGTTAGTTGATCCTGCTTCTGCAGTACAAACATGCCAAAGGATAGAAAAGATAGTTCCAAACGTTTTGATAGGAATAGAGCATCTCCTTACACTTGCAGCTCTAGTCGTTCAAGAAGATCTTCACCCAGGTTTCCATTTGAATGTGAGAAAAATATAAAGGAATGGGAAGAAGCTAGGTGCCCTGTCTGCATGGAGCATCCTCACAATGCTGTTCTCCTCATATGCACTTCCCATGACAAAGGTTGCCGTCCTTACATGTGCGATACAAGTTATCGCCACTCAAATTGTCTTGATCAGTTTCGGAAGTCATGTGTTGAAACCTCAGCAACTCATCCACCAGAAGAAAACATCTTCTCAACTACAAACTCATCAACTGTTGTGAACTCCGAGTCAACAGTTACAGATTTGCAAGTTGGACAGACTGACAACAGAACATTATATTCTGGAGCCACCTCTTGTGATAACAATGATCAACTAAAGTTACTATGCCCACTTTGCCGAGGGCATATAAAAGATTGGATTGTCATGGAGACTGCTCGACGTTTTATGAATACAAAACCAAGAAGCTGTTCTTGTGAGACGTGTGATTTTAGTGGAACCTATTCTGACCTCAGGAAACATGCAAGGATTGAGCACCCCCTTGTTCGACCGTCAGAGGTTGATCCTGAGAGGCAACGTAATTGGAGGCGGCTTGAGCGCCAGAGGGACCTTGGGGACTTGCTAAGCACTCTTCAATCTTCAGTTGGAGAGGAGAGGGGTGATGAGAGCATTTTACCCATTGATGATGGTGGTTGGCTTACAGTGTTCTTCCTAATTAGAGTTTTTCGTCCCGGATCTAGTCAAAGAATTAGCAGCTGGTCTGGCACATCAAGAGCCAGAGCACGACTTAGTTTCAGAAGGAGATCTACTCGGCTCTGGGGGGAGACTCATGATGGGGAACCTGTTTCTTCCAGAGAAGAGGATGATGATTCTTCAGATGGTGACTCAGACCCTTGGAATCGCAGTTGGCGCGTCAGTCGAAGGACTACACCAGACCAATAATGAATGTGAAGATCAGACTATCTCTTTCGTTGTTTGGTTTAAGATGTTCCTATTGTAAGTTATTTATTGATCAGTTCATGATGGCCTGGTGTTCATGAGATAATGGAAACCACCTAACCTACTTGCATTGTTTTTTAGGTGGAATGTGAGAAATGGATTGGATTGTGTCCACTCGAGCTTTCCAATTTGTTCCACAGTATGGTACAATTTTGCTTGGAGTCGCCTGGATACAGAGTAAGAGAGTGAAAAAATTTGTAATTTGAAAAAAAATATTTTTGTCTAATTTAAATTCATATTCTCAAAAATGGCGACTTGTCCTTTGCCACTTCTGCGGTTATGTCAAATATCGTCTACGAACCCATGGCCTGAAATAATGTTGTTAATTACTGCTGTTTGACGACTGTTGCTCTTTGACATTCTTTCTAAGCTCACCTATTCCTGTAGATATGTTAGCTTTTTCTAGTCCGTATTAGCACGAGAAAAGAAACTATGTATTAGCACGAGAAAAGAAACTATCTTTTCATGATCTTTTGGCTGTAAAAAACAAGTATATTTTACGGGGCTTTGAAGCAGATACTCAGCGATGCAAATTTAGAGAAAGTAGAGATGCAAATTTAGAGAAAATAGAGAGAGAACTAGTGACAAATGGTACATTTTCACTGGGCTAATGAGATGATTAAATATAATAATTGGATTGATTAGTTAATGTCTGCGGATCTTTTTATGAATCATTGTTTAGAAATTTTGATTGGAGTATCGATTCAAGATGATAAAATGGCTGAATCAATGTTCTGAGAACTTGGTTGCAGTATCGAATTTGGATGATAAAATGGTTGACTAATCAATTGAATTGGGTTAATTTGAACTTAGTGCAATAATTGAAATGTAAATTATAAAAATATGTAAATTTCCCCACATAAAAAGTCATATGATGAGGGGACTAATTGGGAGTTAACAAATCAAGGCTTTTGTTTGTATCATTGTATGAAAAAAATACATGCAATCAAGCACAAGCTTAGATCACTCTGGGCTTATTTAGTTGGAGGGTTAGTAATAGAATAGAATAGAACGTAACATACTTCCATCGTTTGGTTGAGGGTTTCATAATAGATCGGAACAGAATGGGATAGAAGTAGAGGGTGTCATGTTACGTTCCATTCCATCCTAAACAATGAAAATAAGAAACCTCTAATTCAGAGGGTTTAGGATGGAACGTAAATTAATAAATACATACTACCTAATATACCCTAAATTATTATTATTATTAATTATTTTAATAAATTTTTTCGATTATATGTGATTTATATTTAAAAATTATTTATTTTTATTTTTATTTATATAAAAATATATAAATACAATTAAAGAATAATTTTTATATATTTTCTATTTTCATTAATAAAAGTTTTATTAAATATTTTTATTTTATTATTAATTATATACAATTTATTATTAATTATATAAAAATATTATTATTAATTATTTAATAAAATTTATTCTATTATATCTGATTTATATTTAAAAAGTATTTTATATAGAAATATATATAAACAATTACAGAATATTTTTAATATATTTTCTATTTTCATTAATAAAAATTTATAAATTAATAATAATATTTTTATATAATTAATAATAAAACAATAAAACTTTTATTATTTTAAAATAAAAAAATTTTAAAATTATTTGTCACGACTGTTCGTGATTTTTTAATTAGACATGATTTCTGTTTTAAAATCATAGCGTTAAATCTCTTGCAATAACTATTTTAATATCAGGGGTATAATAGTTATTTATTATAAATTCTATTCTATTCCATCCATCTTCCAAACAATATTTCACTACATTACATTATGAACTATTCCATCCCTCCCAAACAACTTTTCACTATATTCCATTCCGTTACATTATAAACCGTTCTCTTTCGTTCCATTCCGTTCTGTTCTGTTCCGTTCCATTAATTAACGTCCAACTAAACAGGCTCTTAATCTCCAAAAGGGCATCAATGCTCAATCCTCACTTTCCAAGGCTTCTAGCTATCTATAAGCAGTCCAGGAGGAGCTCTAACTTAAACTTGAAGATCCTTATCTTGTTAAACAAGAAAGAAGTGCACTAGAGTATAAAAAAGCGTTGAATACTCGTAACTCCCTACTCAGGAAAAAGGCTAGAATTATATGGCTAAAAAAAGGCGATAAAAATACCTATTTCTCCATAAATCAATTCTAACAAGAAGAAGTGCCAACAGAATAACAACAATTACCAAAGAGGATGGTGGTGTCATTCACTCCCAACATGACATTGTAAGAAACCTTGAACCATTTCCACAAGACATCTAGGTACACCTGGTCAGACCGATGCTTTGATACCAGTTGCACCAACAAATGACAATTTTTGAATTAGTTATCAAAAATGTTATACGTTAAATAATTAAATTACAGGTAACACACATGTTTTTCGAGAAAATATATAACTTTTTATTAAATTTAAGCTTTTTATGATATCAAAAATTAAGGTGATTCACAAAGATCTTCTTTATGCATATCATCAGTATGTGCTACGATATCTATCATTTCATCAAATAAGGCAGACATAATTTTATCCAGAGAATCAATTGGGTTTGGATCTAATCAATTTAAACCATATAAAAAATGTTCTAAAAAAAAGAAGAACTTATATAGAAAATGATATCAAATATGCATAATAGATTTATAATTTCAAACTTAAGGATCCAATATGTTTCCATACCTAATTCTTCTGACATTTTAACTGTCATGGCTCTGGGTTATCTTTGAGTCTTTTATTAGGCATTTCAGCCCCAACCTTGAGAGGTAATTACCCCTGAAGACTCCTTCAGAGACGCTCAACATAGCCTGATTTTGTTTTCTACCTTTAGGCATAAATCAGAAAATAATCAGGAGAAGAGTAAAGGATTATAAGGTTGAAACTATAGAACTATATCTACAAAGGGAGATTTTTATTTCATAGGAGAAGTTTTTTTTTACAAAAGGATAGACTATTCTGAAGAAAAGATTACAGATCGCATGCCCCTAACTATACTGCAAGGGCTTATTTATACTAGTTGAATCTTAACACAATCTGATTACATTTTATCCGGTTTTAGAATTCGCCTTATCTATAAGGATTTTTCTTCCTTCTTATTGGTTGAGGAGATTTCCTTATCTTGTGGTAAATAAGTCTTCATCTTTTGCATCTTTGTTTTATCTTCTTTTGCTTTTGTCGGCTAGATTATCTTTATGTGGCAACTTTTGTCTTTGTCGGTTTTTATCTTTATGGCATGGCATCTTCCTTTCCTTTACTTTAAAGATTCTTTGAAACGTTTATCGGTCAGAAAGAACTTATTTAACATAAGATTTCCACTATTCGAAGTCACTTTAGGTGTTGACTCTAGAATCTTCTTCTTTATGTTTTCCTTTGAGAAATCTGATGCCATTAGAACATGCTAGATAGATATTTTCAACATGTTTTCTGAGGTTGCAAAATCTTTTTTGAACTTCTGGGCTTGATCTTATTTTTCCTCGTTCGATCATCCCTATCTTCATTTTTACAAAGTTTTCTGTAGTTATGGAGGTTCTTTTGGCTGGTGTTATCATAAGTGAGGTAAAATTACTCTTACCTATATAAGTTATGAATCCCCTTTTTAAAAGTTACTTCCATTCTAGAGACAACAGTCCTCATTCCAATACCTTGTCGGTAATGGATATCAGTCTCAGTGTATCTACTAAATTCTTTCCTTGACTTGGTATCAACTGTATAGAGAAATGTTATACTTTTCTAATCATAATAAAATGATAAGCACGTATCGTTCTTCTTCATAAAAATCGGGTCTGGCTGATAAAATCTTCAGCATTAAATTATCTTAAGGAGTTATTCTAGGATTATTCAGATAACAATCTCGAACACCTTCTTGTACCTATTTAGGTACTAAAGATATCTCAGGAAAATGATGGTTTGTTAAATAAATGGCATTTATGGCACCAAAGTCATACCAATCTCGTACTACTTAGGGCAGAGCTCCCTACAAAAATTTTAATCGGGGATAAATACCTATAAAATCAATGTAGTAAAAATTGTTATTTTATAGTGAGTAAAGGTCTTGCATTATCTCGAAAGGAACTTGAACAACAGGATGAGAACTAGGTGAACTTGCATAATATTTTGGAGTATCTGAATTTTTCGAGATGTGTCTGGTCTTAGAGAAAGATCATCAATAGTGGTTTTTATCTGACTAAGAGATATCGATTAAGATATTTATTGTGATATCGGTTGAAATATAGGTGAAGATCTGGTAGATTCAGATTCTTCAGTTATCTGAACTTTATTAAGTAATCGATAGAGCCTTTGCTCAACAAAGTTAAAATGATTTATCTTTTCCTACCAAACATGGCAGAAAAAGAGAAGCAGTTCAGCTATCTCTTTTGTTAATGATGGAAATTAAGCAATATCGAGCAGATCTTTTAACTGTGCTTGGCACGTATTGATATCTTCAAACATTTGGTTTAATAAAAGAAATGTCTCTTCTTTAGAGCTGCCTATCTCTGGTTAAAAAATCTGCAAGAACATTGTTGTTAGATTTAATAACTTCTATACCAAAAGAATATTCAGCTAATAAAGTATGCCATCTAATATATTTTTTATACTCAGGTTTAGAAGGCAAATTATTCTGAATAAAAGCTTTAACCTGGGTATTATCAGTTTGCAATAAAAATATTTTTAGTAATAAAAAGTACTAAAATTTTTGGCAAATTTTGACCACTAATAATAATTCCTTTTCAATAATATAATAGCGTTGCTGAGTATCAGTAAACGTTCCAAAAGTGTACTTACATAAGGACCCATTAGTTTTCATATGATCATTATCATAATCTATCTTTTTCAATACTCAACTCCATACTTGGTCTGAAACATCAGTTTCAAGAATTAAATCATCATTATCTTAGGGTAAAAAAAGTTTAATCTTTTTTACTTGTTCTATCAAATAGGGTGAGAATTCAAAATTTTGATCGTTCTTTAACAATAATTGAAAATGTTTTCTTATCTCATCAAGGTTTTGAATAAAATCATATGCATAGTTCAATACACCTAAAAAACTTTGAACTTGAGAAATTTTTTCAAGTATATGTGGTTGTAGTTTGACACCTTTACCATCTATCTCCCTATTGAGAAATTCTATATTATTTTGACATATCTTAGCTTTTTTCTTAGAAAGAGCAAGACCATGCAAGACAATAGTATGAAGATGAATAATATGTTGTGCAATATCATCATTGGCAATTAAAATATCGTCTACATAACAATGTATAAAATCATGGTATTTAAAAATATTATCCATTTTTCTCTGGAATATCTTAGGGGCATTTTTTAAACCAAAAGACATTACTATAATGACCTTGAGGGGTTGAAAATGCGGTATAAGGAATACTATCATTATGCATTTTTATTTGCCAAAATCCACTCTTACAATTGAATTTGGAGAAAATTTTTTCCTTTGGTTAAATTTATCAAGGTTTCTTTATGAGGTAAAAAGTATCCATCAAACATAGTATTACCATTTAATTGTTTATAATTTACTACCATCCTAGCTTTATTTCTAATTATCTCGAAATGGTTTCTAACCGTAAAGGAAGGAGAAGGATGGGGAGATGTACTAGGTCTAATAATCATAAGATTTTCTAGCTCCAGAAGTTGCTTTCTAAATTCTTTTTGGTCTTCTGGAATATATCTCTTGGCAGTAACTCTATTAAATTTTATTTTATCTATCATTTCTAATTTTGTTTCTACCTTATGTTTATCCTAAAATTGTAAAGGGGGTTATCAAAAAAAATTTGTTTTATTTTTTGTTTGACTACGTTTAGTCCATCTTTGATTATTTTTATATGTTGATATTTAAGTTCGTTCAATGTTTCTATTTTTAACAAGGGTTTTCCTTTTGGAAAAATCAGTTTTTCTTTATATCCTACACCATGTTGGGTTGTGCAAGATTTAAAAGAAATAGTAGTAGATCTACTCTAGGCATTTTTCAGATGGTTAACTACTATCCAATGATTACAAAGGGTTTTTAAATGTATTTGTTGCTTAAGAGTATCAAATAAAATTTTATGAAATTTACTTCAAAAAAAATTTTAAAAGGTGGATTTTGAATTTAATCTTTGCAATTCCCAAGGTCCTGACAGTTTGAATAAGTTATTTTTTGTGAAAGCTTAGGCTCATATTAAAGATTTTGTAACTATTATTATCTTAGAATTCTTTGATAAGGGTAGCATGTTGAAGCAAATTAACAAGACCTTCATTTGCCTCATCCCTAAGACTCAACGTCAAAGCTCATTTAAAGATTTTTACCCTATTTTCTATTGTAACTCAATTTATAAACTTATTATTTTAAGGTTGAAATCAGTTCTAGATTCTTTGATCAATGGCTTACATAGTGCTTTTATACTTAGAAGGTTGATAGTGGATATTGTCTTACTAGCTTAGGAACTCATACAGGGATATGGTAGGACAATTTCAAATAAGGATTGTGTGATAAAGGTGAATTTAAATAAATCATTTGATTCTATTAATTATTCATTTACTAGAATCTTTAGGGCCTATTTAGTTGGAAGTTAATTAATGGAATAGAATGAAGCAAAACATAATGGTTTATAATGGAATGGAATGGAATATAATGAAAAGTTATTTGGGAGGGATGGAAGGGTTCATAATGTAATGTAGTGAAATGTTTTTTGGAAGATAGATCGAATGGAATGTAATGTATAATAAATGACTATTATACTCTTGATATTAAAATGGTTATTGCAAGAGATTTAACGCTATGATTTTAAAACGAAAATCATATCCAATTAAAAAGTCACGGTTGCACAACTGTGAAAAATAATTTTTTATATATTTTCTATTTTAAAATAATAAAAATTTTAATAAACAACACAAGAAGAAGAAGAAGTGGTAGAACATAGAGAATGGAAAGAGAAGTCTGAAATGATAAGCTTGTGGATCGTAATAGATATCTGTGTGTGTGATAAGCTTGTGGACCATAGTAAATGAGTATGGGGAAAAGGGAGTTAGAATTAGATGAAATAATTGGTATTAAGAAAAATTATTGAGGGTATATTAGGTAGTATGTATTTATTAGTTTACGTTCCACGCTAAACCCCCCAAATTGGAGGTTTCTTATTTTCACTGTTTAGGATGGAATGGAACGTAACATGAAATCCTCCACTTCTATCTCATTCAGTTCCATTCCATTATGAAACTCTCAACCAAACGTTGGAAGTGTGTTATGTTCCATCCCATTCCATTACTAACCCTTCAACTACACAAGGCCTTAGGCTTCCTTAGGAAATTTATCACTCAGATCATGCAATGCATAACAATATATAGGGGAGAAAAATGCTTAAGACAAGGGGACCTCCTACACTTTACCTCTTCATTTTATGCATAGAATCCTTGTGTATACTGATCAACTACATCATCAATGTAGATAATAGATTAAGTTTCACCCTAAATACAAAGACTTAAGGCTCTTTAGTGTAGCTTTTGCAGATGACCTATTGCTCTTCTCTAAGGTTGATGATCCTTTTGTTCTTTTTAGTAACGAGTGTATTGAAATAAACTTTAAAAAGAGCTTTATGATAGAGAGAGTCAACCCAATTGCTGCCTAGTTATTAGCTATTACTAGTTTTGAAATAAAGAAACTTCCAATCACTTAATTAGGTTTTCCTTTAACAACAAATAAGATGTTTTTAAGATAATACATCATTCTTTTATAGAAAATTAGAAAAAAAGTAGCTGGAGCATTAGATCCCTATCCTTTGCTGCACCTAATACTTAATATCTTTTCTTAGGAAATTTATTGATAAGATTTTGAGATCCTTTGTAACAGCCCAGACCACCCGCTTGCAGATATTGTTCGCTTTGAGCCTCGGCCTCTCGGGCCTCGCGCTCTCACGGTTTTGTTTTTCCGCAGGACTTCCCAGGAGGTCACCCA
>JANZXP010000008.1:29808135-29819469 GCA_027576715.1 Erythroxylum flavicans
ATTGGGCCCGGGTCTCAGTATATATTTCATGGCTACATTACGAGAGGATTGGGTGAAGATCAAGTGAGAAAAAGGTTGGAAGCACTTAAAAGCCCATGTTTATCCTGATTTTGGCAAGTTTTGCATATCACCCTCGTACACAAGCACGATTGTGCACTCCTATGAGTGAAGGGTTTTGTCATGATCGTGCTAGAGCACGATCGTGTACTCCTATGAGTGAAGGGCTCTGTCAAGATCGTGCACTCCTGATGTGTTACTCAAACTTGTAAAAATTATATCTCTCAATTCTGATGTCCAAAAATTACAAACTTTATACCATTGGAAAGTCAAGAGGATAAGCTACAACTTTTATAAAGACAACTTTGTCTAATTCTACCTACATAAATACAATTTAATCATTGAAAGTAGGACGCAATTTCTATGAGGGATAGCATTGCAGCCTCTGCCAGCACTCATGATGTTATCGTGTAAAGGCCATATTTCTTTTGTCCGGAGTCGAAAATTTTCATGCAATATACAGTTGGAAAATAAAAAGGACAAGCTATAATTTTCTTGAAGACAACTTTGTCTAATTTTGCCTAGATTAATATAGTTTAATCGTGGAAGTTAGAATCACTAATTCTGTCTAGGGTAGTGCTCCAGAGGTGTCCCCCTTTTCTTCTTTTGCCTATTACGAGCTTTTACATATTCCAAAAGGACCGGATCCAACTAACACTAATTGTACATACATGACTCCTAGCATAACAATTTGTTTTAAATCTATCTAGGGCCATCTAACAATATACTATTCCATTTCCAACAATAATTTACAACCCAACACAAAAGATAGTTTTGAACATGTACAAAAGGGAAATTCTTAACTCTTACTTTCATTTCCCAAACAAAACGAAGTTTGTACATAGCTTTAATTACATATCAAAGGTCACATCAATAGCATATTACAAAATATAAATGAATGCTTATGCTTGATATGCTTATAAAGTTACCAAAATATAGTCGAACTAATTTAGTTACAAAAGGTAGCTATCTTGAAGTTTGCCAAAGCTTGCAAAGATCAATTATCTTCTCGTTCTGCACCTGAGGAGTGAAAAATAGGTTGAGCTGTAAAGCTCAGTGGCTAATACGTTTATAGCCATTGGTAACGAGCCACACATAACAAAGCATATATATATATATAAATATATATCTCATTTTAATCTAGCAATTAAATTATCTATAGTTCTAGCTCAAAGAACTCATAGTTAAGGATGTTATCACATAAATTATAACATGTATATTTAACCATCAAAACATAACACTCAATTGTGTATCATGCTCAACAATCAAAATGAAATACACAAACATAATGGCTTAAGAGAGGCCCATGGATCGAAATGGAGAAACCAAAGTTTACACCATGAACAAAATGAGTCTGTTTCTTAAGAGGTCATGTGCCACAAGCAGGTAGCCGGGAGAAGGCTTTAAGTCAACGTACACATGATGAATGAAATGGTATCTCTCTTGTCCAAACAAAAGCAAATTTCGATTCTCAATTCATTTCATAACATGTTCATACTTTCATGCTTCTTGTGCTTTTTTCTCTTTTTATTAATACAGAATTCTGTAACATCTTTCAAGGCATAACATGATAATAAATCATACTGCATTTTCCAACAATCTCAATAATTTAAAGTCAAGCAATTAAACATCCAAGCAAGCAAGAAATCAGCCCATCATCCACAATAACTATAAACATATTACCCACCTCATTGATTGTAAATCCAAACTCAAGTTTGCCTTTCCTCTTACTCTTGCCTTAGATTTTCTTGGTTTCTTTCAAACAAACAAATTTTCATTCAAACAAATATACAAATACAAAATCCATAAAACTTTAATAATTAAAATTGAGCTTAGACTTAGTCTACATATGGTTTATCTAGGCTAGAATAACTAAGATCTAGTTGAAAACCCATAAAAATAAAAAATGGGTTTCTTAGTTTTCTCTCTTCCCCCTTTATTTCCAGCACAAGAAACTCATTTTCTCTAGTTCCTTTTTCTACCAAAGCAAGAAGAAAAGATGAAGGTTACCTAAACCTCAGCTGAATCCTATTCCTTCTTCTTCTTTCTCCTTTTTCTTTCTTTCCTTCTTTTTTTCTGGTTCATTTTCTCATTCTCTTCTTCTAGTTCCTTCTACGTTTTTCTTTTCTTTCTTCCTAGCTTCTCCAACAAGCCTCATGCACTCTTCACTTCCTCTTTCTCATTTCTTTTCTTATTTATTTAAGACCACTTTTGGTCCTTCCAAGTTACCCTTCCATATTTAATTTAATGTCAACTTGTTCCTTTATTCTCTTATGTCTATTACACACTAACTTAATTCTAACATCTTTATTTAATTCATGCAATCACATGTAAATAAAATATAGTCATGGCTAAACTCCAAGATTGTATTTTTTTTAATTCTAATTTTTTATTCATGCTTGCTAAATTAATGGACTAAATTCTAAGAAAAAATTTGGGGTCCAAGATATTCAACTTTAGCAATTGATAATGCAACTGAATTTTGTTTCTTACTTGATCATTATATTAATGAATTTCCTAGACATTGACAAGTTTTAGAAGTGCTTTTCTTATCTAAGAAGTCTACAAAAATAATACACATATTAATAACCAAATTTAAAAAATGTTTCTTTCGGATACCAAGGTCCCAATGACAATATGCTAAATAGGTATATAAGTATATCTACTAGTGGCAATGGGCCTAGGCCTGACCTATTGACTTTAGGTTAGGCCTGAGCCTGTTTGCCAACTCTAAGTATATCCTTGACGGCTATAAGATGGGTTTCCTTAGGAGTCAATAAAAATCTAGTACATAAGCGTACACTAAATATAATATTAGGCCCATTTATGATAAAATAAAATAAACTACTAATTATACCTTAATGGAACTTTATATCTACTAGCTTGCCTTCTTCATACTTGTTTAACTTATTTCTGAGGCCAAAAGTGCATTTTGAGCCTTAACTTTTACAATAGAATACAACTTGAACCCTATCATTTTAAAGCATTCAAATTGAACCCTAACGTCTTCAAAACATTTTGAATAGACTCTAAATGGATGGAAAATTTGACAAGGATAACTCTCTGTCAGTTAAATGCCATGTTTATGTTGATATGACATTAATTTTTATATTTTCTAAATAAAAAGTGGGTCCTATTGCCACAAAATAGTTTTAAATTAATCAAAAAGTGAGTCCCACTGGCACGTGAAAGTGGGGTCCACTATTATATATATTTCAAACAATGAGTCTCACTTGCCACATAGCAATGGAACCTACTATTATACATTTTAGATAGTAGGTTGCACTTGCCATGTGGTAGTGGGTCTACTTTTTATTAAAAAAATGTTTCATTAGTATTGACATGATAGTTAACTAATGAGGAGTTAATCCTATTAAATTTTCCATGCATTCAAGGTCTATTTTGAATGTTTTTCGAAATGTTAGGGTTCAATTTGAACGCTTTAAAATGTTAGGGACTATTTTGTTTTCTATTGTAAACACTGAGGTTCAAAATGCACTTTTAGTCATAAGGCATAATAAAATAAAGTAAAATACCAATCATACCTTGATAGAGCTTTACATCTACTAGCTTGCCTTCTTCTTACTTGTTTAAATTATTTATGATGCCCGTAGTTATCCCTAATAGTTTGGCTCGATCTATTATAAAGCATTTAAATAGTTCTTCCATATACTTCACTTTATTAATGAAGATGTCTTCCTTTATTTGCTTGATTTAAAGTTTAAAAAAGAAGTTGAGCTCACTCATCATGCTTATTTTGAATTTATTATTTGTACACTTATAAAATATTTACACATACTTTCATTCATAACACAAGACAATATTATCAACATAAATTTGAATAATTAGAATATCATACTTATGGTTTTTAATAAAGAGTGTTGTTTCAACCTTGCCTTTAGTATACCCTTTTTTCTAAAAAAAACTTATCATACCAGTCTTTAGGAGCTCTAGATTATAAAGCAAGTTTGTAAATATTGTCAAGTGCACCATGATTTTCAAAATTTGGAGTTTGATTAACGTAATTGTTTATATAAACCATCTAAAAAAGAACTTTTGAAATCCATTTAAAACAATTTAAATTTCATGTAAGATGTAAATGTAAGTAATAACCTAATAGCTCCTAACCTAGCTACCAATGCAAAAGTTTCCTAGTCTATGCCTTTCTCTTGATTGTATCTTTTAGCTACCAATCTAGCTTTGTTTCTCATAATACCATCTAATTATTCTAATATTTTTAGATACCCATTTAATACCTATGATTTGGTGTATTTAAGTTTAAGAACCAAGTTTCAAACCTTACTTTTCTCGAATTGGTTTAATTTTTCATTTATAATAATCATTTGGGGCTTCTTCTATAGTCTTAGAGTCCATTTGAGATAAATCAAGATGTGATATTTTTCTAAATTGAGATCTAGTAATTATCCATTTTTTAACATCACCTTTTATTTGATTCAAAGGATGATTCTTCGTGAATTTCTAATTCATTGGAAGCTTCTCATCTTTCTTATCTCCCTCACTTGGTTCAATAATTTGCTCTTATAGGGTGTCTTGGTGATCTTTCTTATTTTCTTCAAGGGTTAATTTCTCCAAATCCTTAGATAAATCTACATTTTCATCTTCAAGACTTCTATTGGAAGCGAAATGGTTAAATTCACCAAAAATAATATGCATGGATTCTTTAATAGCAAGATTCTTCTTTATATGCTTTACTAGTTAAGGAGCAACCAAGAAAAATTATTTCATCCACTTTTAAATCACACTTACCAAATTATTCTTAGTGTTCAAAATATAACAATTACAATCGAACACTTTAAAATAATGCCAAAATATAACAATTACAATCGAACACTTTAAAATAAGAAGTTTTATCCATAGTTGGTATTATATAGACTCTATTAGATATATGATACGTGGTTGCTACAACTTTTGCCCAAAATTACTTTGAGAGATCAATATTCATTTATCATTATTCAAACCATGTCTTGCAATGCCCTATTTTTTTCTTTTAATGACTCCAATTTGTTAAGGAGTTATAAGAGTAGAAAATTATGAAAATGTCACTTTCTTCACAAAAAGATTTAAAAAATTTATTTTCAGATTCCTTACCATGATCACTCTTAATTGATACAATGCAGAGTTTCTTTTCATCTTAAAATCTCTTAAGAAAATGAAAAAAATGCTCTAAAGAATTCATATTTGTTAGCTAAAGATAATAAACATATGAATTTATTAAAATCATTTACTATGATAAATACTTAACTTTTATTACCTTGACTAACAACTCTACTGGGGCTAAACAGATGTATGTAAGGTAATTATAAAGGTTTAATAGATGTTACTCTTTTTGCCCTTGAATGAGCTATTGATTTGTTTGCCCATTTGGAAAGCTCTATACACTTTGTCTTTCTCAAACTTATTTCTCATAAATCCATTAACAAGTTGTTTAAAGTTAAGGTTAGAGATGAGCTCTATGCTTGCATGTATAAGCTTCCTATGCCAAATTCTTATATCTTCACTTATAAGTATTAGACATTTCACATTTTTGTTAAAGGTATCATTAAAATAATTGTATAAATGTTACATTCTCTCTTACCTAGAATGAAATTATATTATCAATGCCCTAAAGAGTTCATTTTTGATAGCTAGGAATAATACATATGTGAATCTCTTAAAATCATTTACGACAAAAAATGCATAACTTTTTTAGCTTGAATAACAACTTTGATGGTGCCAAACAAATCTATGTGAAGTTATTGCAAAGGCCTAGTAAAAGTTACTAATTTTTGCTCTTAAATGGCCTCTTAATTTTTTTTTCTATTTAGTAACCTCCATATATCTCTTTCTCAAACTTAATGCTCAAAAGTTGACTAACAAGTTGTTTGGAGTTGAGGTTAGAGATAAGATTCATGCTTGCATGCCCAAGCTTCTTTTTCCAAATTTATGCATCTTTATTTATATACATTAAAAACGTCACACTTTTTAAGAGATTTTAGTAAGATTAACTGTATAAATTTTGCTTTACCTTTTACCTAAATGCAATTATGTTATTAATGGTTCCAAAAAATATATGAGTTTCTTTTAAAACATACTTCGTAAGATTTGTCAAATAGTTTGGCTTACACTTAATAAATTATTCTTTAATCCTTCCACTAAAAGCACATTTTTAATTGTAATATGATCTTCTTTACCAACTTTTATAATTCCACTTATCTTATCCTTGAAATTGTCTCAAAATGTGACAAATCTGTTCGCTCAAGGTTACACACCCTAAGTTTTACTATTTATAACCTTGATAATTATCGCAAGCGCATGGGTCATTAGCATAGTACTTAAGGTGTCGATCCCACTAGGAAGGAAACTAGTCCTAAAATCTAATGGCAGCTAAGTTCGCAATACCTAATTAAACAACTACTGCAGAAATTAAAATTAATCAAGAATCAAATATGATAAAATAAAGCACCAACAAAATGAACAAAAGCCAACTCACACAAATAATCCGAATTTTAACCTAGAAGTGACCAATTGAGAGAAAGGGGAGTTTATTCTAAATTAAAGAAAATCTACCCAATTATGTAATTTTTGATTTAATAGGCCTAGACGATCCTAGGGTGAATTACTCTCTCTCGAGTTATAATTCTTAACCTTAATTAGTAATCCCTAATTTAAATTATGGAAATTGCGATCTCTCTATCCGTAATTGGTCCAAAACCTAAATTAGTTCTAACATTATCTATTAACCTACTAGGAATCTATGCTCGATCTCTCGTTACACGACTTTATCGGTTTGATTAAATTCTCTACCTATTAATTTACCTAACTCTCGTTAACCTAAATCAATGATTTTTACTGGCTCACCCTCTCAGTTTATTGCCAAGTTATGAAGAATCAAGTTAAATCACAATTAAATTAAATAATAACACAATCAAATAAATTTTATTAATCTCAAGAACAAAAACACAAAGGTGAGTTTAGACAAATAAATCAACACTTAAGAACAATATTTCTAATCAATCTCCAAATCTCATATATCAATGAAATCAAAATAAAAACTAGAAAATACTATCAGAATAGATCTCGGAGGTCATGATTGCGGGAAATCACCTGTTCCTAGAAGTATGTCACATCAAGCGTGTCTCCATGCATCTCTTCCTTCGTCTCCTTACTCGATCTCCTTATCTCTATCTAGGTCTTTCTCAAATTTTCTGCAGAATCTCTGTTTTGTACAGCTCTCTCGACTCTCTAATGACTCTTGGCGGCTGTCACATCATGTATTATTTATTTCATGGAAGCCCCAGGTCAAACTCGAGGTTGAAACGGTCCGAAAAATCACTCAAATTTTAAGTTTTTGTGTCAGCTTGACGTAGGGCACGATCGTGGCCCTGCCTGTTGTTTACTCAAGGTTACACGCTCTAAGTTTTAATATTTTTAATCTTGGTAATTACCGCAAACGCACGGGTTGTTCGCATAGTACCTAAGGTGTCAATCCCACAAGGAAGATAACTAGCCAAAAAATCTAATGGCAGCTAAGTTCGCCAAACCTAATTAAACAACTATTGCAGTAATTAAAATTAATTAAGAATCAAATATGAGAAATTAAATCACCAAAAGAACAAACAGAAGTAACTCACACAAATAACCCAATTTTCAACCTAGAAGTGACCAATTAAGAGAAAGGTGGAATTTATTCGAAATTAAAGAAAATATATCCAATTACAAATTTTTCCGATTTAATTGGCCCAGATGGTCCAAGGGTGAATTACTCTCTCTCGAGTTATAATTCTTGACCCTAATTGATATTCCCTGATTCAAATTATAGAAATTGCAATCTCTCAATCTACAATTTGTCCAAAACCTAAATTAGTTCTAACGTTGTCTATTAACCTACTAGGAATCTATGCTTGATCTCTCGTTACTAGACTCGACCAGTTTGATTCAATTCTCTACCTATCGATTTACCTAACTCTCGTTAACCTAAATAGATGATTTTCACCGGCTCACCCTCTCAGTTTATTACCTAGTTATAAAGATTCGAATTAAATCACAATAAATCAAAATAAAACACAATCAAGACAATCTTATTAATCTCAAGAATAAATTAACCAGAAGGTGAGTTTGGACAACATCAACACTCTACGAAAAATATTTCTAATCAATATCAAAAACTCCATACATCATTGAAATCAAAATAACAATTAAAATATACTTTCGAAATGGATCTCAGAGGCACGACTGCGGGAAACCATCTGTTCTGGGAAGTACATCGCATTAAGCGTGTCTCTGTGCCTCTCTTCCTTTGTCTCCTTCCTCGATCAATTAACTAGGTTTTCACTTGGATTTTAGGCAGATTCTCTCTTTTGTAGCTCTTGGCTTTGTCCTCTTCATCTATCACATCATATTTTATTTATATCTTCGAGGCTCTAGGTCAAAGTCGGGGTCCAAACTATCTAAAAATTTATCCAAAACTTGAGTTTCTGTCAGCTCGATGCAATGCACGATCGTGGCCCTACCTGCCACATTTGTGGCTGACACTTTTTCCTTTCTATCACGATCATGGCCTGAAGTGCACGATCATAGCTTGACCTGATGCTCTTTGTCACGATCGTGCCTTTTGGTGCACGATCGTGGCCTGGCTGCTTCTGATTCTTCCTCTTTTGTCACGATCGTGGCCTATGTGCACAATCGTGGCCTATATTTTTTGGCCCAAAAACTATTTAACTCTTCCCGTTCTTCCTATTTACCCTACAACACTAGCAAACACATCAAGGTACCTTGAAAATATACAATTTAAGCTCAAAGATTCAAACTAACCCATAAAAACACTTAACCATAAAAACTAAACTAATTAAACTCTATATGCATACTAAACACTTCAATTGAGATTAAAATACTTATCAAATCTAACCCTAGAACATAATACAAATCATAACTATCAACATCCCCATACTTAAACGTTTGCTTGTCCTCAAGCAAATAAGACAACAAAACTAACAAAACAAATATAACAAACACACCATGCAATAATGTGACAATGGCTTTAATCTTCATGAACTAATTTAAATTTTGGATATACTTATTCGAATTACGTCAAATCATTAGCATGTAGAATATGTGTCTAGGGGCTTTGAACTAAATATACAATTGAGTCAAGACCAAGTGTTAACCTATTTACCCTTTTTAATTGTGCACACACATTAATAATTTTTCGGTCTCTCAGACTTGGTAACTGTTCCTAAGTATAATTCCATGAAACTTCAAGCCTATTACAAGTTTGGTAGGTTTTTATTTAAAACACACACTTTTCATTCTTATTTATTCATTTATTTATTTTTACTCGGGACTTAGCCTTTTACTCATAGGCAAACATTTGTGATGAATGTTGATCCGGTTACTTGACTAAGTCATTTATTAACAGCTTGGTTGAAACGTCATTACAACCTTTTTACGCGAAGGCACATATTTATGATGCGTGTCGATCCGGTTATTCAGCCACATCACATTTTCAACTGGTTACTAGATCTATTCATAACCCGAAGGTCAGCAGAATAGTGATTATTAAACACTTTTTTCCTATCTTGTTGCTTTTATCTATTCATTTCCATAAAAAATACTAGTTAAGATACTTAACTTAAAAGGCCTTAAATTATGAATGAATGTGACAATCAATAGGGTGCTAAATTACACTAAGTCCTAATTAGGTTGTATATTTATCCCAAAGACCCTCTAATTCTCTAATTTCACAAGCTAATAATTGTTCACAATCTAATAAGATATGTCCAAAATTAAAAAAAATTCACTCAATTTAAGTCATTGACGCATTCACATACTTCACACCATACAACCTAATACTATCATACTGTTTGCAAAATCACATTAAAAAAAACACAGAATTCCTACCTACACTTAAACAACACATTGTTCTTAATATGAGAGGAACACACACAACACATACATATACAAATTTTGCAAACAGAAATTTAAAATAACAAGCAATAGAATAAATTAAAGAAAAATAAAAGTAAAAAAAAAGACAGAAAAATAAACACACAAAAGACAAAATAAGGCTGGAATTTTTTTTGGGTTAGATTTGGATCCTAAAGAGATGCTGGTGGTGATGGTGTGGGAGATGGTAGTTGAATACCATGAGCTTTGAAATACCGATGGAGACAGCGTATTTCTCGCTCTGGCGTCTTTGTGTATGCACTACTTCCTTTAATGTTCTATTGGTTTCAGATAGTGTATCCAAAACCTTGATCCAACGTTGGTCCTCTTCTTTTTCTTCTTCTGATTCCTCGCTTGTTGAGTCCCTTGCCTACCTAGTAGGTGCAGAGCTTGAGCTTGCCTGGCCCGTCTTGGTCCACACATGTGTCTTTTCATTTATATCCCGTAGACTCATGTTGGTGGAGTGAATAATCTCTGCCCAATATAGATGATGGTTGTCAAGGAACTCAGGTAGATGCACTATTAACCCCCTCTGATCCACACCAAAATGCTCTGCTATGATAAAAACCAGGTAACCCATTCCATGATGGGTTCTCCACTTTTGTGGAACTGTAGCAAGAGCATTCAACATATACGTTGATGTGCAGACTGGGATATTGTGGTCCATGCACCACAGTATGAACAGTTCCTTGGTTAAACACTTATTGGTCTCTGATTTATCAAAGACCAGCTAACACATAAATTTGTGTAGCAACAAGTGTTCATGTGACCAGATAATGTTGTTGTGGGCATTTTTGGCGTAAAAATGCTCAATACCAGTAAGCTCATACCAGTATTGGGAGGGGCAGAAGTCATCATGTTGGTTGACAATGGTGGATTCGGGGAATCCATATATGTCACATATAATCTCTATTGTTAGCTCATACGCTCGCCCTCTCAATCGGAACCATAATTCTTTGGTATTGTTGGGGTCAAAAGTTAGGGATGTGAAAAATTCTAAGGTCAGCTCCTTATAAAGAAGGAATTGAAGCCTAATGAATTGACCCCATTGGATCCTCTCTGCTAAATTTCTATTCGGTTCTGCACCTCTATCCTATCCGGTGTATCGAAATCAAAATATTTAGGCACAATTATATGCCTACAGTGAGGAACGAAAACGAGCACCTTCCTCCTCGGAATAAATGGAAAATGAAGCTCCAAAATCTGCTATTCGATTCTGCCTCCCTTGTCCCTAGACTACTTGTGCTCTATAAGGCTCTCGTCGGGTGGTTTGCTTGATACGAGGTATGATTGGCTTCAATTTGGAAAGTTGTTGATGGAAAATTTCTACAGAGA
>JANZXP010000008.1:29830503-29843751 GCA_027576715.1 Erythroxylum flavicans
GTTTTATTAATAATAAATATTTTCATTACAAAAAGTAACTGGAAGAAAATTAAGTTATAAGTAAATACACTTACTTTTCAGGGCATTATATTTATGTAACTGCAACATATTTTCATTCATGTTGAAGGATCGGGCTAAAGCGTGGTACAACTCGTTGAATTTAGACCAGATTACAACTTGGGAGCAGCTTGCCTAAGCATTCCTCGCCAAGCATTTTTTGTTAACAAAGATGATGAAAATTATTAAGGAGATTTCAAATTTCCAGCAAAACAACGGGGAATCTCTTTACGAATCTTAGGAGAGATTTAAAGAACTTCAGAGAAGTCGTCCCCATCATAAATTGCTGAGAGAGTTCTTGCTTTAGACGTTCTACAATGGAGTGAATTCGAGCACCAGAGGAACCATCAATGCAGCAGCTAGAGGTTCATAAATGAGGAAGATAGTGGAAGCAACTCATGATCTTTTGGAAAAGTTGGCGAGCAACAGTTGTATGTGGTCGAGTGATAAGAGCAGACAGGGGTAAAAAGAACAAAAAGGTATGACACCTATTGGCTCTATTACTACCTTATAGGCTCAGATCACGGCTCTTACGAAGCAGCTGAACAATATATAAGGAGCATCCTCCTCTAAAGTGAAGGCGATGCAAGTTTAATGCGAGTTGTGTAGGCAAAACGACCATATCTCAGCCGAGTATTTCTTATTGGGAGCTAGTGGAACCGAATAGGTAAATTACATAGGTTAGCCACAACGAGTTAATAACTCATATTCTAATACTTATAATCTGGAGTGGAAAAATATTAAAATTTTTCTTGGAGTACTAACAATGCAGCTGGCCAAGTAAGACCACAATGACCTCCGAAATTCCAGCTAGATCGAATTGGAGTGATGGAGAGTAAGATGGACAAGATGATGAAAGTGCTGCCAAACTGACAGCTCAAGTGGAAAATCAGAAGAGAATGTTTGCAAGCCAATATGAGAGTTAAAAAAGGATTGAGGCCAAATTTGACCAAATCTTGAAGAATCATGCTCATCGATCTATAATTTGGAGGTTCAAGTAGGTCAACTTGCTAATGCATTATCTTCGAGAAATGTAGGTAGCCTACTGAGCAACATCGAGGTCAACCCAAAGGAAAGAATTATGGCCCTTACTCTGACAAAGAAAAAGGAAAATGAACATAAGGAGAAAGATAGAGTCAAGAGAAAAGGACAAATAGTTTTGGAGGTCCTTCCGACTGGACCAGTAAGTAAGCCGATTAAAGAACTTCAACTTGGACTTCCACATCAGATTTTTGCTTAGTGGAAGTCATCTTTAAGTGGAGCAGTGAGGAATTCTAAGGAGGTTGAGCTAAGTAAGATGACGGATATAATGAATCCACATCAAACAAAGTTCATATTAAAGGAGCTGGTGGAGGAAAAAATTATCGAGTACACATTAGAAGAAGGTCCACACAAAGCATAAAGAAAGAAGACCTAGGGGATTTCTTCATTCCGTGCAGTATAAATGGGATCATAAGATAGCTAGAGCATTTGCAAATTTGGGAGCTGGTATCAATATGATGCCTTATAAGATTAGTTAGAAGTTGGGTTTAGAAGAGCCAAAGCCCACTAAAATATTAATGTAAATGGCTGACAGAATAGTGTATCAGTTGAAAGGGATCATCAGGAACATGCAGATACGGATTGATAAGTTTATCTTCCTATCGAATTTCTACATACCGAATATTAGAGAAGATGCAGAAACACTGATGGTTCATAGTGACCGTTCCTAGTTACTACTCGGTTAATAATTGATATGGATGGGGGAGAATTAACACTAAGAGTTGGAAAGGAGAAATTGGCTTTCAAGGTGTCAAAGAAAGGCTATCTTCCTCCGTTACCTCTAACGGATATCAAGGAATCGGTAGTACAAGGAGGATGTGAAGATATCGAAGACCCTGGGAACGCATCCAGGAAGAAACGATCACGTAGGAGAAGGCGTAGGAAGGAAAAAAATAAGGAAGGTGGAGTCCATATTGGGTTGGCTCAAATATAGAGTCTAAGATCAACTTCAACACTGCCACTGTACCAATCATTTGAACCGCCTTAATTAAAAAAGAAAAAGAGTCGAGCTACAGATGGTAAAAGAAGCGCTGCATGGGAGACAACCCATAGAATTCTACTCCCTTTCTAATTGTTTTTGTTTATTCATTGGTGTGGTTCTTTAGTTATAAACATGCTTAAATTGAGTGTGATTGATGTTCAATTTAGTTTTTGTTAGGTTTCCAACTTGTTTTCTTTTCAAAATTCTTGTTGATGATATTAATTTGATGTGTTTGTAGGTTGTGGGAATATAGAGAACCAATATCAAGCTTGGAAGAATGTTTGGAATCGTGAGAATCACCAATTCGTGGGAATTGGATTGATTCCCACAATTGTGAGAAATCTATCTAGAAAGTTTCTAAAGAGACAACCCACGACATGGGAAATGTGGTGATTCCCACGATTATGGGAATTCCATCCAGGAAGGAAATTTAAACTTCCCTCCCATTTTCTTCTTTCACTCACTTTCAAAATTTTCACTCCTTCTCTCTCTAACCTACGAAAATCCTCCTCCTACTCTCTAATCTCTTCATTTTTCCTTGAGATTCTTGGTATTGTATTCATTTCTTTTCATTAATCTTACAATCCTTTCATCTTTTCATGCATTAATTATTAAAAAACATAAGGATTTGGATAAGATTATGCTCTCTCTCTCTAAAATTCAAATTCACTCATCCTTTTCTCTTATTTTTGCATATTTTCCTCTTAAAATGGCTCTAAGGAAGATGATGTCTAAGAAATCGGTTGATGAACTCTGTTTGTAAGTTTCCGGTGAAGGTAAGCGCGATTTGGCGATAACTTACTACTCTCCTTCCCAATCTATTCGGAAGAAAAAGGTACATGTTTCCATGACCTTAGGGATAGAGAAATAGTCACTCCTAGGTATTTTGATTTTGAATTGTTAGAGAACATAGGAGTGAGATGACAACTTGAGCAACTAGCTGCAAACATAGGATGGAATAGGTTTGTTCAGTGCAATGTACTTATTTATGCTACTATAACTTTAGAGTTTTTCACAACAGCCCAATATATCCCTAAAATGGATGTGTTTTTGTTTAAGTTAGCTAGAAATGTTTTTAAACTTGATTGTATTGTAAAGCATGAAATTTTCAATTTTTGGAATGCAAAAATTCTAAATGATCACGCTGATTTTGATGTCAACTCTTATTAGGAAAGCTCTGATTGGGGAAGAAAACTTTAACTTTAGGAATGCAACAAATTTTTTAATTTGTAGTGCAGAGAATTTACTTTTAACAAATTTATATGCTTAACTATGTTCAATAAAATTGAAAGTAACAAAGAACTTTTCTTTTTGTGGTGCATGGACCAAAAAATTAGAATCAATACACCTTATAGGATATTTTGATCAATAACGAGTGTTGTTAACAAAAAGAGTTCGTGTTTTAGGATGTCTCATATTGCTTCTGCTTTGAGTGTGTTTTACAATGTTAATATGGAAAATTTGCTTACAACGCCACATGATATGTTTGACATATCATATTTGAGACCTGCTCAGATTTTGAAGTTCCATTCTCTGGAACTCCAAAATCCTCAAACACGTACTGCAGTGAGGATTAGGAGGGGCACCAGTACAGCTACTTCTTGACCATCCACATCTCGCGCAATCTCGGAGCCAGAGGAAGAAGCAGTGGAGGAGGACCAAGTGCATCAGTGGAGGTTGACCGATAACAACAAATCCTCTACTAGATGGCTACCAATTCTCAACAGATGACATCCCAACTAAATGAGCTTGGCACCCAAATGCGGAAAGTCTACAAGGAGCAATGTAGCTTGAAGAAGAGGCTCCTCAACTTCTGTCGGAGGAACGATTTTGAAGCTCCTTCACCAACACCGTCGCCACCATCATCTGAATAAGCTTTTCTTACCCTTTTACTTCTAAATTTCTTGTTTCATTTGTTTGTTTTCGTGTTATCTTTTGTTTGGTTTCATGTCTTTTCTTTTGTTTAGTTTCATGTCATTTTTTGTATGGTTTCATGTCATTTGTATGTTTCCATTTCTTTTGTTTGGTTTGAGGTCATTTTCCCTTATTTGGTGGTTGACTTGTCACATTGAGGACAATGTGAACTTTAAGTATGGGGAGGGGACTTTGACTTTCTCAATTGCATTGTTTGCATTTTGTTAAATAGGATGTATGGTTAGGTATATCATGTGCTTTATGTCAGCAATGGAACCGCATTTGAATCATTTTGATGAATATTGTCATAAGATTCTATCATTCTAATTGAAATTAGACTAAATGCATGCTTGAACTCGAATTAGGCTACTTGAGTAAAAAGTGAACCATATAGAGTGATCAAAAATAGTTGGTTACGTAAGCTTAGTCACAAATTGACATTTGAGCAATGAGGTAGTGTAGAGATGCATAATGAGTTTTTATTTGAGCCAATGTGAGGATTGAGTCATATGACCCCATCCTTAATCATTCTATTTCTTTGTTGAGTGATACTTCCTTAGGTTATTGCCTTCATAATTTGCTTTGAAGATGTTTGAGTCTTTTGGATGCATGCTTTACAGAGATGATTAAGTCTCTTTTTGTGTTAACCCTTGACTTACATGACCTACCCCTTATATTATCCCTTACTACCCCCGTTGAGCCTTAACCTTTTGTTTCTTAAGAAAACCTGAAATTTTAAAACTTTAAACCTTTTTGACTTACCCATTCACAAGCTTAGTAGAGTACTAATTAATATATTAGTTGGGATCATTGTGAAAATTTACCAAGATGAGTTGAATATATTTCTACCTGTGGATTACAATGTATATAGTACTATTTTCATTCATAGTTCTTCCATGTATTTGAAAAAAAAAGAAAGAAAGAAAAAGAAAGAAAATTGAAAAAACTGAAAAGGAAAAGAAAAGAAAAAAAGGAAGAACAAGTGAGTAGCATCAATAAGTGCAGAATATTAGTTAAATTTCTATACCTCAGAGTTATATTTTGTTATCCCATTTTTTTCCACTTTTTACTTTACTAATGCTTGTGCTTAACTCTTTTTCCCTCTTTACCCACTTTAACCCTTACCATATTATAACCTTAAACAAGTCCTTTTGATCTATTTATACATACAGTCATTATAGAAGAGAATTGATGTATTAGCAAGCCTATGGTAGTGTAGTTTCCTTTATGAAGTTTAAGCAAAACACTAACCACCAAACACTTGAGAGAAATGAGTGAAAACCGTGAGGAAAAGTCATGATGCATCTTTACTTATCTTTCAGTGATAATTTTAATTTTTGAGTTCTTTTTTAGTTTGCTTATGTACACTAATGAAAAAGTAGTCATGATATGTGTATTAACTTGATATTTAAGTTGATTTAAATTTGAGGGATTGTATGCTTTGATTTTGTGAAAAATGAAGTGATAGAATTGAGTGGTTGTATGTATTTTGCTTGAGCACAAGCAAAGATTTAAGAGTGGGGATGTTGATAGTTGTGCATTAGTATATGTTTTTCTAGGTAATTGGCATGTGTTTTTCAGCATAATTGTTGATTATTGTTATAGTTTAGGATTCATTTTGTACGTTTTCGTTTAGTTTGATTTCCATTGTTGTTCTTTTATGTTCGATGTTAATTTAGGGTAAGAATTAACTGCTTTTATGTAAGAAGGAAGATGGAGCAACTTGGAGATTGAACTAGAGATCAAAGAGGAGAAAACAAGAGGATTGTATTTGTTGCTAATTCCCACGATCGTGGGAATCATGCTAATTCCAATGATCGTGGGAATTAGAATCCGAGTCATAATGTGGGTCTTCATTAAATTTAGGGTTTTTGGACTATTAAAGGATAATTAAGCCTCCATCTTAGAGGGAGACGAAAACCTTCTGTAGAAACACCATCCTTGAGTGAAAAACACATGTTTGGAGCCTTGAGGAAGGATTGAAGTCAAGGATTACCATCAAGATTGGGAAAATAACACATCAACACCAAAATTTTCAGATTTTGGTAAAGAAGAGATGGAGTTTCCTTATTCAATTTTTTTTCAATTTTACTTCTTCTATTCTTTGTAAAATGGTTTATTCAAAAGTTGATGATGTTATGGAGACCATTTTAGGCTGATTTAGTTTTAGGGATTGCTTTGGAACTATTTTGTTAGAACTCCTATTTTATTGAATTGAATAAAGTTGTCTTTGATGATTGTTGATTTTATTTTTTATCTTGCAATAAATCGAGGGAGTGAGTGAGATCAATTATGTAGGATTGTATACAATTATCACATCAATTGATTAGTTAGAAGACAGATCTCGACGAAGTTATTTGATCACTCATAGGATATTTTAAAAACTAGTTGAATCAGTAGAGTCATTAGGTAGCTTGAGAGATCGTCCAATTGATTACCTCTAATTCGATTAGGAATAATTAATTACACCTTTAGAGGGTTAGTTAATACATTCAAAAATCTAGGGTGAGATACAATTCAATTAATAAAATAAGAGGGAGACAAAGTAGAGAAAAAAGTAATCTCTAGTCTTTAGATTGTTGAATTCTGATTTTTCTACACTTTGGTATTGTCTATTATTTTGTTTTAATCTTTTAATTTTAATTTAATTTTCAGATTATTTTCATTAAACAATTTCGTTTCTTAAACAAAGTTTTGTCTAAATTAAGTGGTGTCTGGGCATTAATCCCTGTGGGATCAATATCCGCTCTTTTAAACTACAAGTCATGACCCATACACTTGCGGTTTTTGAGCGTAAAACAAGTAGATAGGTTTTACCATCAACACCCACTCCTAGTCATTTTGATGTTCTTACTCCTTACAAATTAATGTATCATATTTATGATACTCTCTATAATACTACCTTGTGGCATCTCTGGTCTTTGTCTACTCTATATGCTTGTTCAATTTCGTTATCACCTCTTCATGTCTATCTTCACCTTTCTGATCCTACCAATTCCAATTATCTCTTATGGACTTTCTTATAATGGTTTCAACTCTTTTTAGAGGGCATGTAGACATGTCTCAAATCTTGACTCATCATCGTTTATGGGACACTACATTAACTGATCGCAAAGTCTATGCTATCTACATTATACATCGTCCCTATTGTATAAGTACTTCTAGACATTTGTGCACACTGAATCACCTTCAACATTGGCACACCACCCTTGATTAGTCTACA
This sequence comes from Erythroxylum flavicans, assembly GCA_027576715.1. Classification (NCBI taxonomy): domain Eukaryota; kingdom Viridiplantae; phylum Streptophyta; class Magnoliopsida; order Malpighiales; family Erythroxylaceae; genus Erythroxylum; species Erythroxylum flavicans. Next base: position 29,837,721 of record JANZXP010000008.1, read on the forward strand.
GAATGAACACAACTAATGGAAGATTTACATTTTTTCTTAGACCAACTTAACCAGTTCTCAAGCTCATCTCTTTCGAATATTTATACATCTCTTGGTCCGTATTTTGTAGAAACTGCTCTTCTTGCTCCAATTATTCCTCCATCAGTTGACCATTAGACATCAGTGGATACTTCTAATCTTATCAATATTCAAGCTAGTGAAGTTCCTTGTCCCACATATCGCTACTCTGTAATTTCAAGTAGACTATCTAATCCAATTCAAGAGCTCATTTAAGAGCCCATTGTTGTTTCTAGCCCAGGACTTTCTCAATGGATTGCCAATAATATCGACCATATTCTTGACCAGATTGACAATGACATGGCCTTGACAGATGATGATCATGACCTCACTTTATCATTTTAAACTGGAACTCGTCTTTTTAGGAGTTTGTTTTTACTTTTGAGTCTTTTGATGAAAGAGAATCTTTGTGGCCCATAACCTACTATGAAATATTCCTTCTTATTATCTTACTATTTGCTTTTAGAAAAGTTGTTTACTTTTTCAAAGTAGCTTTGTTAAAGGTGTGATGATTGCACTTTTCCTTTTTAAAGATGTAATGAGTGTGTCTCTAGGAAGTTTTACTTTTATGCCTTTGCTTCGCCTATAAAAGTAAGCTTTCTCCTTCGTTGTAATCATGCTTTACTTTGAATACTAATAGAGTGAAGAAGTATGGGTTTAATGAGTGTTTTCCGTTCTCTCTAAGTTCTCCCTCTCCTTAAAGCTTAAGTCTTGAGTGTATGTTACCATCTGTCTTGGTACAAAGATAGGTATACTCTACACTTACCTCTTCTAAGGATCTTGTGCATTAGAAAGTCTAAGACAGTCTATGATTGTGTTTAAAACAATTCCGCTGTAAGGTTAGAGTATAATGGGGAATGAGTATAAGTACTATTGCGACTATTATTTTAAAAGGGGAAAGAGAGTTGTGAAGAGTGTAAGGTTCTTAAGAGGAAAGACTTGATAATTGTGTGCTCGTGGAGAAAGGGCTTTGTTATCTCATCCATCATACTTGAAACTTTCCGATAATCACAAGGTTCTCGTGTTGCTCCACAATAGTCTACCAAACACCTCAATAGCCTACTTTCTGACTTTAGTTAGTCGATGGTCTTCTCAAAGGTGTTGTTTTAGCCCATTGGTTGTTGTGATTTCCCTGTGTGCCCTTCGGGGTCACCGGTGTGGTAAGTTGTATAAGATTTTTGATATGTTAACCCTTCACAAGGCCTTTTGGGGGGTTTAGTGGTATCAAAGCCAACTAGGTTTTGACTTGGGTCGCCCCACGTCATGAGTTCGAATCCCAGAAAAATAATATAGGAAAGGAGCCACAGTGCCATTGCGTTAAAGTTGTGCGGGTGGAACATATATAGTGGTTGTATAAGATGTTTGGTATGCTAACCCTTCACAAGGCCCTTTGGGGGGCTCAGTGTTTTGTACAAAATGTCTAACTTGTCCACAGAGAAAACATCATTTAGCTTTTGTAGAAGAATGGGATCTTTTTTGACAGAATCTAATAAACTTTCTTTTTGTTCCATCTTTTCTCACATATGTTTTTCTTAAAGGCTTGTAGTCTTCCATTTACCTATGGAACTTTCTTCGATGATAGGCATTTCTGTAATGTGATTTCTTCATACTATCACAATCACATTTCTTTTTATCTTTGCACTTAATCTAATGATAAGGCTTCTTACAAGCCTATTTGAGAGTTGGACGGCCTTTAACGATATTCTTGAATAAGGTATGTTAGTCACACAACTTATCAAGAGAAGCTAGAGCAAGCTTGTGGATTTCTCTAAGAGATATATTAGTCATATCTGGTTGTAAAGAAACTACGATCCTTTGTAACTCCGGTTATAGTTGATCAGGAAGGGATGAGATAGAAGTATAATCTTCCTATTGGGGGCTCAGTGGTATTAGAGTCAGGTTTCAACCTAGGTCACCCCACATCGTGAGTTTGAATCCCAGGAAAATAATGTGGAAATGGAGCCACAGTGCCATTGCATCATAGTTGCATAAGTAGAGCGTGTTGGTTGTATAAGATGTTTGGTATGCTAATCCTTCACAAGGCCTTTTGGGGGGCTCAGTGTTTTTGCAATGAAATGTTGTTCACTTGAAAAACGTGATATACAGAAGCATTAAAAGTGTATAATAGAAAGGTATTATACACTGAGCCTCCCAAAAGTAGCATACCAAACATCCTATACAACCACCATGCTTCACTTATACAACTTTAAGGCAATGGCACTGTGACTCCATTCCCACATTAGTTTTCGAGGATTCGAACTCATGATGTAGGGTGATCCAAGTCGAAAGCTAGTTGGCTCTGATACCAGTGACCCCAAAAGGCCTTGTGAAGGGTTAGCATACCAAACATTTGTATATGATGCTTGGTATGTTAACCGTTCACAAAGCCTTTTAGGGGGCTCACTAGTATCAAAGCCATCCAGGTTTCGACGATATTTAGTATGCTAACCATTTATAAGGCCTTTTGGGGGGCTTACTGGTATCAAATCCATCATTCATGTCTTAGCTGGCAGTAACATCGCCTCTTGTACTGATTGAGTAGGGAGAGAGCCCATATGATATGGAAACATTACCAAATAACCTTATTCATTTATCTTCAAATTTTTCTATGTCTAGTTTACCTTCTAATGTTAAGCGTGTTTTGTCTAATCATATAAAAATTTAGTAAAAATTACTCATGTTCATGCAGAAAATCGTGTTGGTGAGTCTTCTTTACCTTTATTGAGTTCGTACAATATATATTCTCATGATCATTCATAGACAAGGAGTATATATACTATCTTGTCTACGTCTCGTCCTAAAGTCAAGGAAATCATCCACAATTCTAGATTGGAACAGAGTGGTCTCAAATCTACAATAACAAAATAATACGTAAAGCTCGACATATCAAAAGAGTTGATCTTTCTTCAGAGAGAACAAAACCATACACACTTCATTTAGGAGTTATACGCCTTGTTCTCACACTTTATGGAAGAAAGGGAATACCTGCTATAGCTAGGATATCTCTTCTAGACACTACCTATACGACATACCAAAATTCCTTGATTGGTACCTTGCTGACTACTCTCAATAATGGAAGTGTTATACTGATGATAGCACCTGATTTTAACATCAGGTTAGATGATCCCATGTTGTCTGAATGACTACAAGTTCAGATCTAAATCACTAGAGCAAATCAAGATCCTACAACCATCATAGCTACTTTACATCACCAAATGATCTATCATCTGTAGAATCATGCTTTAGACTTTAATTTTCTAAATTCTACTTCGGATTACATGGTTGATGATCATTCTAATGATCAAACTACTATCATCCAAATCCTGAAGCAACTACCAGTTGTGGAGCTTGAAAAGTTGATGCTAACTGAATAAATCACCAATTACCAAAAGGTGTTCCATTCGTCTCATAGACACTCTTTTCATACATCAACTCCTCCGATTCTAAAGACATTAAAGGATGGAACAGTTAAGTCCATCTATGCAAAGCCTAAAGAAGATCCACCTGGAACTTCTACCTTTAGGGCTTTTTTCTGATCAAACCTATATTTTCACATACGGAAGGTAAGTCCAGTACTCCTATTCATTATTTCAATTCTAACAAAGATCCAGTTTATGTTAACCATCATCGTGGACATTTTGTATGGGATGTTGACCCATCTAGCGAGCCTAATTATGAAGTCAGTCTCAACCCTGAGCCAAATAGTGAGGATGATAATGAGCGGTATGCCAGAAGATGAAGGAGGAAGAAAAAGTCTAAACATTGTTGTATGCTTTTGCAACAATATCATCCACACAAGGATGATTCAGATCCAGATAATTGCAACAAATCTATTGATCTAACTATAGAAAGACTCAGACCTAGATCAATTCATGATATTTTGAAATCCTCTACCTATCAAACAAAGCTAGGAGTTCCTGTTATGACTCTTACTCCTATTACGTACATGATGGTAGCGACATAAAGGAAGATTTTCCTTCTTTACACAAGAGTACTGATGAATCAACGAGAGTTATCTCTAACCCATATATTCGAGCCTTAGGAATAACTTCACAGGGTACAGTTGTCTCTAATCCTTCTAATAAAGTTCTAATCTGGCAGACATCGAATGCAGTAGCACAAAATAATGTTCTTAGAAGAATTGATTCCAAGCTTGAAGGAATCAGTCAACAGACATGTGCTACTCATCATAAAGTAGATGTTGTCTCTAAGCAGATCCAATACATGTACCAATCATACAAAGCTCAGATCAAGCAACTTGATGTTGAACTTCGACATTACATTGCTAGACATTATCTTGGACCTAATTTTGACGTCAAAGTTAGAGAAATATAGAAGATACAAGGAGTTGTACAGAAAATAAAAGCTGGTATGCAATCTGCACAGGTTAAAGCGGTATATGGCTCATCCTCTTCAGTATTTCCCAATACACGGCCAATATTCACTTCTCCTCTATATCAAAAGTATCCAGAAAAAATAGACTATTCAAAGGTTTTCAAATTCAACTATCCTTTTATTAGACAGTATATACATCCTCAGGCAGCTTAAGTAAAACCTAAAAAGACAAAATCTAAGTTAAGGCCTGAAAAGGTTCCTGAGCCATCACCTTCATACACAAAACCTGACCCAATTAACCAATGAAGTAAACTATTACAAATTCATACTCCTACTTCTCCACCAAAGTTAAAACCTTCCACTTCTATTGGGAAGCATAAAGCGCCTCTAACAGAGTCATAACAACTATTGCACCTACATTTACTACAAAAGATTCCGATTCTCAAACAGATAAGTTTGAAGCTTGTTCTGAAGTCTCTGCCACAATTTATGAGTCATCATCTAAATCGTCCTCTGATTCCTCAGCCCGGCTAGCTAATCTATCAGACTTAGCACAAGTTATGATGACTAGGCCTGAACCAATTGAATTTGAACCTGAAATAAGTGAAGCAGAATTTATAGGTACTGAACGTTTCAGACCTGCACCAGCACCACAAGCTAAGCTAGTTGCACAGGCTACTTCACAGACTAAGCCTACTTCAGGACCTTGATTTAATTTTCATGATCTTCTAACAAAGAAATGGAGAGATCGATTACATAAATTCGGTGCATGGATAGATCTTCAAATGAATAGACCGAATAATTCTTTGCCAGATATTTTGTCTAAATTCACTTCTCATTTCACTGGTAATTTACGAGAATAGTGGTAAAGTATAAGCGAATATCAATGACTTCATTATATCGAAGTCACTACATCCAAAGCTCTTCTTAGAATAATTCATGAGGAATTCATTGGTGACTTTTAGCTTATAGATAAGCAAATCCGTGAGGAGTATTTTGCAATGAAATGCTATTCACTTGACAAGCGTGATATGCAGAAGCAATACAAACGTATGACGGAAAGGTATTATCTTTTAAATGAGTGGAATGATGTTAATCTTCGATATACTTTTATCCCATCCCTTCCAGATCAAATGCAACTGAACTTACAAAGGACTATAGTTTCTTTACAGAGAGATATGACTAATATATCTCTTGGAGAAATCTACCAGCTTGCTCCAGCTTCTCTTGATAAGTTGTGTAACCAACATACCTTATTCAAGAATATCGTTAAGGTTGGTCCAACTCTCAAACAGGCTTGCAAGAAGCCTTATCTTCAGATTAAGTGCAAAGATGAAAAGAAATGTAATTGTGATAGTAAGAAGAAATCACATTACAAAAATGCAAATCATCGAAGAAAGTTCTGCAGACAATTTGAATTTGCCTATGTGTTTGTGATCATGATCAATTGAGGTCATGATTTATGTGATTTCTGTGCCTACTGTGAATTGTGTTATTGTGACTGTGAGCATGATCAACTATGATCATGATTGATGTGATAAATTGAAATGGGTTTCATAGTATGACATGCACTTCATTCATGAATGCATGATCAGATTAATGGGAGTTGTGACCAGAGCAGCCACCGCTCAGAGCTTTT
>JANZXP010000008.1:29844108-29854689 GCA_027576715.1 Erythroxylum flavicans
ATACTCTCCAAATCAATTTTTAACACATATAATTCACAATTCCAATTATAATCACATTTATAGATCAATTATACCCAGAATATGTCAATGAATGCATGTACATTCATTCTAATGTGTACAAAAATTCAAATTCATATGTGCATATGCTAACATTATGCATGAGCATGAAATGCATTTTTCTCAATCTCTCTTTGATCTTATATGTACCAAATTTTAGGTTTCTAATCCTTAGTATAGAAACGGGATGTTACACATTAAGCAGTCAGCAAAGTGCAATCAATCATCAGGACGAAACCAAGTCTAGGGATGAGGGTAAAGGAACAGGGCTGTAGACTCCGAAGCGCCCTTCCTAATTTACACAAAGAGGAAGGTATTCGTTTCCAATCGCTTAATATTAAACAAATAGTAGTCTCGGAATATTTTAATTTTGATACGTTTAATAGGTTAGAATTGTGGGATAGGGTAGAGAATTTAGCAGAAAGAATTCAGTGGGCGAAGTTCATACACTTCCAATATCCTGTCTACCAGTAGGTCACTCTCGAATTCTTCACTTCCCTTCATTACGAACCTAGAAACCCTAAAGAAATATGGTTTAGGTTGCGGGGACGAAATTATAAACTGAACATTAAAATAATGTGTGATATTTGCGGGTTTCTCGAGTCTTCCATTATCGATCAACATGATAGTTTTTGTGCTTCTCACAATTGGAATAAGCTCATTGGGTTAGAGTGATTCGACGCTAAAAAAGCCCACAACAACATCATAAGAACCCATAAGCACTTGTTATTGCATAAATTCATGTGTCAAATGGTTTTTGACAAATCAGAAACTCATAAGTATTCAACAAAGGAACTTTTCTTATTGTGATGCATGGATCATAACATCCCAATATGCACCTCCACACATGTGCTGGACGTTATTGTTGCATCTCTACGTAAGAGGAGCAACAATTTGGGTATGAGGTACTTAGTTTCTGTCATTGCTGAGTATTATGACGTGGACTGCAGTGGTTTAACCGTCCACCTCCCGAATTTTCTATATCACCATCATTTGTGGCGTGATGAAATCCTTAAGTCCCATAACATAGAACTTTGGGACATCAGCCAAAAGAATTAAGTGAAGATCAGGGCTAGTCAGGTGAGTTTGAGCACAATACCATCTTAGTAAGCAGAAGAGGACTCGACTAGTGAGGAGTCCGAAGAAGAAGAAGACATGAATGAACCGGGCTGAAAGAAAGTGCTTGATATAATTCCCGCTAATACTAACGTAACTACAAATACGCTTGCAGAGAATTCTAAAAGGATGAATTAAATCAACTCAAAACAATTCATACACTTGTTAAAGAATGCATCAATAACACATATTAACGGCTATAAAAACTTTTCTTATGTGAGAATAATAACTACAAGTAATGAGTGAATGGCTAATCAAATTAAATATAAACAAATTTAGAGATCGTAATTGTATACCGTAATAATGCACATTCTATTTGACAAAATAGTAAACAATATCATGTTTCCTGAACTAAATTGGCATTATGCAAACTCCCGAATAGGTATATCAATGGGTCGGGTCAGACTCGGGCTATGATGGGTCATGATTGGCCCGTGGCTCGAAAGGCTCGGATGGACAGACCTGTTATTTATTTTTTTAAACAAAAAAATTTCAAAACAACGTCGTTTTGAAAAAATGAATGACTTATGAGCCAGGTCGGGCCGGCCCGTGACCTACCCAGATAGTCCATAATTAGTTTATGGCCCGATCCGAACAGACCATATCAGCTTGTGATCTACCCATAACTCGACCAACCCAAACTAAAAACATACCGAGCTATTATTGCTATCTATACTCTCGAATCTTTTACTAGACTAACATGAGGCGCGGCTTCTTTATCAAGTAAATTTATCGATAATTAAAGAAGTTTACATTTTAGAAAATTATGTTTTTTTTTTCACAAACTCTTCTTTGTCTTAATTGCATTTTATTCATTTAAAGTTTTTTTTTCTAATTTAATACAAAACTTTTATATATCAACTTAATTAAAAGCACGGGCAAAGGCAAGCCCCCAGTACTTCAATAAAGCAAGTTTTGCCCTAAAACCCCACCGAGTAAAGAGCAAAACATATTACTATGGGGAGCCACCAGAACAGCGTCACTGTGAACGGCGGCGGAGGAGGCGCTACGGTGGTTGACAAGGGTGTTGATTTCGCAAATTACTTTTGCACTTATGCTTTTCTTTATCACCAAAAGGAGATGCTCTCCGATAGAGTGCGCATGGATGCTTATTTTAACGCCATTTTCCAGAACAAGCACCATTTCCACGGAAAGGCATGCACTTCCTTAACCAGAAGTTGTTTCACATTAAAGCATCAACCTTTTTCGTTTTGTGTTGCAGAGTTTTCCTTTTTTTTATGCAATGCTAGTCCTTTTTCTTAGCTTAAGCTTTTATATTGGCAAATCAACCTGTTGTGAGATTTGGGCCATCCTTTGTAGATCATGGCGACCTTCGCTCGTTTCTGTTTTCTTGGATGCGTGATTTTTCATATGCCCTTAAAAAGTTTGAATTTTTAGATTTAGATGTGTTTACCAGATTTGACTTATGATGTTTTAGAGATTGGTAAGAGATCAACTTGAAAGTGATTATTCAGCAAACACCCCTGTTCTGTACCCTAATCCACCCTGACATCCTCCGCCATGCAAAAGCCAGAAGAGAAGGAAAGGACATGCCTAGTTCTATGTTTAATTCTAATTTGTTTTGGTGAACCTTTGCTGCAGACTGTGCTGGATGTAGGAACAGGTAGTGGCATTCTTGCTTTATGGTCGGCTCAAGCAGGTGCAAGAAAAGTTTATGCAGTTGAAGCAACTAAAATGTCTGAGCATGCTCGCACGTTAGTCAAAGCACATAATTTTGAAGATGTGGTTGAAGTGATTGAAGGTTCCATGGAGGATATCATCCTGCCAGAGAAAGGTCTGAAAGTTGAATTAGTTATTGCCACCAACCAGGGCAAACTGCATTTTCCATTGTTAATTCATGATTCTAGTTTCCTCGCGGTTTTGAATATAGTGTTGAATTTGACTCACGACAGTTGATGTTATTATTTCGGAGTGGATGGGATACTTTCTTCTGCGCGAGTCCATGTTTGATTCAGTTATATTTGCACGTGATCGCTGGTTGAAACCTAGCGGAGTCATGTAAGCAATTCTAAGCCTACACATTTCGCATGTTTAGTTAGACCATTGGCTTGTGTTTAGGATTCCGATCTGATAGTTTGTACTTCTGCTGCTTTGATACTCTACAATCAGATTATGATGTTTCTTTCCTATGCATATTTTTTTTAGAGGTTATCCATTAGTGATGCTCACTTCATAACATGTTATTATGTTGTTGATACGCTACAGGTATCCAAGTCATGCCCGCATGTGGATGGCACCTATTAGGTCTGGATTGGGAGAAAAGAAGAAAAGTGATTATGTTGACGCAATGGATGACTGGTATGGTTTTGTGGAGGATACCAAAACTTATTATGGTGTGGATATGAGCATTTTGACAAAGTCTTTTGAGGAAGAGCAGAGGAAATATTATCTACAGGTTTGTTCTGAATTGACTCCTTCAGTACTATAATTATGTGCTTGAATGACAACTTCCTGCACCATTTGTGTTTAGTTCATTTGTCTTTCCAAAATTCCATCTAGGATAGCGCATGCTCTAACTTCTTACTTCATGTTACATATGACACATTTTCCTAGTTTGTTATACCGGACAGATATATCCATCTCTATGTTGCTAATTCCTGTTAGAGAGGTTAGTTCATGTGGCTTGTCCCTTTCTCATTTTAGTGGTAGTTATAGGTTTAGAGCCATGTGAAATGTTAACTCATGGCAATATATAGTGGTATGTTAGGGAAGTTCAACACATGCACTGCCACAGTAGTTCAGTAACTCACAAACAGAGAGGGGTCACTACCAAGCGTCAAACTGCCTGGTTGATGAGTGTTTGTTATTAATAACTTGATCCTGGGATGTGATATGGTACAGCTTTTGTTGCAGTACTTCCATTTGGACAGTATTATTTAGTGCGAACCTCGATAAACAGAGTGTTGGGTGTTGAATAACAGTTTTTTATTCCTTCACTACTTGAATGACATCCGACCCTACACTGTCCAGTACTTATGCATGTGATCTGTGATAATGTTTCTTCTTCCTGTTGTAAACATTATGCAAATACAAAGATAAAGAATGTTTAGATCCTGCCTTCTTTGAAGTTGTAACGTATCTGGTATGTTAGACCATGCCATGGAATTAACTTTAAAGTACATTCTATGGAATTTTCTGTAGACATCATTGTGGCAAAACCTTCATCCACATCAAGTTATAGGAACAACAGCTGTTGTAAAGGAGATTGATTGTTTAACTGCTACAGTGAATGATATTCTTGAAGTCAGATCAAACTTTTCATCAGCAATCACTCTGGAGAACTCAAGGCTCTGTGGTTTTGCTGGATGGTTTGATGTCCATTTCCGGGTAAGTTGAGTGTTATAGCATCGTGATTGATGTTAAGATTAAAATCTCTGGCGCTATAATGTCTTTTTGGTTACTGGGCCTCCAGGGAAGCAGCAATGATCCAGCTCAGCAAGCAATCGAGTTAACAACTGCTCCTAGTATAGATAATGGCACACACTGGGGCCAGCAGGTCTGTATGGCTGTATTTGTGATGATAAATTATAATGATTATTAAGAGAGAACTTGGGCATTTTGATTTGTTTTTGGAAATTAAATTAACTGTATTTCCAAAAGAATAAGGCTAGGCCTTAAGGAGTTATGTACAATGTAATTGGTTAGGTTCCATTGAACTTGCTAACCATCCACGATTACTAAGGCTGGATATACATTCAAAATGTCAAAGTATGACCGTTGGTGTTTCCGCCATTATGTCATGCATTTTGATTTTAAGTTCCAACTTATTCATTGACTACTTAATTACATGGAAAACACTGGTATTTAAGATTATGTCGTGATGGTAGTTCTTTTTGGGCTTTGATGGTCTGTTGCTTCTTCAGTTGCATTTTTCATACAATTTAATGCTTTTGTTTATGCGACAGGTTTTCTTCTTAAATCCTCCTATTTCAATAACTGAAGGAGATGAATTGAAGGTTTCTTTCGTGATGATCCGCTCCAAGGAAAATCATAGATTGATGGAGGTTGACCTTGGCTGTGAGATGAGACAATCTTCTGGCAAACTGCTTCCTCAAGTCAGAAAGAGATACTACATAGAGTGAGGAAAAGAAAGCTGACAGTTATGTACTTTGAAGATTCCAAGGTATGATTTGTCACCTACATTTTAGTAGTCAGTAACTGTGATAGTTTATTTGCTGTGGCTAGGCAATTCATTGACATAGTTTGTGTACTCTTCTTGCTTTTGAGCTTGATTTTAATCTTCATTTCAGATACCATTTTAAGGTCTTAGTGAGTCCAGAAACTGTTTGATATGTGCGGAGCTTAAACAACCATGAGGCTATTGTAATCAAGGACACAAAACTTTTCTTGGTCACTTCTGTACAATGCATTTCTTCATTTGGATGGTCTCAATAAGCCAATGTATGTGTGTGGACTGCTGAAAGCAACAATTGATAGCATTCTTCTGTACAGAGGTTTATAATGTCTTGGAAACTTAAGAGTAGACCCAAAAGAAAGAAAATGGTGCTTTATGAGTAATTAAGACATAAAAAATCTTTTAGTCTTCTAGATGTTTCACAATTCACTGCAACGTTGTTTTATGTTTCCTTGATCCAGAAAATGCTAAAGAGCATCAACTGTCAAATTTTGGTGATTGGCTCTGTCAAAGATAAATTAAAGAATTTTTTTGACCGAAGGGATTACATCAAACTTGTGTTCGCTGGTTGTGCAAATGTACCTCAAGAATGGAGGTCTCAATGGAATGTATTCTCCTGGTTTTTAGCACTTCTTTAGCTTAGTTGAATGGAACTTTTTATTGTAAGGAATGGAAATGAGTAGTTCTCCAAGGGCAATGTCTTCTATATTTTTCAGTGTCATCATGAGAGGACACGCTGTAAGTTTATGCAACGACTGGATTACGGGATGTAGAGGTTTTAACCTGGCGTGTACATCATCTCTTAGTATAAGTATACACCAAGTCAAGCAATCTTTAACCTTCCCATCCAAACATTGAAGTGGTTGGTTGCTTTTTCAAATGGGTTGTTAGAAGTCTTTTTGTAATGCTAATGTTGGAATGATTGGCACATGCAGCATTCAATCCTTTAATTAACACAATTGGAGCGTTTAAAATCTTTTGAAATATTCAAGATAATTCCTTTACAAGCGCATTTTGAGAGTTAAATGGGTCATCTTACTCCATACAATTAGTTGTTGGGTCAAGTGTGTATGTAATGTATATATATGTTATGTCAGGTTTTATGTATATAGATACTATATAGGTATATTTTTAACAATTTATTCTTCTGAATGTGAAAAATTAAATGATTAAAAGAATATTCATAAATGCCAGCTTTCATTTAAAAGTATAGCAGTGTACGGGCACCTTTACGTCTTCTCTCATATCAACAATATCAACAATTAAGGGGACGATTGGTTTACATGAAAAAGTGGTAATAAAAATGAGAGTGAATATGGTGAAGAATAAGAATGAATATGATTATTATAATTATGATAGTAGATTAAAAGGAAAGAATGATCATTGTTATTATTGATAGTTGTTAATTTGTTAAAAATATTAAAAAATAAAAGTTTTTATATTTTAATTAATTAATAAATTACTTGTATTTTAATTACTTATATTTTAGTTAATTATATTTTAATTAAAAAACTAAAAAAGGAAAATACGTGTCAGTGTCATGCGGGTGACACCTATTGTCAATATTTCAAAATAAAACCTTTCAAGTGCATACTCAGGGTTTCAGTAGTAGTGACTACCTCACGACTAATCAACTTCGTCACGTGCTGTTGAATAGGCATTTTTGCCTTGTGAACATTTTTGGGAACATCTGCATATTCATGAGTATGTTTTGGAATGTATTTTGTGTAAAGAATGCATGTATATGAATGTTTTAAAGTTAAATGCATGAATATGTTTTAGTCTTTTTTTAAGATTAATGAAGTGATTGTTGAGATTGCTTGTGAATGGACTTGAAGTCCACAAAATGTAGTGGGGATTTTGATGTAATTATAGAAGTGTTTTAAACTTTTACAGAAATTTTGAAAATTTTGGGAAGGTCAAAATACTGCTGTTGTGTTGCCAAAATTTTTAATAAAATGATTTTAAAAAATAAAAACTCTATTGTTTATATTTATGAATGTTGAGTTAGAGCTTTTCGATAAAAAGGGCAATAGATTTAGCTCAACGGGACCTTTTTAGATGGATCAGATATCAACTGGAGGGTTATCATAGGGTGCCAGGCAGGCCGTCTAGGCATTTCAAGATAGAGGCCTACCAATGATGCCTCTTTGTGTTCCTCAGATGCATAACATACATTAGAGAGTGACTTAATATGGAATTTCTTTCTTAAGTTTAGCCATGACTAATGCACACAATTCTTGATCTAGCATCAACGTAACCTTACCTCTCAATAAAATGACCTCGAAATTTCCAACTTGTCTCCACTTGAAACTCCTTTTTCTAAATCATTGCTTTCACTTTCTCATTAGTGATCACTTTATTCACAACTTTGCTAACTTAACCATACATCAAACTATCCATTTAACATTATCAAGATTCACATCTATTTAGATTACTACGAATGAAACCTTTAACTGGGGTTCTCCATAAAATAATTATTCTCGTATACTTTTGAATAATAAACATTTCCTTTATTATTGTCTCTAATTATAAACAAAGCTTGATAATATTTTTCTTGTATTTCTTATGCCTCACATAGACTCCTTAGCTTTCGAATCTCAAATCCATAACCACTAGTGAACTATTTATTTTACCTTTGTCATTTCCCATCACATTCTTTAGAGGCAAATCAATCATTTAAGACCATATTGTAAGATACTAACATAATATCCTATTCACATAAAAACCATTCAATTACCTCAAAGTTCAAATGTTACTATCTCATAACGAAATTTTGAGCTTATTAAAAATTTCTTCAAATAGGGAGTATACCTCATATTTTCATTGTGCAACTCTGATGTTTAATGAAGATATCTTTACTTGTCCATTTCTAGTGCTTCAAAACACTTATGTGATTTTAGGTACCTTAGAACTCAATCTGGGACTTTATTAGTTACCAAAAAATTTTAATCATCTAAAATCCCCATGTCATACTAAGAGAGAGGTCTAGATCCTTCAGAGATATTGCTAAAGGTCTGATACATAATTCTTATCATTCTCCCATTTGTCAATTATAATTATTTGTAAAATAATAGCTTTAAATTTAATGAGATAGCAAGCTTACCTAATGACTTGCTCCTACGAAACTGTTAAAAAAAATCTTATCCCTATTAATCGATAACCTTGAGATATTGCTAAAGGCTTGTAGAGAGTGTATTAATGAACAAAATGTGCTTACATCAACCCCCATAGAGAAGACGTAGATCATTAGTGAAGGATAGGCTATAGATCTTCAGCTTTTTGCATTTGTTATAGATTTTAAAGTTTCCTTTATAACTTATAATGTGATAAGTTAGTCTAGTCCTTACTTATTTAAAGTAAATAAGAAAAGGGAGATATAGTTACTTTGTCTCAATGTTTTAGCACCATTAAAATAAATGTATAGGTTCACCATTTACAAAGACACTAAAAGAAGTGGTGGTGATGCACTTCTTGATCTAGCTTATAAATCTAAGAGGTAATCTAAAATTTCATAATATGTGCATGATGAAATTCTAATTAATATAATCAAATGCTTTATTAAAGTCTATCTTCATTACATAGCTTTTAAACAATTGTTTCCTGTTGTAGTTTTTAAACAATTCAAAAGATTGAAGTATATTATCTCTAATTTGTTTCCCTGGAATGAATGCTCCTTAAGTTAGGCTAATAATATATTTTAGCACATGCCTAAGACTAATGGGAAGTAACTTGGCAATGACTTTATACATGGTGTTCTAGTAAGAGATAGGTCTAGGTCCTTCAAAGAAGTTAGATTAGGTGACTTTGGTATGAGGTCGATGTGTTTCATTAGGGCATGGTCTTTATTTAAATTAAGGTTTTTAATTGCTTTCTCCAAATATGGGGCAATAAATGGTCTAATGAGTTATTCATCCACTTCATTTGTGATTTGCTTATGGAAGAAGGAGTTTAGTACTTACACAGGTGAGCGATTGTTAGTGTGTGTCCCAATAGTGTTTTGAAAGTAATCATAGGCCTCTAAAAGTTTCTTTTGTTATGCCTGAACCTCATGACCATCCTCTTTGATCAAAGATGTGATTATGTTAGTGTTTCTTCTAAAGAGAATGGATTTGTGAAAAAAAAATAGTATTTTATCCCTTTTTTTAGCCATTACACTTTAGACTTTTACTTCACTAAGGAGCTATTCACCTCTACATCATATGTATAATTCATTCAAGTTATTCTCTCATCATTTAGTTTTCCTATATCTTTTAGGGCTTGATAAAGATCTCTTTGAATTTAAAGGAGTATATCTTTAATTATTTGAATAGTCTTATATGTTTTGTTATACCTTTTCTGATTTAGTAACTTGAGTTCCTCCTTTACCATTTGTAGCTTCCTAATATATGAGTATGTTTTGCTTCCTTAGTGAACAAATACTAATCCTTTAACCACCACCTCTTCAAAACCCCTCCACTCTTAATAAATATTTTTTCGAATCAAAATAAATAATCAAAACCCTCCACTCTTAATAAATAATCAAAACCCTCCAATAAACCATTGATCTTCTCCGTTTGGCCATCCGTCTGTGGATGTCTTTCTGTTGAAAACTTCAAATTGAAACCCATCATATTGAAAAGGGATGTCCAGAATCAGTCTGTAAATTTAACATCTCGATCACTCACAATGGTTGCAAAGACTCTACAGTATGTCACTACATTTTTATAGAACAACTCCGCCGCAATATCTAAGGGACATGATGCTGGCGTTGGCATAAAGCTTTCATGCTTGGAGAAACGATCTACAATCACCATGATTGTTGCGATGTTGTCCACGTTCAGAAACCCTCTAATGAAATCCATCGAAATTAACATCCACAGTCTTTCAGGGATGGATAAGGGTTGTAGCAAACCAGCTTCCTTCTTCCTCTCTGGTTTATCCAATTGTCACATAAGGCATGTCTTGAAATATACCTAAATGTCATTTTCCATGTTCGGTCAATAGTTAGAACGAGCTAGGAGCACTATAATCCTCTAAACTCCGGGGTGACCAACCCATTGTGAGTCGTGCGTCTCCTTCAACAGTTATTTCCGCAAGCTACCAAAATTCGACATGTACACTTGACTATTCTTAGTCATCAATAGTCAATCAATGTCGAGCCAAAATTTCGTGCACAACACCTGTAACATCCCGTCACCAATGGGAAGGGCAATTTTGTAATTTGGCACGGGTTAGGAGTGTCAAATAATGCATTGACATATTCATGCATT
>JANZXP010000008.1:29896141-29923424 GCA_027576715.1 Erythroxylum flavicans
TTGCCACATGTCATCTCCTTATAGGTTCACTTAGGTTTTTCTCATTCAATTTGTCCATTCAACTCTAATTTCTACTCCAATTGTCTCCAAATTTCAATGACATATGTCATTAAATCCCAAAGTCATAAATAAAACTTTTCACTGCCATTTGACTCTTAATTCTACTGCTATTTGTTAATTGTCTTGCCACTTGGCATTTTTCCTAGTCCAAAATTACCTCAAATTTTCAGAAATTTTCTAAAAATCTCCAAAAATTCTAAATTACGAAATACACTCTCCAAATCAATTTTCAACATATAAAAACCACAATTCTCCACAAAATCACATTCATAATTCAATTATAAATCAATTATACCCAGAATGTCTATGAATGCATATACACTTATTTTCATAAATATTCATGAATATGAGCATATCATATAATGCATGAGCATGAAATGTATTTTCTAATTTCTTACTAATCTCTCATAATTACTATTTTAGCCTCAACATGGGTAACAAGATGTTACAGAATAAATGTATCAATACTAAATTACAATCAAACATAACAAATAAATGAGTATATATAAACATAACCGATCAAATTAGTGAAATGTTTAAGTAATTAAAATAGTAATAACGAAAGATTGCATAAACATATTTACAGTGGTTTAATCCTTTTTAACCTATGTCCACTCTGCAAACTCCTCATTAAAATTGTAATCTATTATCACTTTTCTTTGGTGGATGAAAAGAGAATTTCTACAACCATCATTTTTTATGGCTCAAGAAAAAAATCTTACAACACTCTTTCTTTTAACGGTAAAGATAAACTTTATAAGCCTTAAGTGTTTAGTACTATCTCTCAAAACAATAAATCCTTAAACTTCCCAAAAATCCCAAGTTATAAGAAACTATCTAACAACATAAAATTTTTTTCGTTATAATATAATGACAAAATTATAAGTTAAATCTTTGATTCTTATAATACTTTAATACTTTTGTTACTCTTGTTTCTCTTATTAGTTTTAAGATTTAAGAAACCATTCTTATATTGACTCCAACCTTCTACTCGTGATTAGGATCAATCTTATCTATATGAAACAAATATCAATTTTTTACCCTAAAATGTGAAGTATAATTTGGCTAACAGAATCATTATTTATAAAGATTAGCAACTTATATGCTCAATCTTAGTCAATTGAACATCTAATGCTCCCTTCAGCCTTGGTAGTTTTCAATTTTGTGAAGTTCCCTTTAATGCTCCAATACCTTGCAACTTTCCTAACTTACTTCAAGACTAATAAGAAACACTTGATACACTTTAAGAAACTTATCTAAGATTTAAATCACCTCTTAGGCATCACCAATCAGAAATTTCTACTCTTGAATAATCATTTTCATGAATTATTTCATCAAAATCAAGCTTTAATTATTAATTTAGAAACTTTTTACTAGCTTTTTCTTTCAACAATTCTTTCCAATGTTACATATCAGCATTTAAAACAACTTTATCAGTAATATTTTATTATCATCTAAACTATAGGTTTCAACTTGTTTAGTTCAACACTTTATTTCCACTCTATGGAGAAAATGTGCTATTAAAAAAACTCATTTAATTATCCTAACCCCATAATTTTATTTCATGTGAGCCTATCTTAACATCTTCTCATTTCTATTATAGTCAACCCCGTAATGCTCTTTACTGACTTTTTGGAATCATGTCTTATATTACCTTTTACTATAGTCACTTGTAACCAAAGTTTCAAATTATGGCCCATTATCACAAATGTGATAATAATATTGTGTTAATGGATCATTGTTGATATATATCACAATTATGATATGAACCTTAATCATATGCAATGTGGTGTAGTATGATCCCAATAATATTTTGATGCAATTGTAATGCACTGTAGTCTCATTTTATAGCAACAAAAATATAATGCTCATATAATAGAAGATTCAAAAAGAAAGATGAAAACCAATCAAAAGGATAAGTTAAAACTTTTAAATCTAAAACCAACACCTAAACTTATAAAAATGATATTAAATTCATTTTTAGAAAATTTTGAATTTTAAACTTTTATTTAGTCTTACATACTTGCATTTAGTTTTTGCATTTCTTGTGGTTTCTAAATATAATTTCAAAGGATAACTTAAAAGAAATTCGTTATTTAATTTGAATAGCATCATGAAAGAGTATAGATATAAAGACTTAGGTAAAATAAGCTCATATCGAAACAAGGTTAGAGAGAGAGACAATAGAACCATTAGGAGTTCTTTAACTAAATAGAATTAACAAGATGTAATCAATGGTCTTTAATGTAATCATAGAAAAAAACCATGTAGAACTTTGGATCTATAAGTCTTTTGTTTCTCTTTCACTTCCAAGTTTTTTCTGCTTATCAAGAAGATGAGACTCTGTTAAACATCAAATTTTTGTTTTCATTAATGCCCTTCAATTGCTTCATAAGCCATTTATGGTTGGTTTGCATTTAATTCCTTATAAACAGAATCATAACTGAAAGAGCACTTGATTTATTCATGTTAATAACATGCTTATATCATATAAATGGGTAAATGGGTTAAAGATTTCAATTACATATACAATTATTATTTTTCCTTAAATCACTAACTATTGTAAATATAAATAGGTTAAAGAAAGAAATTTAACACACAATACCTATACAATTTTACCTTAAGCTGCTATGAATGTATTAGATAAATTGCAATTATATATTTTATCGGCAATAAAGAATTTCTTGTCAATTGTTTACATGAATGATAATGATTTTACAATATTTCCACTGACTTTTGTCATTAAAATAGTTTAGTAACATCTTTTCTGATAATTTTTAAGCATTTTTAGTAATTGAAATAATTATATTTCAACGTAGTTACAGTATGTTTGAAGTTTCTTTATCCTGGTCCTGCAGGTTACTTGAAGGAAATTTAGTAGTAAAGTTTCTTGTAAAATTGTTGAATTTTTCAAAGGTTAAGAAAAAATAAAAATTTTGTAGTATGCAATAGTTTTTGGATATCGATTTTTCGATGGTTTAGTATAAAGCCAACTAACCATATTGATTTAATTTATAATGTGAAATTAGTTTTCTATTTAGTTAGTTATATAATATTGTTTTTATAAATGATAATTTTTTAGCGAAGTTAATGCTATCTAATTTTTAATTTGGGAAAAAATTTACCACTAAAATTACTTTTAATTATAGTTTCATTTAAGTTTCTAAAGTCCAATTGGATTGCTCATATGTTTTACTACCCAAAATG
Organism: Erythroxylum flavicans; assembly: GCA_027576715.1. NCBI lineage: Eukaryota > Viridiplantae > Streptophyta > Magnoliopsida > Malpighiales > Erythroxylaceae > Erythroxylum > Erythroxylum flavicans. The sequence goes on from JANZXP010000008.1 coordinate 29,899,409, forward strand.
GTTAACTAGCATATGCTAATCTGGTTTAAGCAATTAAATTCTTGTGCCTCTCTCTTTTTGTAGTTAACTATGAAAGGTGAACTAAACACTTTTGATAAAATTTCTTAATATTCTAAGATTGCTTCCTATGCAACCATGAATAAGAGAAACCGAATCATCTACTCTTTGAATGTGAGTACTCATCTTTTACAAGGGCAAGCATTCTTAAACTCCACAATTTGAATTCTCCCACTGTTGATTGGAGAAATATTACAAAATGGTGTTGTCAAAAGTATTCCTTGATTGAAGTTTATTATCTAGTTTATAAGATATCCCTAGAAAATATGATGTATAGAATATAAACTTAAAGAAACACTAGATTGTTCCAAGATTAAGCAACTCAGAAGGATAATTTCTTATATGAAATCATTTACAGAATAAGAATGCAACTTATCCTTCATAAGTACATCTATACTATAATTAGCAACGTACAAATAGCTTGAAATTGCCTTGGAGTTGAATTTTTATCTTTTCTCTATGTAATCAACAACTTTGCTAACCTTATGTAGTTTATCGCTCCACTTAGTAGTTAGTTCAATAAAGCACATGCTTAATCACATATGGTTCTATTATCTTTCTTGGCTCCAGCTACCTTGTCCGCTCCTTAAATAGTTATAATTTACTTTTTCTACTCAATAAAGTTTAATATACATTCTATTTTCTATAAAAAAAAAAGGATCTTAACGCATCCTTTTTTATTATACAAGTTAATAACTGAAAAGGCACAAAAGTAATTGCTTCGTTGATAAGCTAACATTTATACTTAGATTCCACTTACAATTACATGTATTTTTCTAGACTTTTTTCAATTATCTGGTAAACATTATAAATTACAATAACAATTAATTCTATATATCAATTTCATATGATATATGAAAGGATCCTAAAAAAAGGGAACTAATATAATCATAAAGTTTTCAATTATTTGTAAATAAACTACATTTACTTAATTACAAAATCAAGTCCCATAAAAAATAATTTTCATGTGTTCTTGATATCATAATTTATTCTTGAACCATAATTTTTATTTTTCAAAAGATAAATATGCCACCTCAAGAAAAATATATAATTAGTATATTAGAAAGAGCTCCAAGTAATGATATTAGTTGACATTACAAATTAGCTTTCTAACTAAATAAATTATCTTATTTGTTAAAGCTGTAAAATGTGATTATGGGTGGTAGTACTTATTTAAAAGAACATATTGATCACCACAGTGGAAATGTGACAATTTTTTCCATTGTTAACTATGTTATTGAGAGTTTGATAAAAAATATTTCAAGTTATTGACTCCCAAAAATTTTACTTAAATAAAATAAAAGAAAAGTTTGAAGTGTGATTAAAGTGTGAGTATGAGGATAAGCATGATGTTGATGATATGCATATGAGAGAAGTTACATAAGATAAGTGTTAGAGTTTAACATGAATAGGATGATAGACAAAGATTTAAAAAATTAATTAGTGAACAATTTAATGTATGGGGGAGGGTAATTAGTGGTAATCATAGGCAATTTTATCAAGATAATACTTATTCTAAATTAAGGTTTATAGAACCTATATTCAAAAAAAAGCAAAAATATGAGACAACTTAAGGTGTAAAGAGCATGATTAAAACATTTTTTAAATTTGAACGTTTTCCTATAAATTTGACCAATTCACTATACATGTATAATTTACTAACTATTTTTGAACTTAGATTACATGTAAATTTCTAACTTCTTATGAAATTTTAGAAGTGTACTTAGAACTTGAATTTGAATTTGAATATATGAAAATATGCATTGAAGGATTGAAGGGATGATAGAAAGAAATAAGAGATACAATAATGTGTGATGGTTAGAATAATAGCATTAATCATATTTATATGAAATGGGATATACAATAATATGTAATGGTTGGACTAATAGTATTAATCACATCTATATCATTATCTTCCTTAATTAATATAATGGAGAAAATTTTGAAATTAATAGATGTTTCTAATGTTTCGAGTATAAATATTAAGTATTATTTGAAAATACTTGATGATGTTTATAAAGTTGAAGAAGAATATATAATTCAACTATTTATAGATAATAAGAGAGCATTAAAGGTAGCAAATAAAGATTTGACCAAAAAAAGAAAAGGTTTGCGGTAGAAATTTAATGCAACACATTATTTGGGCTTGTATTTAAAATATAAAAATAAAGAAGTTGAATATGCAAAGGTGTTAGAAAGTGCAAAGTTTGTGACATAATTAATTTGTATACATTTGGATGGTTTAACACTTCAAGAAAAATACAATAGTGGGAAGGAATTTATTTAACATGTAATAACTCAATTTACAACAGAATTTGTCCAACTTAAATATATTTAGGAAGAAAAATCTTTAAAGCATATGTTTAGTTCCTATGAGTCTAGCAAATCCAAGAAGGAAAAAGAAAAATTAATTATGTCTTATAAAGTCCAAAAGATCATTTAAGGAAAAGAGTTTTAAAGCAAAGCTAGTGACCATATAAAAGTATTTTACCCTCTTTGAAAGATATAAAATTTGTAGATAGTGATGAAAAACCACTGATAAGATTTGTTTATGAAATCATTGATAGAACTAAGTAAGCTATCCAATATGTTTTTTGCTATCAAAATTATTATTTGGATATTGTTGATATGAGATGGAGGTCCCTACATTTTAATTTGCACTATGTAAGTGATATAACTGAACTATTGCAATATAATGTGGAATGTATAAGCCTATTACTTATATGTAGGATTTTTTTCTTTAAAATTATAAGCTTCTAATGCTTGCTTTCAATATTTATAGCTCTTTGTAGCTACTTTATAACCTTTTTTTCCATTTATGGCCTAATTCATTATTATTATTTCCTTAAAAATGAACTAATAATATCATGTGAAATTTATGTGTACTTTGTCTTATAATGTAAGGGACCTATATTATAAAGTACTAAGTTTCTTGTAATTTTGCTTCTTATAAATTTCCTTAATTTTATCACCTTTTTTGTTATCCTTGTCATATCTAACCTAAACCCCCATTAAAACCTTTTGATTTTTTTATCTTATTTATTTATAAGTTATGGAGATATGATTTCACTGCAAGCTTATGGTTAATAATTCTTCTGTGAATTGATTTGAGAGTTCTTACACTTTTTATCCTAAATACTTTGAGTGCATTGAGTAAAATCTTAGTGAGAATGTGACAATTTATGCTTTTGATTTCAAAAAATTATCGATATGATTATTATTGATATTAACTTATAAAGGTTAGTTCTAGGATAACTTGAACCTAATTGTATGTTAATTTAATTGATATGACATGATGATTTGGAGTTTGAATGGACGGGTTGAGGTTAATAACAGAAGGATGTTTACAAGATTGATGATTTGCTTTAGGACAAGTAAAAGCTTAAATGTGGGGATGTTTGATAAATGATTAGTTAACTATACTCACATACCGTGTAGGTGACCGTGTATATCCCAGAAACCCTAGTTTTTACTATAAAAGGACATTATCAGAGGTAGATTGGTGAGAGGTGAGTTTTAGAGTATTTTTAAGTCATAAGAAACATATATAAGAGGTAGTTCTGAACTGAGGATGAGGAAAACATGAAGATTAGATCAAAAGATACACTAGATAGCATCATTTAATCCAAAATGCAAGAAAATTCATTAAAGACAAAATGGAGATTTAGAATGTGATTTCTATTTCTATTTGTTCTTTTGAATATTTATTATTGGATTTTTTCTATGAGTAGGAGCTAAAATTTTTTAGTGCCTATGTGTGATGAACCCTAAATTGTGATGACTATGTGATTTAATATTTTATTCAATGCAATTACATTGATTGGTTTATTGTGATTTAATTACATGTTATATTCTTAAACTAATATATCTAAAATATTATTCCATTATTCAATTTCATATGATTGAGATTGAAATTTCCTTTTATGTGAATAGATCTACCATAATTAGAAGGAATTGCATACAAATCTAGAGAAGGGTTAACATAAATCCTCTAAATTAGGGCCAAACCTAATAGTAAAATTCACAAATCAATAATGCAATCTTAGGGGTTTTAACTAGAAAGATTTTAGTTAATCAACTAAGGTTTATTTGTTAATAGTCTTAAGAAAAATATTAACATAATATAAGAACTTCCACAATTCGGTAATCAGTAATTTAATTGCATGATAAAGGGTTAACATTTAAGAATTATTTGGGGGATTCATCACCTAGGTACTATTTACTTGAAATCGAATTTTTTCAGTATTTTCCTTTGTTTAGGTTCATTATTGTGTCAATCTTAGTTTAATTTTTAATTAAATTCACATTCTAATTCAGTAGCTAGATAATAGAAAAAGGGTTAATAATGTACTTACAATCCTTGTAGGATCGAACCATACTTGTCATTGCTAGCTACAGCTACACCATACACTTATGGTTAAAACTGATAAATCTTTATAAGCATAAAAATCATCAATCGAATTTGTTGGAAAATCATTATTTTTATTTCCTTCCAAATTCGATATACATATTTATTATAAAAAATTTCATGTCCCATTTCTATTTGGAACTAGTCGTGCTTGCCTATATGATAACGTTATCCATACTGCTCTCTGTGTGACTAAGATTGTTCCAACTCATGGCCCATCTCTATTAGATTTTAAGAAATCATAATTGAAGAAGAGATGGCTTATGGATTTATTTTATTAATTGCAAAGGCAACAATAGCTAATGATAGCAATTCCTTTTATTCTATCTTGGCTCTGAAGTTTCCTTTTTACTACCAACCATAGGATAAAAGTTGCTCTAGGACTGCAATCCTAATCCCATATTAACATGTACCATGTCACTTTAGTAAAGGGAGGTTTGAATAGATTTAGGCAGATTTATCTATAAAATTACTTAAGAGATGGGCACTCTAAGTGATTATACCCTCCTTGTTAATATTAGGACTATAGTCTAGTACATTGGCTAAGCTATCACTAAAGCCCTTTAATTGGCATCTTTAGTCCCTACCACTCACCACTTCCTTCACTTTAAGTAGGCATTATGCACTTAAGTTATTAGAAGTAATGAAGTTTGTATACAATGCCATGCTTGTCTTTCCAATGCCATGATGTTCCTAATATTCTAATGTATGATTTCTCTCATTTTTAGTATCTGCATTAAAGTCCATAAGGAATTAACTTGAGGTTTGAAGTTCCAAATGTTTTCTCCATGTAGGTAATAAATGTGAATCCATTTGATCCAAAGGGACTCTTTTTCCACTAGAATTTTCTAAATAATTTTGACTATTAGCATGTTATTAACAAGCTTGATGAAGTTTATCTTCATCCCTCTTTCCTTTTCTAAATAACAAACTTTTATCCACTTTACTTTGGCATCTACATTATTATTATGGTCTCCTATCTGTAAAAATTTCTTGAATAGCTTCTCTAAGGTTTTGGTGATGATTCGAGGTAAACATAAGTGGGAGCTACAATCCACATGGATGTTATTAGGAACAAAGGTGATTAATTAAAGTCTTCCTATATATGAGAGATTTATGGTATTCCAACATATAATTTCCTTTAGGCAACATCTAATAAAGGTTTAAAATATTTTTTAAGCATAGTAGTAGTAATTGGAACTTGACGTTATTTGAAGGGGGATTCTCAATCTTTAAGCCTATAATGGATGCTATGGGTTTAACCTAGTTTGGGGTTTTTACCTTATACAAAAAAGGAGCTCTTATCTAGGTTAATTTTAAGGCCAAACATGATGGTGAATTGTTAGATATATTCTATAAGTATTCTTATTGAGCCTTCATCAACCGCATATAATAAATAAGGTCATTAACAAAAGAAAGGTAGTTGGTCTTGTTCCTTTTCGATTATAGTGGTATTTGAAGCTATTCCTTTCTTTGATGGTTCTTTAATCATTCTTAAAAGCAACTTTATGAAAATTATGAATAGGTATGGAGATAGAAGATCCCCTATATTAATCCTTTTCCTCCCTTAAATGATTGAATGATTTTTCCATTGATAAAGATGTTGAATGAGGTGGATGTTATATACATCTTGATCCATTTGATGAAGACATAAGGAAATTGCATTACTTCTAATGTTTATAGTATAATGCATAAAAAAACTAAGTCAAAATGCCTAATGAATATCTATTTTATGGAGCAGCTTTTGATAACTTTTCTTTTATGATAATGCTTAATCAACTTTGGAATTAAGAGAATATTATCCCCTATGCTTTTTCCTTATATGAATGCACTTTAACACTGAGTGATAATATCTTTTATGGAAATTTTCAATCTAGAGATAAGAATATTGGAAATGATAAATTGCATTGCAACAAGAGATAAGTTATAAAATATGTAAGCTAACAAGGTAAGTTTTCTTTTTGGAGTAGATAAATATGAGTGTTGTTGATTTCCTTGGGCATGTTACAATTGGATAGGAGTTCAGGCATAGCTTTAATACATGATTCCTTACCAAATGCTAAGATTTTTAGTAGAATTTGGCATTTAGACAATCAAATCTTGGTGAATTTTTGGGATTTAAGCTACAAAGGGTTATCTTTATGTCCTCTTCACTAAGTTGAGTAGTTAACTTTGTAACTTGCTTTTTATTCTCTATTAAGATAATAGCATTGGGCTCCTACAGAGAAGATCTCATTTCTATTGTTACTTTGATTATAATTCTAGAATGAGTGAAGATAGCTACCTTAAGATTAGATTGAGTGGTGAAAGTAACTCCATTATGACCAGGTAAACAAGTTATTTTATTCAACTTTTCTTTGATAGGAATGAAATTTTAAAAGTAACTAGAATTTCTGGCACATTTTTTAACCAAAGGACTGGTAATCTCTATTTAAAAGAAAGAAGTGGCACTCTAGATCTTGAATGTAACTTGATGAAGCTTCTTTCTTTAATTACATTAGACTAACATTTCAAAATCAACAGAAGTTCTAGCTTAGACTTGGATCTTAGCTTACCTCTTATCCTTTATATTTTCTAAAGTGTTAATAACTCTCCTCTTATTTAGAAGTTTAAGCTCCTTCTTAACATCTTCAAGTTTCTTATACAATTGAATGCCTAATATCCTTCTATGGTTGCATTCATTCCCTTAATAAATAATTTTTCAAATCCTTTTAGATTAGTTAAAAAAATTTAAACCTAAAATGGAATTGTCTTGAATTATAAGATTGTCCCATCTTAATCTCTATTTAGGAGTGATCTTAAGATAGGGGATTTTTAAAATTAGCTTTAATATTTGGAAGTTAGCTTAACTAAGAGACATTCACCATAGCTCTATCAAGCATCTTCCTTATTGATTATTGCTCCATTTTAGAAGGTTTCCATCAAAGTTTAAGTCTAATGTTCCTATTTTTCTTATACATTCCCTAAACTAATCATTGAAAACGTTCAATCCCTTGTTGTCTCCTTCTACTTCATGTTAATAGAGAAATTTGTTAAAGTCTCCTAGGATTAACCAAAGATTATTTGTACCAGTATAGAAATTGACCAAGTCTTTTCAAAGTTCAACTCTTTAAAAAGCAAAATTTGTAGCATAGATAAAGGTAATATATAGGGTTTTTAAGATGTTTAGAACATCTATTTCTAGGTGAATAAGCTGTGCAAAATATTTGATATTAATCATTTTGAATAGATTAGGATCGAGTGCTATAATGATTCTTCTATTTACATTATGATGGTGATTTGTCAAAATGGTTTAAACTTTCCCCAAAAAAACTATAAGCTAATATTGAGTTTGCTCTCCATTATTCTAGTTTCCAAAGTCTTATTAATATAGACTTCTTTGTATTAAAAAATTCATTGATTACTTATTTTTTCTTTAGGGAGTTGATATCCTCATATTCCAAGCATTATGGAAGTAGTACTTAATTTTTAAGTCCATTATGGACCCTATCCTTGGCGTTCCTTCCTGATTTTCTCATAATTCCTTATGAGAAGTTTTTGTTTACCTCCTAATTTGTTACATAGTTATTAGTCGATAGTGTTAAGGCTCTTATAAAGTTTTTTCTCTTCTTAAGAGGTCACTTGAATAGCTTTCCCAACTTTTTATAATTTTGTCTGTATCTCATACTTTTTTCCTATTTATTGCTTGATCAAGGATGTCTTTTGAAACCATCTGAATTTCTTCCTTATTCAAGGCTACTAAGGCACTAAAGTGTTAAGGGTCACCTGAATGCCTCCCTCTACATTTACAAACCTAGGTGCTTATGTCTCTCTCGATCAATTTAAATTATTGATATGTGTGCATTAGTATATGTTTTTCTATGTAATTGGCATGTGTTTCTTGCATAATTGTTGATTATTATTGTAGTTTAGGATTCATTTTGTATGTTTTCACTTAGTTTGATTTCCATCGTTGTTTTTGTATGTTTGATGTTAATTTAGGGTAAGAATTGACTATTTTTATGTAGGTAGGATGATTGAACAACTTAGAGACTGAGCTAGAGATAAAAGAGGAAAAGAAAAGAGGAAGTTTTCTATGGTCAATTCCCACGATCGTGGGAATCATTCCAATTCCCATGATTGTGGGAATTACAATCTGAGACAATACGCTAGGCTTCATTAAACTTAGGATTTTTTGACTATTAAAGCATAATTAAGCCTCCATCTTAAAAGGAGACTAAACCCTTCTATAGAAACACCGTCCTTAAGTGAACAAGACACATTTGGAGCCTTGAGGAAGGATTGAAGTCAAGGATTATCATCAAGATTCGAGAAAATAGCACATCAACACTAAAGTTTCCAGATTTTGGCAAAAAAGAGAAGGAGTTTCCTTATTCAATTTTCTATCAATTTTACTTCTTCTATTCTTTGTAAAATTGTTATTAGAATGTTGATGATGTTATGGAGACTATGAGTGGCTGATTTAGTTTTAGGGATTGCTTTTGAACTATTTTGTTAGAACTCCTATTTTATTGAATTGAATGTAGTTAACTTTGATGATTGTTGATTTTAATTGTGTTCTTTCAATAAATTAAGAGAGTGAATAAGATTTATTGAATAGGATTGTACAACGAGAGTTTGCAGCCAATAGACTTACAATCATTAGGTTAATTGATTAGTTAGAAGAGAGATCTCGACGAATTCAATTGATCACCCATAGGATAGTTTAATAACTAGTTGAATCAATAGAGTCATTGGGTAGGTTGAGAGATCGTCCAATTGATTCCCTTTAATTCGATTAGGGAAATTTAATTACACAATGAGAGAGGGTAATTAGTACATTCAAAAATTTAGGGTGAGACATAATTCAATTAATAAAATAGGAGGGAGACAAAATAGGGAAAAAAGTAATCTCTAGTATTTAGATTCTTAAATTTTGATTTTTCTGCATTTTTATATTGTTTATTGCTTTGTGTTAGTCTTTTAATTTTAATTTAATTTTCCAAATTATTCGCATTAAACAATTTCATTTCTTAAATAAAGTTTTGTCCAAATTGGGTTGTGTTTGGGCATCAATCCCTATGGGATTGATATCTGCTTTTTTTAACAACAAGTTACGACTCGTTCACTTGCGGTTTTTAAGCGTAAAACAAGTAGATAGGTTTTACCATCAATAGTTATTACCTCTTTTATGATAGCATAACGATGGCTAACGTATAATGTGTGCACTCTTAAACTATAAAAAATAAAGTCCTTAGCCAAACTATTTCCAATTTCTAATTGCATAATAAATTAAACACACAAAAAGAAATTATTTAAGATACTTAAAATTTCATAAACATGTTTCTAAATTGTATATTATGAAATTATAGATAAAATAGCCAATGAAGAGACGTGTTGAAGAGATCAATAATTCCATCAATGTAATCAATGTTAAAAATATATTTTATGATATGGCTTAAGAAGGATAACCTCCATTACTAGATAGAAAAACTTGATAGTAGTTACCTAAAATGGTCTCCAATGATAAGGATGAGGAAGTGGGTAATAACTCAAAATCTCATGATGATGATGATTATAGTAGTGGTAATAATAGGCTAAGTCTACCAAGTAACAATGGTGATAATTTTTACAGCTATAGGGTTTATAGATATACATATAATGAATTTGTAGGAGATAAAATACAATATGCATGTGATTTTCTTATTGACAAGAGAAAATATGGCATGCCTTATTAAATCATTCTTATAGAAGAAGTAGTGTTCAGTCATTATTAGACTCTCCTAATGATTTAAGTCACATATAAGTAACCTTCAGGTTTGACCTTTTTGCCTCCAATTTGATAGTTTTGAAGCCGTATTCTATTCGATCTATGATAGAGACAATGACCATTTCTAACATACAAAACCATATGGATGTTCAAATAAGTGTTGCAGGAAGTCAACTAGTTTGATAAGCTCTCTAACACTTTAAGTTCTATGAAGTATTACTCAGTGAATTTTCAACCTAGCCAGTTTGGAACCCTTAATATTTTATATTGCTTTTTTCTTCATTTATTTTGCAAGTTTTGAAGTGGAATTTCACAGTTTAAAGGATTAAGCTTTACTCTCTTGATCTTTATCTCTCTTCCAACTACTCATGTCAAGTTTTATTTTTTTTAAAAAGTTCTAGTAACGATAGATATCGGGTAAAATAAAATTGGCTCAGGTGATTTTCTCATCTTTGAGGTTTGTGTAGTTCTTTTATTGTTGTCAAGATCTTATTATTTCATAAGTATTTATTCATCATAGATATAACTTCTTTTATTGTTGTCAAGATCTTATTACCTAGATCAATAAGATCTGATTCCAAACTCATTCTTGGAATTTACGTTATCTAATCTTTGTCACAGTTTATTACTTTATCTTTTTTATTACCTACATTTTGAACAATGCATTTGGTTTTTGAGTTTATCTCTATTTTTATTGTATGAAAGGTTCATTTTCTTGTCCTGCTTTGTTTGTTTCTATGAATCCCTCAAAATGTCTCTCATCTTGACAAGTTGTTTTTTTCTCTTTGATTTCATTTTCATATAAAATGGCTAAAATCTATTCTCTAAATAGTAAAACTGGTTTTTCTTTTTTAACCTCAGAAGATTGTTTCTCCCTCTTTACTTATTTTCGGTATTTAATGGAGATTATAGAAATTATAAAGCAGCATCTTTTTCTAGGTTAGTTAAAATACCCTCGAAAGTTTGTATCTTTTTCTAATCAGAACCATAATTTCTTGTTTCTGGATAAGATCTAAAACCGGTCTTCTACATAGAAATGAAACCTATCGCTTCTCTTAATTCGTGAAGCTTTATGGTTTGATTATGATGTTTGGGATTCATGTGGTAACTTTAAGTGACTAATTATTTTTTGGGTTAGAGTTGTGTCGTCACTTTTTTTTATCAATTTTTGTGACTTTTTTGCAGGATAACTTTGGATATCTTGCTTTTGGTCATCAGGGCTTTTTTATCCTAGCTTAGTGTCTTATGTTATGTCTAACTAGCTATTGCATACTTCAATTTCCAATATATATATCAATTATTTCCTTTCTTCCTTTTTATTTTTGTTAGTTCTTTTCCTAGTGTTCTATTAGTAAGGCTTATTTGATTAGTACTTTTAACTACTCTAATATTTCCCTATTTAAGTTGTCAATAATTATGGTAGTTCCATTCTTTTTTGGGTATTCATTATTAATCACTATGTTCCTATTTCAATATTCACTGTTCTAAGAACAAATTTGGCTAAAAAGGTTGAATCTTCTTCCTATACACATTTATAATTATTTATTTACACACACTATTACTTTTTGTAATTGCTTCCTTGTCTCGAGTTTTATTTAAGTTGTTAGGGGCTTTTTAAACCCGTCTTCTTTAGCTTTTGGTTGGTATTATGTTAATGTTAACTTTGAATACTAATGATGGAGCAAGGGCTAGTCCTTTAGTGAGTTTTGAGTTTAAGAGAAAAAAGATGTTGACAGACTACAGATAGGTTCTCGGAACATCAAAACCCTTATAAGGAAGTATTTAGGATAAGTGGAGATTTTAAACAAATATAATACTCATATAGCATGCTTCCAAGAGACAAAGTGGAAAAGGGTAAAGCGAAAAAGATTAATGGGTTCAAACTTTGGTACTTAGGGTATTCGAGATGACATAATGAGGTATGTATCTTAGTTTTTATAGGAACTTGTAAATCATATTATAAAGGTAAAAGGGAAGAATGATATGATTATGTCCGTACATATTATGGTGAGTGGTGTTGTTCTCAATGTGTTATATGCTTGTGCACCTCAAGTAGGTTTGGACGAATAACTTAACACTAATTCTGGAAAGAGTTAGATGAGCACCTAATGACTTTTAAGAGTGGAACCATGAAAACTCAAATTGACTAATTTCTCCTAAGATAAAGCAGTTGACCAAGGTGTAAGGATTATAAGGTGATACCAAAAGCTTGCTTGTCAACTCAATATAGACTATTAGTTTTGGATCTTAGAATTAAAGGATGGAGGAAGAAGAGAAGTCCTAATAGGTATACTAGAGTCAGATGGTGGAATCTGAAGGGGACACATTGAAATAACTTAATGATAGAGTAATATATGGAGATGAATAGAAATCAGAACGAGATGCTAACTAGATGTAGGAGAGAATAGCAACTCTTTTAAGGCATATAGCTAAAGAGATCTTGAGGGTTTTAGAAGGGCCTAGGTGTCCTAAGATGGAGTCTTGGTGATGGAATGAAGATGTACAAGAAAAGGTAAAGTCAAAAAGGGTGCCTTTAAAGCTCTAATGGATAGTAACACAGAGTTAGAAAGAGTAGTTAATAGAGAAAGATACAAATTGACAAAGAAAAAGGCAAAGAAGAAAATCTTAGTGGATGAAAGTAGAGATTATGAGAATTTGGAATGTAGATTGGATACTAAAGAGGGAGAAATGGACATTTTTAAGTTGGCGAGAGCTAGGGAATGGAAAATGAGAGAATTAGATTAGGTTCATTGTATAAGAGATAAAATAGGGCAAGTGCTCATGGCTAAAAAGGACATAAAGAGAATATGACATAGATACTTTTATAGCCTTTTTAATGAAGGCATAGAGGACAACTTCTCTTTAAGTGACCTCAGCAAGTGTGAGAGGTTTATAGCTTGCCTCATTGTAAGTAGATTACAAGGGAAGAAATTAAAAGAGCTTTAAGTGAGATGAAAAGAGGAAAGGCATTAGGGTCGAATGAGATACCCATAGAGGTGTGGAAGAGTCTAGGCATAAAGGGTCTTACTTGGCTAACCAAACTTTTTAATGTGATCTTTAAGTCCTCTAAAATTTCAAATGAGTGGAGACTTGGTATGTTAGTTTCTCCATACAAGTACAAAGGTGACATCCAAAATTGTAACAAATATAAAGGCATCAAACTACTTAATCACACCATGAATTTATGACAGAAGGTAATTATGAAGAGAGTGCAAAAGGTTGCTTCTATTTTAGAGAACCAGTTTGGCTTCATGCTAGGACAGTCTATGAGAGAGGCTTTACATCTCCTTAAAAGATTAATTGAATGTCAAATAGAAAGACAAAGAAATCTACACAATATTTTTATTAATTTAGAGAAGGCATATAGCAAGGTTCCTAAGGAAATCATACAGAGGTGTTTAGTGGTTGATCGTGACGTTTGAGCTTTAAAATTTATAAATCCCACAAATACTATAAGCGCACAAGTAGCCACTATAGTATAAGAGGTGTCAATCCCACGAAGAGGGTGCCAGCCTAATCCTAACTTGTCTAAGGCTCAACTAAAAGAATAAAAAGAAATAAAAACTGCATAAGTGAACACGAAAGTAAATATGGGAATTTGATTCAAGAATTGTAAAGTGAAAATTTCAACAAAACAGAATTAAAAGAAGCAGTCACGCAAGTCATAATGGAAATCTATTAAGAGAGTCAATCAAGTTATGAGAGAGGGGATTTTACCTACCATTAATGTTAATCTAGCCATTTATGTGTTTACGGGATGTCAATTCTAGACAATTATAGGGTTGATTACTCTCTCTCGAGTTATAACCATTAAACCCTAAATTGTAAACCCTAATCGAATTATAGAACTTGCAATCTCTCAATTCACAAATTACCTACAATTCTAATTAGTTCCAAAACTCTCTAATAAACAATTAGGTCTCGTACAAGATTTCTCTCCATGAAATTACTGACCAGATTGATTAAGTGGTCAATTAGATCATCTAACTCTTATTAATCTTATCTAATCATTTTTATTCAGCTCACCCTTTCAGTTTGTTACCAATACATGTAATTATATTAATCAATCATAACACTCAAAACAATAAACACAAAATAACTAAATCAACATTAACTCAAAGTGAAATCCCGAAGGAGAGTTCAGAACATTATCAACAACCCAAAATCCATTTCCATACAATCCATCTCAACTTTATACATTTAAATGAAAAAGGAAATGAAGAAAAAATGGAACTTAGGTTGGACAAATTGGGAAGGCAACAACGTCGGGATACCACCTAATCTGGGGAGCAACAGTGTCAGGATCCACTTCTTCTTCCTCCTTCTTTCTCTTCTTCTTCTCTCTCTCTTCTCTTTCTCTCACTTTATGGTTTCTAAGAGTGGCTGAATGTAAAAGCTCCTCCTCCCTCTTTGTCTTATTCTTTAAATAACTTTTATGTTTTGAGCAGCCCTTTGGGGCTCAAAAGGTTTGAAAAATCTCTCAAAACTTATCATATTTTAGTGTCTACGTGTTTGGCCAATGTAAGCCACGATCGTGGCCTTGCATGCCACGATCGTAGGCCACATCCAAGCCTTCTGCTTTCCACCATCATGGGCTATGTCCTGGGCTTCTATCACGATCGTGGCATATGGGCCACGATCATGGGCTAACTCCAATGCTTCTGTCACGATCGTGGCCTGTTGTGCCACGATTGTGGACTATTGTTTCGGTCTGAATGTCTTCGAAACTTTTCCATTCTTTGATGTTGACCCTGAAACACGAACAAGCACATCAAGTACCTCAAAAATATAATAATTAAGCTCAAAGCCTTGTACTAACCCATAAAACACGTAAAACATAAACAATTAACAAGCTAACACAATTCTATCCCAAACAAATACCAAATGATTGAATTAATAGCTAAACACATATTATACTATGCCCTAAAATGTGATGCATTTTATACTTATCATCCATAATTGGAGGATTTAACCTATGTTGTGCTTGCCTGGTTGACTTGGCACCCTCCTCAAGCAAAATCTGATTCATACATATAGAAGGATTTATCCTTTTAATATCTGTAATTGTCTACGTAATGGCCTTCTTGTGCCCCCACATAAATCAATTCAATTTCCTAATTAGAAGTCAACTTGGTGAAATAATCACTAAAAGAGTCTGATTGTGTCCTAAATATGCATATTTTAAGTGAGAGGTTGGTGGTTTCAACTCACTTGAAGTAGCTACACATCAGAAGTTAATAGCTTATGTTAAGATTAAGGTAATTATATGGAAGCGAGTTCATACATCTTAGGAATTAGTTTCAAGGAATGCAAGGAAGCAACCGTCTCAATCAGCTCCTTTCCTACTCAACATTACCAGTAGATTCTAACTTCAGATGCTTTCTTAAAACTAATTCTAAATGGTCCTCATAATTCAAATTAAAATCTTCCCTAATTAATGGATCAATAACATCGATAGAAAAAATATAATTATAAGAATGTTTCATGACATCAAAAATATTAAAATGGATAACTTCCCCATCAAATTCCATTAGGGTATCCTCATAAATATCTATATTAGTTTGGGCAGTGTTAAGGAATGGTATCCTTAATAATATAAGTGTAGGCTTATAGGAAAATTCATCATCCATATCAACCACTTAAAAATCTATAGGAAACATTAATTCATTCACTTGCACTAAAACATCCTCAACCACTTTAATATGGATAAGCATTAGTACAATCAGTCAATTATATGATAACATTAGTTTCTTTTAAAGGAACCTAGTTTAAAGATAAGCATAGATAAAAAAAGGCATAACATGGATCAATGCTCCTAAATCTAACATGACTCTCTTAATTATAGTGTTACCAATCTTACAGGGAATAGTAAACTTACCTAGATCCTTACACTTAGGAGTTAAACATTCTCATTTATCAAAACCTTCCGTTACCTCTCAACTTTCTCTTATTGGTATTCAATTCCTTAAGGAACTTTGCATACCTTAGCACTTGCTTAATTATGTTTAGCACAGGTATATTTACTTCTACCTTACAAAAGGTCTCTAAGATCTCCTTATTTATTTCCTCTTTGTTTGACTTTGAAAAATTGTAGGAGAAGTTAGCGGTTAGTCTTGACCATAGTGAGAGATTAATAATTTACCTTTAAACTAAACGAGGAGCTTCCTTCTTCTTCTATCTTCTTCTAAATTTCCTCTTTATTATCCATCCTATGTATAGTCCTTTTAGGATCCTCAAGCTTCCTACGACTCTTTATGTTCGCCAAATTGACATTACTTGGATTTACCTTAAATTAAGATGGCAATTTTCCTCTATTTTGAGATTTTAAATAGATGATAGCAACTACCATTTGACTCACCTAGTTCTCCAAATTTTGAATGTTAAGCATTGTCTCTTAAAATTGAGATATTGTTTTCTACTAAAACTATTTCACATCTTGTTGGAATTGCAAAGTATTAATAGCAAGAGACTTAACCACATCCTCTAATGACATACTTGAGTTAAAGTAAGAGACTTGCGTTTAGGTTGAAATTTTTGTGAACCCTATGACCTATATAAGAAGTATTTTTGCTGCCTATTCCCTCTATAACATAGGTTCGAGTGATCTATCTATCCTGGGTTATAAGTTTGGGAATATGGAGTGTAGTATTAAGAAAAGTTTCCTATAATAGCATTAACATACCCTTTGTTTCCCTCTTGTAGAGTTGAGCACCCATCTATAGAATGGTTCATATTGGCATATATCCTAAAATATTTCACATGTGCTCACCCTATAGTAATTTGTTTAAAAAAGATGTTATTTCATCTAAATTATGTTCTATGATATATTTTTACCCCATATACTCCATGAACATCATTATAAATGCCAAATTATTGAGTTTTTACCAACATACACTCGATTAAAGTCCTTACCAGCTCAAGAGTCTTTTCACTCAATGTTCATCCATTTTTTACATCTACCAAACTCCTATCTATAGGTAATAATCATTCATAGAAATAATATATAAGGAGTTGCTCTGTGATATTGTGATGGAGGTGCATCTACCAAACTCCTATCTATAGGTAATAATCATTCATAGAAATAATATATAAGGAGTTGCTCTGTGGTATTGTGATGGAGACAGCTAGCACACAACTTCTTAAAACATTCCTAATACTCCTAAAGGGATTCTCTATGATTTATTTTATCCTACAAATCTCTTTCCTTATGTTGGCTCTCTTTGATACTAGAAATAACATCTATGAAAATGGCCTCTTCATTTCGATCCATATGCTTACACTTCCTATAGATAGATCAAAAAGCCAATCTTTTTCCACATTTTTTAGTGAAAATGAAAAAGGCCCAAACATTTAGCTCCTTGAGATGCTTATGAGCATCCTCACCTACAAGACCACGAAAAATAGGTAAAAAAATAACCAAACTAGCCTTAAGCTCAAAAGTAATATGCTCAGCAAAATTTTAGAAAGTAATGCATTAAGGTCTTTGGGTCATGTCTAGGGCAATCAACTCCTTTATGGTTCTAAGATTGGTCATAGATTCTTCAAAATCAATTCCTTGAGTTGTTCTATTCTCCCTATACAAACTTCAAAAATGTCTTTTTGATCTTAGGATCAAATTATACAAGATGTTGATAAAGAAATCTAGCCATTTCCATACACAAACACCAACAAACATAAAAATGTCAAGAAATAAATATAAAAGCTATATATATAACCAATTGATATCAAATATAATACTAAATCCACTTCACTCCCCAAAAACAACGTCAAAATTCTCAAGACATGTCAAACATACCAAAAAATAAAATCTAACTCTACACAACTAAACTTGTAGTAGTGATAAGAAAGGACCGCATCCACAGAAGGTGTGTGATTAGCTTTTGTAATTTACAAATTAGATTATAGGATCCGGGGATTTTTGGATAAATCAATTGGTGAAATAAAATTAAATTATAGAAGACAAATGAATCAAACAATATAAAATTGTGAGGATTAACTAATAGGTTTTAGTCTAATTCTCAGTTCAATCTTAACCTTCACATGAATGTGTATAATTAATCATAACATTATTCTCGTATCTTCCTTTGGAACTATTAACCACAGATTAACAACATGCTCTGTTAATCTCAGTTTTCCCTTAAATTGTAACTAAATAAAAGATCCTCTTTAATTAGTCTAGTTGTCAAAAAACCTAGAACAGGCTCTCTAGATTTAGTGTGACAGTTGCATTATAGATTAGGATAACAAGTTAATATAAGCAATAATCACACAAGCTTAAACCATTTAACTTATTCTATATTATCCTTAATGATGCAAATTCAGTGGTTAATCACACATGAATCATATTTATAACAATTACAAATTGTAATCAAGATTCTGGAAATAAATCCTTACAAGAATAATCTAGTAAGCCTATCTAAATTATTCATACATAAACCTCAAACTTAAGCACATAATAACATAATCAATTTTAAAGGAGACTTGAAAACATCATCACTAAGATTAATTAATGCCCAACATGTTAACCAGCCTCGATATCTCCTTTAAACTTGAAAGAAGAAAATGAGTTACTCATAGCTCTTTAAAGGAAAAGGAATCTACCTCTTTTCATGTCTCTAATCTATGCATGCCTTGATTGACCTCCTAATTTCCCCTTTTATATTATAAAATTAGGGTTATAATTATACATGGTCAACTATACGACCATGCAGGTGACCACGTATATCAATTTTCTAAAAATCACAGAGTTACACATTTATAATTGATTTTGCATGGTTAAGATACTTAGCTATATTATACACAGTTGTATAGGTCTCCATATATATATGTGTAGGTCATAGACATGCTTTAAAATTAGTTTGAAGAAATAAAGCCTTCTATCATAAGGCTCCTAAAAACTGAACTGAAGAAGGAGAAATGCTAATAGGTCAATTTCATTTCTAACAATCTGCCACTTCATCACTATGGGAGATTTTTGATTGCTTTTGATCTAGAAAAATTGTTGCTCAAAATTTTGCTATCTCTGATAAGGTAATTCATATATATTAAACTCCTTACTAAGAAAAATAAGATCATTTATTTTTATGGCTCAAAATTCTCTTTTCAAAGGAATGTCTTATAGAATGATCTCACATCATCCTTTACAATTTAGAGGCTAAAGGAAACAATAAACTTAAAAGTATGAATGATAACTTTAAAGTATGTAAAAGCTGAAAGTAACATATTTAAAAGCTGAGGGATTTTTTTGCATTTGGAGTGAAAAATAAGCTTCCAATTGACACATCAGGAAGAAATTATATAGAGCTCTCATTAATGAAGCTTGAATTCCTCGAGAGTATAGCAACATTTTCCAATCCAGCTTTATTGAATCACATCCTTGTTCTATTGAGAGACTTGGCTTAAAACATAATAATAAAAGCTCTATTTAGATTCTTTAACCATCTTGTAGAAGAAGAGGGTTTTGAGGATTCCCTAGTTAAAGGTCCCTCATCTAGCTTTTAAAGCATTAATACTTTTTTTTTTGCAAGAGAAGAATGGATATAATTAAGTAGGAGCTCAAATCACTTAATCTCTAAAAGGGTAAACACCTAATCCTCACTTTCTAAGACATCCAACTTTCTAAGAATAATTTTGGCAGAGTTTTATCTTAAACCTATAGATCCTAATCTTATCAAGTAAAAAGAAGTGCGCTAGCGGAGTATGAAGAGGTGATATATGCTCAATTGATTATGAATTTATTCCATAATACTTAGTGTTTAATGATATGAAATGCTTAATACATTAACTTTAGTTCATATTTGGTTTTAGGTACAATTCGGAAGAAAAAGAGCTAAAGTAAGTTGAAAGCACAATATTTAAGTCATCTTGTTGAGATTCACACTCACTTGTCTTCTTAGAGCAAAAAGAAGAAGGATTAAAAAAAGAAGAAGACAAGAAAATGCAAAACAATATGCTGTAAAAATGGCTCACGGCCATACAACACCTTCTTAGGGTTCTTGATGAGCTGGCCACATTAGCAGGAGATAAGGATTGCCCAGACATAGTTGAGCAACCATTACAATCGAGCTCACTACCATCATAGATGGGAGGAGTCGCATAAAAGGAGGTTAGTGCGGAAGTCCGCAAGGTGTCGACACCACACCAGGACTAACTGTAGATAGCTTAGCTCGCGAAACATATGGGACAAATCTTAGATATTCAATGTACTATTTGAGCATAATAAGCGACAATTATGGAGTAAATAGAGCCTCTTAAAGTTTACGGTAGATGCATGATGGAGCAGATATAGTTGAGAGTAGTTTATGCTAGATGGTTGGAGGAAAAATTGATGCAGATGGTAGGTCAATTGGGTTGTCTATCCCACCTCCACCTTCTGGAATGGCTACATCTCTTCAACTCCACAGTAGTTTTAAGTTGAACAACTTAAGGATCCTCCTTCGACGGACATGCTTGATTCACAGAGGGACTAAGGGATGCTTTTATTTCATCTTTTATATTCTTTTCCTTATTATTTGTGAATTTCTCTTATCTTCTTGGTTATTTTATTTTATTTTATTTTTCTGGACATTCGTAATCTATTATTTTTCTTCTTATGTTTTTATTTTTATATTCTTTCTTTATTATCTTTATAATTATTTTCTTATCTCTTTTTATCTTCTTTTGTTTATATTTTACAAGGTTGTATGTATATAAATTAGGATGGATCTTCTTCACTTCAAGGCCCTATACATATTCTTATTCAAGGCAGTACCAATCAGACATTTCTTTATTTTTTATTGTTATTTTTTATGTGATTCAATTGTGTAATGTGAGGAAAAGAATTCGATTATCTTAAGTTTATTATAGTCTTTTTTATTAGTTATTATTAATTGATATTTCTAGTTAGTTACAATCTGTCCAAAATAATTTAGATAATTATTAATTATTGAATTGAATTAATATTCAAAAGGATGAAAGTTAGAATAAACTTGCTTTTATAAGTTATATTTTTAATAATCATTAAAATAATCAATTTGAATGAAATTTGCATATTATTTACATAAAAGACCATTTTTATAAGCTTTTGGGCCTAAGAGCAAATACAGCATTATTTTAAACTTTTTTATTCTTTCGTGTGTGTTATCATGCATAGTTGGATAATTCAAGAACTTGCTTTTATTATTCATATCGAGGTCACATCTGTTAAATTAGAAGCATTGAAATGATAAAGGCATTTAGATTCAGCCTTTGTTTAGTATATTTTCTTGTTTGTTTTCCTACCATATTTTATCCCTTAGAAGTAACCAATTTTGAGACTTAGCCTTTTCATTGATTTTAACTAAATTATTAGCCTTTACCTTACTTTTTATGCCTTTTTTAGTATTTTTAACTTAAATTCTATTTGCATTTACTTGATTGGCTGAAACTTAAAATTAAAAAAGGTTCAATATTTCTTTAATTTTTGGTATATGATAAATTATTAAAGAAAAATATGTTGCGAGCATATTAAGTGAAAGAAAGAGAAAATTGAAGTTATGTTACCAATGGAATTTTGATGTGAAGGACCTATGTGTTAAGAACTAAGTTGCATGTAATTTTGTTTATGTAAATTTCCTTCAATATTTTTACCCCTTTTGTTATCCCAATCATATCCTAACTTAAGCCTCATTAAACCCTATAATAAGACCTTTTGATTTTTGTTTCTAGTTTACTTATAAGTGGTGGAGATATGATTTTATTGCAAGCTCATGGTTAAGAATTCTTCTATGCATTAATTGGAGAGTTTTACACTTTTCACCTTAAACAATTTGAGTGCACTGAGTGAATCCTTGGTAAGGGTGTAAAAAAATTGTGCTTTTGATTTCACAAAAATTATCTATATGATTGCTCTTAATATTGACTTATAAAGGTTGGTTTTATAATGACTTAGAATCTAATTATATGCTAATTTGATTGATATGATATGATGATTAGAGTGTGGATGGATAGGTTAAGTTTAATAAGGGATGGATGTTTGTAAAATTGATCGTTGAGATTATAATTTGCTTGAGGACAAGCAAAAGTTTAAATGTGGGGATGTTTGATAGGCAATTATTTGTTTATATTTATATACTTATATTTAATGTGTGTTGCTTGTTATTTAAGAGTTTTATAGTATTTTCGGTACTTAATATTTTTCAATTGTGTTTTTAGGTGATAATTTCCTTCATATACTAAGAGAAGATGTATTCAAGTGAAATTATAACATGGAATGGAAGAATTTGAGCAATTATGGACTTACAAGGATGTTATAGTGACCGTGTAAGTCTCTGTGAATGTGCGAACCTTCATAAACATAATTCTTGCCTATATAGAGTTACACACTTGTTTATGTTGACATACATAATCGTGTATATTGTCCATATAAGTCTCTGTCACCGTGTAAAGTCGTGTAAGTGAATGTGTATCTCCCAGAAACCCTAGTTTGTTGATATATGAGGATATTAAGGAGGCTACATCAAGGATGTGGATTAGAAGCATCTAAATTCAAAGAGAGGTGATGAAAGACATCAAAGACACTTAAAAAGGAAGAGAAAAAATGCATAAATATTGTACACATCATAAAGAAGAAGATCAAATAGTGGAAACATCAATTCAATTCCAACTTTATAGAATTTCCAGATCAAAGCTTTCAAGCTTATTCATTAATTTCTTATTCTATTTCATCGTCTTGAATGTCAATTCTAAATATTTAGTTATGTTGTGCACAAGATTATGTGATTTTAAATCTATATTAAGGTTTATTCTTAAATTGTTTTGTTTAACTTTTATCTTGTTAAATTCAATATAGTATTGCTCTACATTATTTGTTGAACTTATATTTGATCAGAATCGAGAGATTTACTCAAATTTATCTTGTTAAGTTGTGCAACGAGAGTTAGTATTTTAATAGACTTACAAATATCAAACTAATATATAACTAAAAAGAGATCTTAATTGTGAGTTAATTATCATTAAGATTGGTTTAAAGCTAATAGAGTAGATAGGAGTAGTTTTATTAATCGAAAGATTGCAATTTAATTGTTAATTGTTTCTATTGGGATTACTTGATTAGATCTCAAAAATGGTAATCAAAACCTTAGGATTTCGAAGATTAAGCATAATTATATTAACAAGATAAAGGGAAGACAAATCAAGGATAGAATAATCCTAAGTTTCCATTATTGATTATCTTTGATTTTATTGCTATCTTAATTGATTTAGCAGCTCAATTTTATCATAGAACGATGCTTTGTATATTACAATGTTCCGCCACATATAGCTTTTGACAATCCTTAGGCAAAACAACAAAATCAAAGTCACAAACTATAACACTTCCACATTTTCCATATTTCCTAAGAATATGCTTTTACTCATGATCAATCGACTACCATTCCATTCAGAAATTGAGCAACCTAGGCTTAGACTTTGACAAAATGTGTTCTAAAAAAATATATCTATAAGTACACTCAAACACTATTCATGATCAAGAGATTCCATGACTTTACATATCATTTCATTTCTCCACCACTATGATGCACATCCATACTCATGAATCAAAGGACTTTTTAAGGTTGTAACGTAGGCAAAGGTTAAGGTGAGCTATATTTAAATAGTGAAATGCAAAAACCATCAAAACTAATGGAGCAAAAAAAAAACACTTTGCTTTTGTTTGGATCATTACTTGCACAAGGGAAAGGAAAGGAAATATTGAGGGGAAAAGAGGAGAAAAGAATGGAAGAGAAATAGGACTTCCTTTCCTCTGTTTGTTTTCCTAATTTATCAAAAGAGTGAATTGAAACTTA
>JANZXP010000008.1:29923524-29952518 GCA_027576715.1 Erythroxylum flavicans
GGCATCAGCAAACATTTGAGATCATCCATTCCAATATACTAGACTTAAATCATTGATCATGGTACCATCAGAATCCCAAGGCTCTTCTATATTCAACCATACTGTAACTTATCTTTGTGGTTTTAATTAAATTGTATGCTTTTTTACTTCAAAACGTCTACAACTTTTAATTTGTATCACTTAAAGACTATTTTTAGTGTGTTACTTTGTCTTGTCTATTAATGAGATGTATTCGTTCATAAATGACTTTAAAATTGTTATGAAGTTCTAATTTTTTTAAATATAATTTATATGTAGAATCATTTATAGAAAATAAATTTTCAATAGTTTAGATTGCTTTTATGTGATAGAATTAAATTTATCAATAGCTTTTTTATGATTTTGATCATAATTTCTACATCATTTAACTTATATTTATAAATTTATTTTAATATGTTACATTAACTTATATATTGGTGCAATTTATTTATATTGATTTTTATGCATAAATTTATTTAAAATGATCTTCATATAGCAATTTTAATATATATTTTGATGTGATATTATATATAAAAGATATAATTTGCAAGAATCTAGATTGATTATATGTAAAATATAACAAGTTTTATGTACTTAGAAACAGGTTGTTATCCATTCAAAAAAATTTACAACTACAACATTCATAATTCATTATTTAATTTTAATAGTTGTATTTATGAAATCTACAACATGATGATGATTACATAAAAATTTTAGAAAAAGGTTTGAAGGTTCTATCTATATGTTACAATCTGGGTATAGTGACTGCTTCTTGTCTTTCTCTAGAACCTACTGCTACTCCTTCCTACTTCAGCCCACTCTTCCTCTCTTCCTATCTTCCTTCTTAGTCCCTTTCCTTTCTAGCCTTTTGTTTGTTTTTCCATCTTAATATATCTCAAGGTTTGTGCTGCTCCTTTTCTAAAATCTTTACAAAGCTCACCGGTCACCTTCTTCCCAACTTCTCATTCCCTAAGCTTTCTATCATATAGTTGGTGTTACCTTCCTAGGTCTTTATCCTTTGGAGTTATTTTTTCTTTGTTTTTGGGTTCCAACTTCCTTCCCATGCTTTCTATAGTCCCTTGTGTCTTCTAAACCTATTATTTTCTCTTTTTTTGTTTCGAGCTAATGTCAAACAATGTGCCTATTACCTCAAAACTTTCCTATTACCTCTTTCTAAAAATCCCAGCACCCTTACCCCAATCCTTTCCTCCCCCTAAACTTTAAGGATTACAGTTGTCAAAAATCTTGACTTTAAGTCCTCGAAGACCCTTCCCCAACTTTGAAGCTACATAACTATCTAGTTAGTGAAGACCCCTCCATAGTTACTACCCTCATAAACATATTCAAGGTAGTTACCCTCCTTTTAGGAAACTAAATAATAGGTTTTTAGCCGTTAAAAATGCTTGGGATTCCTAAAATCCCAACTTAATGATGATAATATATTCTTATTCAAGTTTTCCCCTTAGATCAGTCACACAAGGTAATCTAAGTTGGCCTTTAACAGTTCTACAACCAACCATTTTTGTGCAGAGATGGAAACTAGGCTTTAATTTGCAAAAGATCGAGGTAAATCAAGTCTTTGTACGGCTTAACATATACAATCCACCATTAGAATACTATATCACTCAAGTCTTGAGTTATTTGGACAACTACCTTATAGATCCACTATGCCTAGAAGAAGCCACTACTAGTGTGAAAAGAGTATGATATGCTTGAATTTATATGTTTATAGACATTTAGCAGCCTCTCCCTGAGCATATACCTATAATGTGACTAGATGAGAACATTGATATCTCCTAAGATTCAGTAAAGGTCTATCATAATTGGAGACCTGATTTTAAGCATAATATAAAATGACAGCCAATAACGTAAGTCTTCAAAATAGGTTTTTATGAAGAACTAATTAACTTGAATCCCATTACTAAGAAGAATGGTGGCCTGGAAGATTCTTCCCTAGAGACCACTATCATGGAAACCAACTTCAAGGTTGTATAAGTTATTTCTTCTAGTGTACTAATGATGGGAAATCATGAATCTAAGGCTTATAATTATGAAATACCAATGATTAGAAATCTAGAGACACAGCCTAAGGTTACCACTTTAGATACCTCATTAAGGGAAGATCATATATCAAAAGGAATCTCTACCCTAACTAAGACTTCTTATAATACTGGTAAGGAATTCCACATTTTTAACAGAAGGAGGTCAAACTCAAAAGAGGAAAGGTTTTAAGTCTTCCCCTTAACCATATATTTCTTTTGTTGGAATATAGGGGTGTTAATTATCCCACTAATCAGCTTTTGCTAGGAGACTTTATAAACAACTCTAATTTTTATTTAATGGGATTACTTAAAACCAAGCTAAGAAAAGAAAGTTGTAAGAACTTATTTTTCTAGAGGAAGGATTAGAGATTAATTGCTAAACATCATTTACTTTATAAAGGTAGAATTTAGTGGCTTATGACCCTAGGATGATTAAGGTTAGAAAACTCATACAAGACCAATTTATACACATATTAATGAGATTATTAGTGAATAATATTAACTTAGAGTTTCCATTTATATATGCATACAATCTAGCTTTCGAGATAACTCTTTTATGGGATGAAAAAAAAAAGTCCAACTCCCTTTATCAACCTCCCATAGCTAGTTTAGTGTGGCTTCAATTGTATGTTGCACTACTACAAGGTAGATGACAACTTATGTCTTATGACCTACTTAGAGGAACTAAGGGAATGTGTTAAGGATATTCAAATCGTTGATCTATCTTTGGAGGGACATTTCTTTGCCTAGTTCAATAAAAAAATAGATATTTAGTTTCTTGGGAAAAAACTAGATAGAGTTATGATGAATGAACACTAATTAAATTATTTCCTAAACAATAAGGAATTTTGGCCAATCCCCTCTTTTTAGATAATACTCTTATCCTAGTCCAAAATCTCTTTGGTTCCAGAAAAACTTCTCATCTTTTTAGATTTAATAATGCCTTATTGTAAGTATAAGGCTTTAAGAAAGCTCTATTGAAAAGTTTGAAGTAATATATCAAGAAGAAAAGGCTCTTTATATGTATGAAGAAGCTAAAACTAATTAAAAGAGAGATGAAACCCCTTAACAAGCAACAAATAGGTAACACACAAGATGTTTTCACTCAAGCTAGGAATCTCCTTAATATAATTCAATATTAGTTAGATCCCTTTTTAACCTTTCACTTCAAAATAAGGAGAAGCTAGCACTCTTCAATTAGACCAAGGCTATTGAGTTTAATCATTCAATATGGAGGTAGAGATCTAGAATCAATTAGTTATTGGAAGAGGATAGAAACACTTCTTTTTTCCATAACTAGATCCTTGAAGAGAAGGAAGCTCAATTCATACTTAAGCAAGCAAAATTAAAACTCAAGTAGGAATTCTTTAAAAAGCTCAATATTTTTCTCTTGTTCTCTTGGAACTCTAGCTATATGTACTTCTTCTATCGAACTCTTGCGATCAACTTCCAAAGAACAATTCGCTCCCTAGGAAGCTAACTATCTAACCAGTCCATTAACAAAATATAATGTGGAGCAAGTCTTGTTCTCTATACACCTTGATAATACACTAGGCCAGGTTGGATTGAACTTCTTTTTCTTTTAGAAAGCTTGGGGACAAATCAGAACTCAGGTGATAGATTTTATCCTCAAATTTCTTATTATAGGAAAAATGATAAAGGAAGTTAATAAAACCTTTCTATACCTCATCCCCAAGGTAAGTATCCCTACATCTTTTAAATACTTTAGGCCAATTGCTTGTTGCAATTTATAAACTTATATCCAAGTTGTTACAAAATATACTGAAAGAGCCACTTTGTATGTGCATATATTTGACCCAAAGTGCTTTCATAAAGGATAGATCAATTAGGGATAACATATTAATAGCTCAAAAATTTCATAAGAGCTACAACCAGAACCACTTAAGCAAGGATTGTGATCTTAAGATAGATTTTCATAAAGCTTTTGATACCACTAATTGAAAACTTCTTATAAACACTCTCAAGGATTTTTATTTTCCTAGCATGTTTGTTACCTAGATAGAATAATGCATTTCATCTATCTCATACAATGTTCATAATAATGGAGAATCCTCTAAGCTTATTAAGGGAATATGGTGAATTAGACAAAGTGACCCTTATCACCCTATCTCTTTACTCTTTCTATGGAGCTATTCACAAGACTCTTAAGACTAGCTTCCACTAGCCAAGGGAACAAATTTAAGTTTCATTCCAAGTGCAAGAAATTGAAAATATGTAGCTTATTCTTTCCAGATGACCTTATCTTATTTTCAAAAATTGATGATAAATCCTTGTACAGTCTAATGATTGTCTTATACACGTTTAAGGAAACTTATGTCTCTCAATCAACAAAAAGAAAAGTCATCTACTTATCTCCTTAAGTGCCTCTCATCTTGCAACCTGGTTATACCTATCATTGGCCTAAACATAAAGAGGTCACCTTGTTCACTTATCTTGAGATATCGATTTCCATAAGGAAACCTACATATAATGACTTTCTTCCACTAATTGATAGAATCAAAAAGAGCATATTTGCTTAGTACATTAAAAGTCTCTCTTTAGCTAGTAGAATCCAACTTATCAATTATATCCTAAGTCATTTGCATACACACTAGCCTTCCCACCTAATGTTGTCTATTGGAATCACTAAAATTATCGAGAAACTTCTAAAAAAACTTCTAAAAAACTTTCTTTGTTCTAGTGATCATAATTAGAAAGCTTTAGATAAAGTCAAATGGAAGGAACTTAGTACTCCTAAAAAGGAAGCAGGATCGGGAATTATTACCATTCGGTTAGCTAATAAAAAATGATGATCAAGAGATTATGGAGACTTTTAGTGGATAAATAATCAATATATGTCAAATGAATACTACTTAAAAAGGACTAATATCTGGTCCATACGACAGAAAACTCTTTTAACTATTTCTTAATGCAACTTATGAAGCTGAGGAACATTGTTACATAGGAACTCCTATACAGGATTGGTGACAGAGCACTCATAAATTTCTAATATGACTTTTAGACTAATTTTAGACCTCTTAGGGACATTAAGGAACTTAATCCTCTTCATTACTCAATCCTTAAAGTAGGCACTGTAAAGGAAGTTCTTAGTAGTAGACTTGATGTGTTTGATTATCACTGAATTTCTCTCTAATGTTACACTAAATCCAAATAGCAAGGATACCATCACGTGGAAAGGCTCCGTTAATGGCCTATTCTCCATCAAAACTTGTAGGGATGTCCTTGGAAAATATTAGTTTGGTTCAGACACTCTAGTTCTAGAGCATATGCTATCCTTTAGCTAACTATTAAGAGGCAACTACCTACTATTGATAAGAGCAACATATTCCTAACCATACCTAGCACTCGTCCTCTTTGTAGTCTAGAAGAAGAAATCGTATACCATCTCTTTTTTTCCAATGTACCTATTTTAGCTTCATCTAGAATGGCGTATTGCAAAGTGGTAATAACATATCCCTTTTTCCAAATTGAAATGAGTTAATGTCTTGGTTTTGTTAACCTTGCTATCTTAGTAATGGAGATCATATAATCTATAAGATATGCTTGGGAACACCATTTACACTCTCAGGAAAGAATGAAACTTGTTAATTTTCCAACACCAATCCAATAATAGAGAGTTAGCATTGAAGGAACTAGTAATACTTATAAGGGAGCAACTTTTGGCACAGAAACTTCAACTTACTTGCAGCCTAAACATGGCCACATGATGGCACATGATATAAACTAAAATGTTCATAACGAACTATGCAAACATGTTGCTTCTAACATCTCCAAACCCAACTGCTTGGATTATTAAATGCCAAGTGATTTGCTTTTACATTTTCCATGTAAAGGTTCAATGCTTAAGCATAAATTTATATGATATAATCTCCAATAAAGCTATGAATAAATTGTTTAGCTTTTAACTCCTTGGTTACATGTAATCCCCTTGGTTACATTTAATCCCTTTGGATCTTTTGGTTAAATAAAATTTACTTACTTTTTCAAAAATCTGTAATCATAATTTTGAAACTTTATATGTAATTGAATTCACATACATCTCACAACTCCTTACACATTTATAGTCAAGAATCAGCTACTCTAGTACTAGTTAATACCAACTTTAGAAAGAATTTAAAGAAAAAAGAAGAAGAAGAAGAAGAGAGAAGTATTTTCATTTCATTCATCAGAACAGACTTGATAACCCTCTGTTTTGAAGAAAGGTTATTATGTAACGATCATATGTAATGTTATAACTAACATTACAAAACAATTAAAAGTTGGGTAGACTCCTATACAATTTTAAACCCACTTATTCTATTTATCGAAATGGTGACCATAAGATGTTTTAACACACATTAAATTCCCTCATTTTGTCCACCTTAAAATCTAATGTAGACCCACCTGGCGAATTGCGTTGCACACAGAACTAAATCTTATTTGATCTGTAATCCCAAACTAATCATATGGCAGGTAGAATTTTCAACTGTATTATGAGATATAGCGTACACAATCCGTGCGTGATAATCATATGCATGGCGTATGTAGATAGATAAATAAATGATCAATCATGGAAAAGAGAGCCATTGCCTTTTGGTATATATGACACGCCAGCAATGGTTGCATAAATCAAGGGAAGAAATTTGGCATGATTGCATAGAGTATGATGTTTATATACATGTAGGGTTAGGTAAATGTATGATCGCATTTGGTAAGGAATCTAATACAGCTAGCTAAGTTTTCAGATGAGAAGAAGCTTGCAGGGGATTTATAAAGATAACAATACTGCGGGTTCTAAAAATTTAACGAATCTTTGTTAATTGAGTTGATAAATTATCATTAAGTACTATAGTTTTTATAAAATTTTACTTAAAAGAAGCATGAGAATAACAGAGTTGTAAGTTAATATAGCAAATATTTGATCACTTATGGCACTAAGTCTACAGTTTTCTATATATGCGGCAGTAGCAATGAAAAATGGAGTTCGGAGATCATCTTTACTTCTAGTCCATATTGATTACTAGATGTAATGGGTAATCTCAAAACCTACTGATTTAGATGTACATTCTTGATCAGTGGTAAATGACCTGTCTAGCTTTTACAGTCCTGCTAGTGAAGGAATTATTAGAAAGTATATAAAGTAATTTAGCCGTTTGTGTTTCCCGTTTTCTCTAATATAAAGCAATTTTAGGTATTGGATTGCAGAGGTTTTTCGAGTGGCTCGCGTTGGCTGCTAATAAGAAACAAGTGGGGAGGTAGAACTTACTGTAGTGAAGCAGGAGAAGGAACAGGTATATAATTTTGTATATGTTGAAAACTGAAGACAAATGAAAAGATGGACTGCGGTTTTCGAGTAAAATTTTGCCTCTTTCTGGTTGGTGCATTAGAATGTTGATATTTGTCGTCTAGTAAGGTGCGGCAGACAACGTCCAGATGTTAATGTGGAGGCATATATATTTATATATGTACACATATGGTCAGGACAAAGCACAAATGGACAAAGCATGTACAGCCCCAAGGAAAAGGAATAGATATACATAGTCACTAAGATTAGGACATGAATTACTGTTGTTCAGAAGGGAAATAATTAATTAGACGTTGAAGGATCATGCAAATTGCTCTCCCCAGCTATTATGTATTAAGAACTAAACTAGAATATCATTTACTGACATGATAAATAACAAAAGGTGATAGTAACGAACGTGATCCTCATAACAACAAAATTTTCTATATTAATGGGAACTAAGATAAGCAAGAATACATGGTCTTCAATTTGGAAAGTTGAAAGAGAGAGATTAATAGGAAGTGTTTTCGAAAATTGTGGGTGACAATGCAATTATAGAAATGATCACATGGTCGATGGCATGCTTTGATTCCCTAAACAAAAGCAAATTGAATAAAACCAAATAGGAATGAGAGAGGTCTCTCTCCATAGTCACATGCATGCTTCCTGGGGACCATCAATTCCTTAAATATTACACCAAAGCATGAAATGAGAAGATCCCAAAAAAAGCAAATTACAAAAAATATATATATTAAAAAAAATGTTGTTGCTCTCTCTCAAATCTTACTTCTCAATAGAATACAACTCAGACCCCTATAAAGGACAATTGGTATAAATTATGGCAAAAAGAGATTCATTTGCATGCTGGATTACTGTCACCTTTGCTTTGAAAGAACATTACATGCCTTGATTGCTGCAACTGTCCTCTGCTTTTAACATCTTTGTAGTAACACTAAGACGAGGATTATCGCCATTTTAGGTGGCCTTCTCGACCTCCTCCCTAGAGATGCGAGTAGGAGAGAGGAGAGGAAACTTCCCTATGACAAATTCTAGGAAGCCCCCCACCCAACTCTTCTACTTATTACTCTATTTAATATCAATTTGCATTCGTTCGAAGGTCTCTCAACACATTAATTAAGCGTCGTTATTAAAGTGGATTAAACTATAACATCACTCCTAAATTATTACTGTTTAGTACCTTAAATGTAGCATAACATCGTATAATGAACATGCGTTAAAGCTTAGACTGGTAATCCATAAATTATATATGGTGCAACGTTTGCTGTATTATAAATAAATCATACAAATGTAGACGTAACTGTAGTTTATGCCAGCCAAATCTAACAAGTAGGGAAGAATGTTTTATAAGAAATTTCAGTTATGTGCATTGGGTAATTAAAAGATGATAATACATATCGATCGGTAATAAAATGGTGCGCATACCTGCGCCCTAGAAATTATAATCTTGAACAACAAGAAACATTTGAACCTTAGCAACTACTATGGGGTTTCGCAATCTTAAATGGTAAACGTTAACCTTTTTCTTTTATGGAATATCTACCCTGTCCTGGTTAATTTTCATCGAAATTCTCATTTGGTCGGGTCGATCTCCGGATTCTGCTGGATTCTGTCACATCTTTTTAACCTTGAACTTAAAGGGTTCTCTTGGCCTGGAATTGGCAAGTGCGAAATGTTGATAAAATAAAAATAAAGCATATATATATATATATATCCCTACTGTGTAATATTTCTATTGAGATAATATATTAAATTAATATTGGTTGTTTTATTGATGTTAATTGAGTTGTTAATCTGCTTGGATTTGTTAACTTATGCCCATGTGTGCATTCATATGTCTGCTTGGGCTATGATCAATGGATTTGATATGACAGAAATTTCACTAACTGTTATATAATATAAACTCCTTTTGATTCATTAATACATATCTTTTGTGGTATTTTCCTTCACCTGTTTGCTTGTCAAAGTTAAATATATATCACACACATGGGTGCAAGAGACATAAGTTGGGAATTTATACTGTAGAAGACAAATGAAATATAATATTACAAAACTGTTAATAGATTGTGCAATTATACACAAGTACAAATTTTTACAACCTTGAAAGACAGATAGCAATAACCTAAACTGATAGTTAGCACATTTAGCAAAGTCCTTCCTACCTACCTAAGCCATGCCTCAACAATGCCATGCTCTACACAAAAATTCCATGGGACTATAAATCAATCCATTTCGTCTTGCAAGGATCAACTGTGTTGTTTGAGCGACACCGAACCAACAATCACAATCAAAAAGCAAACAAATAGAAAGGCAAAAAATAAAGAACAAGAAAAAAGAAAGCCATGGCCATTAAGGGTCAGCATATAGCAAATTAGCAATGGTTGAAATGTGGTCTTTGTTATGATTGTTTGGATAATGCAAATGGGGAATCGGTCCGTTCAATTTTCAAGGGGCAACATTGGTAACTTTGGGTCTGGTAGTGAGGTGGTATGATTGGACGAGCAGGTTCTTGGGTGAACAGTTCATGACCCTTGATCTTGATATTTATCAAGCACGGTGCTTGATAGACGCTGAAAGATCACGGGGGCACCGTACTGTGGGTAAAGTAGCATCAGGACCGTTGGTGCGTGTTGATAGGTAGGTGCCAATCTAAAGGAGAAGCGTTGAAGTATGATTGCAAGTGTTAATTTGGCTTGCAAAATAGCTAGATTTTGGCCAATGCAGGTACGGACCCCAAGCCCAAATGGAATGAACGCCAGAGGATGCTTCGCTGCCCTGGCAACCCCATCAGAGAAACGGCCAGGATTGAATTCGTTTGCGTCGTTTCCCCATATGCTCTGATCATGATGAAGGGCCAAGATTGGTATCAAAAGCTCTATTCCAGGTGGGATCTTGTATCCGCCCAGCTCTACATCTGCTTTAGTCCGTCTGATTGTCGCTATTGTTGGAGGATACAGCCTCAAGGACTCATTTAGAATCATGGTCAGCTGCACACCAGATAAAGCGCATAACATTTAGAATAAAATTAAAAGGAGAGGGCGGCTTTGGGATTTCGACAAGCCGAAAATATCAAATGTAATGTTTGGTTGTCGATGCATGAATTGGAGAGGTGGAGGTGTTACCGTCTTAAGCTTCACAACATCATCTTTGGTGGGGATGTCACGTGATCCACACACCCGCAGTACTTCGTCACGTGCAAGCACCTGCCACTCTGGGTGCATTGCAAGAAGGACCGTAGTCCACGTCAGCAGATTGGATGTGGTCTGTTTGCCCGCAAAGAAAAAGCTCTTGCACTCTTCCAGTATGTCATGAACAGTCACATTTGGACATGAATTTGAGGCTTGAATCATTAGTCCCAACAAGTCCTTTGGTCCCTTGGTTTCTTGTACAATGTTCCATGTACTCTCTTTCCTCTTCTCGATCAACTTCTTCAACGATTTCCTTATCTCCTTGTCCAATTTCCTCGATTTAATGTTTTTCTTTGTGGGAAAAAACCTTTTGTTTTTAAATTGACAAAAGTGAGTATTGTTTCGCTAGAACTGAATAATAATAATTATTAAAAAATAAATTTGTTTTAAACCTGTAACCAGGAATAAACACTTTTTGAAATGCCTCGGCGGCAAGCACCATCTGCTGTGCTTGTAATCGGAAGATGGCTTTACCATCCTCGTAGCTGCTACCAAAGGCTGTTCTTGTGATGACATCTTCGGTTAGAGTTTGAAACCATTCAGAAATTTCAATCTCTATCTCCTCGCCCGAATTTGGCTTCACCGCCCATTGGTCCACCATATCCACCACGCTCTTCCCCACAACCGGTACTAACAACTACGAACATCAACATTAAATTCACAAAATAATTCAACCATACATAACTAGATAAAAAAGAAATAATTAAATTGTGGGATTTTATTTAATTACTTTGAGATTTTCCATGTGGAACGTAGGTGTGATGATTTTTCTGTGGTGAGCCCATTTTTCACCTTTGAGGCTAAGAAGGCCATCTCCTTCCAGTTGTTTAATAAGAGGGTGAGCCTCCACCTTCTCGTAGCATTCTGACTTGGAACTGAAAATTTCCCTAATCAAGTCTGGATCAGAGACCGTGAGCCGAACCGTGGGTCCAAACCACACCAGAAATGTTGCACCTTCAATCAAACAGACATGCCATTAATTTCCAAAATTATGCTTCATTAGGTATATTGGTTACATTACCTATTTTGCAATAGCATCTGGTCATTTAATTACTTAAATCAAATATCATGACCTCTACAAATGGAGGCAAGCTAGCCAGAAAAGAACAAAGAAAGTTACTTTGGCACCAAGTTAGACCTTCCACACATTCTCTTGTAGTAAGTGTCAAAGTATGCGAAAAAGAGTAATCACCAACAAAATTACATTAGACCAGCTAGCCATCAATTGAATGTGGGGAGAGAGATAGAGAGACAAAACATAGGTGGCATGTAGGAAGAAGACAATTGAAACTATGGAGCTATACAACATTTTGATCATACCTTGAGAGGTTGTTAACTTTGTGGAATACAGAAAACAAAGCAAATGACAAAACTGCAACCCATGTTTGAGTGCACAAACAAATACAATACGTCCTTTTCGTTTCTTTTCTCATCTTTTACAAGCTACGAGGAGAGGCGAAAATGATCTGATGAGAAATGAAAATGGTAAAATTTTCAATATAGAAATAATAACTATGAAGTAAGTTTAGTTCTTAAGGGAAAAGAGAAAATGAGAAAAGAAGAGAAGAATACAAAGAAGTGGAACAGTCCAAACTCAGAACTTCAACATCAAGCATCAAAGCGCAGAAAAAAGGCTGAAAAAGTTTTTAAAAGAAGTACATGAACTCAAAGACAAAGGAAAAAAACACCAGAAAGCCTTTTAAAAGTCACAAATTTTGGAAGATGGATCAGCAAACCAACCCAAAGAAGCACATCATAACAGAACCACATCCCCAGCTTTAATGATTAACACTAAAGCTCATCCTAGTTATGCTTTAACAAAGCAAAGCCTCACCCCACATTGATACACAATTTTCAGTGCTTTCAGAAACACTTCCAAGTCCTGAACTAGCTAGAACTTGTAGTGCAACAAGCTTAGACCTGGAAACAAATTTAACAAACTTCAAAACCATTCAAACAGATTTGAACAGCATGAAAGTTCGTTTGTAAGTGTGGGAGAGATAGAGATCACATCATCAAGTGGTGCTTGTAATTAAACAAAATATTTATGTACCATAGATTTTTTTCCAGTGATGGTAAAAAGCAAGAACTCTAGGAAGTATGTTGTGGGAAAAAGGCATGGGTTGGGAAGAGGCCTTTAACATCATCTCCACCACTTCCTTGACATTGCCTATGAAAAAACGATAAGGAGGTCCTCTGATTCCTTGCTTAGAGAAATGATCTTCAATTCTTCTGGGTCTCCACCAAAATAAAACAACAATCTTTAAACCAAAAACGAAGGCCAAGAAAGAGAAACCAAGAAGCTTTAACCAGTAGAAGAACATGTCTTCCATGGGAGATAGAAGAGAGGAAGAGACAAGAATATGTATATATAGAGAAAAAAGAGAAACAACAGTAGCTAACGCAGTCTCTCTTCTCGTTGTTGAGAAAGTGAATAAGGAAAGGGTATGAGAAACGAGTAATAGCAGAGCTTAAATTCAGTTTCTTTTGGGTTTCTTCAAGTTTCAAAAAACCATCTTGGTGTTTTGGTGTTGTGCTTTACTTTGGCTTATGTTGTTAGTTTAGGCATTAGCGAGTGTGCAACAGGCTTTTTAATAGTCTGTCCACTTAGAGAGAGAAAAATAAAAGAAAGAGAGAAGCTAACAAGCAAGGCCAACGCCGTTGGGGCCGCCATTGGAATTCTAATGGTCAACTAGGATGGTAATATATCCATTAAATTCTTTATTGGAGCTTTTTTTTTTTTTTACCTTCATCCTTGAATTTTTTGTATTTGCATTATTGAATTATTTCTTTTCTTTTCTCAGCTTTCCTTTGAG
Organism: Erythroxylum flavicans; assembly: GCA_027576715.1. NCBI lineage: Eukaryota > Viridiplantae > Streptophyta > Magnoliopsida > Malpighiales > Erythroxylaceae > Erythroxylum > Erythroxylum flavicans. The sequence goes on from JANZXP010000008.1 coordinate 29,936,891, forward strand.
TATTATTTTCTTATTCTTCTTATTTACAATTCCATATTTGTTTTAGTATCTTGCTTTGTGTTAACTTTGGAAATATTTGGAATTGAACACTATAAAACCTTAGGCCACTAGATGTACATTGGAAATTCGGTTCAAAAGATTCCATCAATTACAAGTTTCATACTTATTCCTTAAATTTATTAATTTGAAGATATATTCTTTCTCTTATACAATTTAACTTTGCACTTTTGACCATAAAGGTAAAATCAAACAAAGATCATCTTTTTTTATCAATTTTATTGGCATTTTCATTTATTTTAAAATATAGTTTTTAATTGGTAATATTTATTTTTGTTGTTAAAAACACATATATAATTACACAAAAATTAAATCAAAAAGAAACCAATTAATCTAATGAAATTTTATTTTTTATATCCTTAATTAGAGGAAATTTTCACTATGGTCAAAGTTTAGAGAAAGGTGAAATTCGGTGTTTTTTGAATTATGTTATATTTTTTTCGATATGCTCACTACTTACTTTTAAAAGGTCAAAAAAAATATTTTCTTAGTTTGTTTTTAACCATTCATATTTCAATACTTGTATTTTGATTTTTTAAGTTAATTTTCTTACATATTATAATCTATAAATTATTTTTAGTATTTTTTTGTGTAATAAAAAAGTTAGATTTTATGGTCGTACAAGTTTGAAAATAATAATTGGGAACTAATATATATTTCACAAAATGATTTTTATGAGCGGCTTACATAACTATTGAAATTGAGCTTAGTAGGCATATTAAAAATAAATGAAATATTATACATTAATTATATGTTTGATATTATTGATGACGATAAATTTTTAATTATTTTACATGTCAAGATAACATTAAGATATAATTTTTAGTTAAAATTAAACAATTAATAACAATGGAATTGAGGACTAAATAATTCATATAATAAAAATTTTAAGTATGAAGATGAATACCAAATATGTTAGAGTAAAAACTTGTCTACATTGAGAAGAAAATATAAATATCAACAAAAAAATCCTATATTTTAGTCATGAAGATCAATTGAATTTACATGACATAGATTTACTTTAAAGGTATTAGTATTTTGTTATTTTATTGGACAGACTAATATCCTTATACTAGAAACTTAAGCACAAAGCAGCATTTTAGATGTATCTCTCAAATATGAAACGGCAGAATATTTAATTACATTTTTCTATAAGTGCTTAACCATATGTGTGAATTTTAGACTCATTATTTTGGGAATTCAAATTTTAATTTTATTTTAGTAGGATCCACAATCACAACTATATTGTTATTTCCATCCAGTTGTATACATAATTTGTAGAATTGAAGTTTCTTTTCAAACAAAAATTTGATGGGAAAAAATAAAAAGTTATAATTGTCATTATTACCCAAAATTCTCAAAAAGAAATATTTTCCTTGCAAAATTTTGAGAAATTTAAAATGTTGTTTTCACTTAATATAAAAATAGAAATATTGATTTGATATTTTAATAATAGCGTCATTGAAGTTGGGGAAGAAGATATAAAATTTAATCATGCAAAGTTGAGAGACTTGTAGGAATAAAACATATTGGCTTAATCTCGTATTTAATTTAGTATGGTTTGGTATTTTGGTTATATATTTTTATAGGAATATCAAATTATAGAGATTTAAAAATGCAATAGAAAGTTAAGAAAATAATATGTAAATTATAATAAGGAAGAAAAGGCATATTCAAATCATGAATTATATATAATATGTATTATTTAGTCGAGATTTCTTATTGAATTAAGGCGAGTTTAGTGAGTTTTCACGGTTGATAAATTATGAAACAATTTAAATATAATGTTCCCTCTCATTTGTAATATTGTTTCCGTTTTTGTAATTATCTATATAAGGAGATATGAGTTCTAAAGATATAAATGATCTTAAGATATGGGTTGAAAGGAAAACTTGAAGATTTTGTTTGAATCTTGGTGAATTTTGAAGAATCGTCTTGGAGGATTGGAAAATAAAAAGGGAATTTTAAAGTGTTTTGCATTATCTTTATTTCATTCTTGTTTGTACTTTTGTTATGCTATAATTATATATGACTAGTGTTATAGTTGTTGCAAATGATTAAGTTTTATGAAATTTGCTTGATTTATGGTGATTATATTGGATAAAATAAGAATATGTGAATTTTTATATTTTTATATATAATTGAGTTATTTCTACATATTGTATTTAAGTATTGTAGAATTTATATTGGAACTTGTAAATTTAGTTGGAATTTCATATAGCAATTGTTGTTATTCACAAAGAGTCTTAAATTTTTTTCATTTTTAACAATATATGTTAAATCCATGTTTTTTTTTATTGTTTGAGTTATATGTTATAGTGATGAAATGTGATTTTCTATTATGGTAGTGTTGGTGTGAGAAGTTTATAGTTTTGTGGATCTATGGTATGCTTTTACTATATTATTTGATAAGATTGTACCTTTGAACATATTATATGGGCCATGGAGTCATGTCTTGTCCATATATAGGCTATATAGTTTCGCATGGGATGTCATGATCTTAAAATTTAAAAACTAAGACATGATTAATTTTGCATTGTAAGTTTGAAAACTTAGATGTGACATGATTTGAGGGCTGGAATTAAGATATGACATTGTAATTTTAGGGCATGACATCGGAGGTATAGTTTCATAATCATTTATTTATGTGGGGAATGATAGCATAATTACTTAATGTAAATACAATATGTTTGAAAGGTGTATAAAATTTGTTATAACATTTTGAATATTTGATAATTTGTATAAGTGTGATTCCAAATGTATGTATTATAATTAAGCTAATGCAATTAGTTAGTAATGTGCTTTTCATTATTAAATTTACTGACTTGCTGTTGCAATATCTTAATTTGTTTAATTAAGTTATAGTTAGCTCATTTTTAAATGTACCTAATGATGTGAGCTTTACTTATTAGATTATGAGTAATGTGTTAAGATAGTTTAATTTTAATCGAATACTTTTCTGGTTGTACATTTTTATTATAAGTTGAGTGAGAAAGATTTATAAAATGTTAAGTAGGATAAATTGATGATTGAAAATCTTTGTAATAGTGTTTGATTTCATTCGTAAGACTAACGTATATGATTGCGAGAAAAAAATGAAAATTTTTACTAAGACTGTGAGTTTCAAAATAAAATAAAGAATACTAAATTTATAATTTAAATAATTCTTTTAATAGAATAATGATGACTCTTTCAGTGCTATTTTTGAATTTTTGTATTAATGTTAATCTTTTAATTAAATTATAAAATTTAAAATATAATTTATTAGTGGAAAGAGTTCATTCTGATAAAACAAAATAAGATAAGAGATGAAATAAAAATGAGTTATGATAAATGATTCCTCTCTTTCATTATTCGTTAACTTTTTTCTCATAACTAAAGTAAATGTTTTAAATTAATAAGTTATGACATAAAAAGCTATTTAACTTAATTAAAAAATGACACTAATGTGAATTTATTTATAGAAATTTAACATTGAATGGGTAAGTATAAATACATAATTAATGTGAATGACATAAAAGAGTATCAAAAGTATACAATGTTCTTTAAAATCTTGAAAAACAATAAACAGATAGTGACTGGAACACTGGACAATATAATAATGAAACATAATATCAAATTCATATTTTGAATAGAACAGGAAAGTGGTAATGTATCGGCCTAGGTAGCTAGGAGGGATAGGTTGGGGGAAGGTTTTTGTCACATAATGCAATTTTCAAAATAAAGAAGACATGATTGGAGGGCAACAGAGGAGCATGAGGTGTAGTTATAACATAAAAATATTCAAGTATCGTATATTATAACCATACGCAAGGCTATTATATTTAATTTATTACCAGCCAACTATGATCTTCTAGAGAATTTAGCTTGCAAATTGCGCAACATATATAATTTTCTGAATTATTCGCGTGGTGTTGACCCTTCCAAATTATTTTCCGCTTTCATCTCAAGCTTCTCAACAGAAGTCAAAAGGAAAATGAAAGGAGAACAGGAAAAAAGGAACTGGATACAGGGGGATGATAGGTAGGGGAATTGGGGAAAATGGGTCGGCTACTTGGCAGTGAAATTGTCCAGTAAGTTGCTTTCTCTGAGTTTTTTGAGTGCCCCTTTTTTCTTTTTCTGCTTTCATGTTTGCCTGTCTTTCAATGTCACCATTTCAAAAAGGGGAACAGTGGACCATCTCTCATGCCAAAAGGATCCTTCATTTTCAGCTTCTTAATCAAAATGTTTATCATTACTAACTAACATGCTCAATCTAATCAAATCAGTTTAACTTCTGTCATATATTATTATTATTATTATTATGTCTGTGAATCTGTCAATCAACTCAACCTTAACCAACACTCTAATCACATTATTATTATTGGTGTTAATTATTATTATTATTTTCACAAAAGAACTCCTAGGCAAGTACTACATGGTAAATCTTGTTGCTCTTTACTGTCCTCACTAGAAACATGATCCATATGTATATGGAAGAGGATTCAAGATTCTAAAGGATGATTAGCGAATTGACATAAACGGGAAACAACAAAGAAGAGACAAAACAAGATAACATTGCCACTTTGTGATTTATGTAAGGCTGAAAGTTGCAGATATCCTCCAGCCTCCATTGCCAACTTATCGGATACACCTTTGTCCCATTATCTCTTTCTACACACAATAAAAGAAAAAAGAACATATTTGTTAATTAAATTGTTCTAATCCGAAATACTCGCGGATCCTGTTCATCCTGAGAATCGGTACACATATATATATAACACTCGTGAGTGTTGAACACCAGATAATTATAAATTAGTAACACAAGTAAATTGCGCACGTAATTGGGTACTTAGGGTAGCATTAAGCTTTAAGATAAATGTCTTTGCTCCCCAAAAGATTGAAGTGGAAAATTCAGAGAAGAAAAAAAAAAAAAGGAAAGGGAGAGAGAGCAAAGAGGGTTGTTAATTTGGAATGTTGCTCTTAAATAGGAGCACATGGGAACAAAGGGTGTCGACTTGAGGGGTTAAGAAATGTGGGAAATATGCTGTAGTTGACCCAACACGGAGAGCCATACTTCCCTAATCTTGTCTTAATGCTCCCAAGACATGCTGTCCCATGTGCCTCTTCCGTCCCTACCCTTCTTTATACTCAAAACTCATCACTGTTTTACCTGAAGAACAGAAAATGATGGCTCTCACATTAACCCACGTATACATATACATCTAAATTATTTACAATAGCAAGGTTATTCATCATCCTGTTTGATGATATATTTTAAGTTTCATACTTTAATAACATAATAAAGAGAAAGGGCAGAGATTATAAAGTGACCTCTTTCCTCTTTTGCCTCAATATGGTTGACATTGTATAATTCAATTTATTTATAAATTGTTGAGTTGTCAATTATAATTATAATTATAATTGTAATGTAATATACATGATGGAAGTGGTTCTATTAATTAGGTGCACTAAACTCAGCGACATGTCAGTCCGAGTTGACGCACAAGTATGCTTGAAATACCTCTGTACATCACACACAAATTTATTATAATGTTGTAAATAATTGAAGCATAATGCTTTTGTATTGGAGTATCTACTTCTTTACATCAACATTCTTTTCATCATTTCACTACAACCTGCCAAATACCAACTAGTAAACTTTCTAATTGATAAGCACTTGAGAAGTCTGAAAAAGACATGGAATGAATTCACGTCAATCTGAGGTAATGCTTAAGAATTTGTGGACCACAAGTGGTTCATATTATAATCAACAATAGTTATAGCAAGTTAATAAATGAACCGAGTAAGCGTTGTTCTAGATTAAAGCCTTGCACTCAGGTTAATACGTCAAGGAAGATACCTATTTATATGCATATATAGTTGTTTGCTTGAATAATATTTTCCAGTACTCTATTAGATAAAAATCAAATAGGGTTCTTCCAGAAACAAGCTTTTAAACAATAATAATACCCAACAAATAAGGAGGCTATTTGTCTCATTAAAACTAGAGAACATGCAATCACTTAAAACTTGGGGATGCGGAGCTACCGAAACAGGCCAAAATAATCCATCCAATGACTAAAGCCCGCAGATACGTATATTTCTCCCTTTGTATTGTTACTATTGGAACCCTTGAAAAGATTAGAAATCCTCCAAAGAAAAGAAACCAATTTCATTTCCAGGGGATAATTTAAGGGTGTGGAGGTCTTGATCAGTATCTCTAACATCTTTGATGAGCACCAACTAGGGAAATAATTATGTACAAAGAAGCTCATTAATTTATCCTGACCTATAATTTGCCGTTTGGAAATTTCAGATTAACCTCTTCAAATATGATATTCTTTTTGTAAAAATAACGCATGTTTTTTTAATGCAGTCGATTTTACATGCATGTTTTTAAAGTTAAGAGAAAGTAAGTTTGATAATTAAACTCATTAGGATGTGTTTTAATTAAAATTAAAGAAAAAACTTAAAAATTTAAATTGAATTTCCAAGACAAAAAGTTCCAAAACTATCAACGGATAAAATCTAGAGTTTAACATACGTTTCGATACTAATTTAAACTAAATAGTGACACAACAAGCATGTTGAAAAAAAAATGTTTAATGGAATTATTTGACAACCATGCATACCGTTGGAAAATTATTGAGTTTTAATCGAGCTGGAATCATAAGACATGAATTTATAATTGGAACACATTACATATATAAAACTCTCTTCCGCCTCTACGAAAAGGAAGCTTTGGAAGTAACAAAGGAAGCTAGTTGGTAAAGACAAATGCAAGAGCGAAAGATGGGATATGCACTTATGATTTGCTACCAAATCCCCGCCCACCACCATATCATATCGTATCTTCTTCTTCTTCTTCTGCTTGTTATTAGTCTCATTTCCCTGAATACATCCTACAAACATGGATTATTTTCTAAATTAATTATTATATTTTATGCCCCTTGTTGTGTCCACATGTCCTATATGTAGACATTTGTATCAAATCCTCTGGACTCAACTTATTTCACCACTTAAGTGCGAGATAAAAAGAAAACTTTTTGACCACTTGATGATGAAAAGACTCGAAAGATAGATTAGATTGCTACTCAGTACCAAATCCAATTTGAAGGAGATGGTTATGGTTGGACCTATATATTTTTTATTAGGGTAATAATGCTTGTAGCTTATATAATTAACCATACTCCATGGTACTGATTGGGTGAGAAAATCTTGCAGTGGTCAAATCTCAATTACACCACCTAAAGATATATATATAGCATGCGTTTTTATGCGCATGCTGATTTGGCCTATACAAACTCTCTTTTGGTTTAGATTTGAGTATAATAATTAAAAGATGCTATCTTTTTCTTTCTTTTTTTAATAAAAAAAACAAGTTGACTCTATATTTATTTAATTTCCCCAACCTTTCTTGCATCTCTCAACTTGAGATAGGAATTGGAAGGATAAGAGGAAATAATTATTGGTTGACAATCGAATAAGTTAGGGGAAGACAGATGTAAAACCAAATTGTCATAACATCATTTATATGGTAACGAACCTCCTCAAAGTACGCTAGCTCGATCCACTAAATTCAATTATTCAGTAAAATACATACTCGATTGGAATACATTTCGCTGATTTCTACTTTCAGTTGTGTTGTAGAGTACAAAGCCAAAAATAGAGATTGATGGAGTGAAAAGAAGAGAGAAAAGGGGTTTTGTTTTTTTGATACGGTTGTCCAAAATGAAGGAAATGGAATATTAAATGGCCTTGACGTAATCTTCCTTTTTTTCGTCTAGTTACATCATGTCATGGATGAGCATTGAGTTGTTATCCAAAAAGGTTTTTTAATTTTTAATTTTGTCTGTGTAAGAAAAAGAAGTGAACGAGGACAACAGATAAAAAAAGGAGATGACATAACGAAATTTGGTTACGGGGACAGAGAAACAGAATCTGATATTCTGCATTCCTATAAATTTAACTAAACTCTTTTCGTTGGAAAAACCATTTAACAAAATTGAGAAAAAGGAGTTTTCGTCCACGCAATCAACAAGTTGTGACCTCACAGTTGCAGCTGTCTTAGACACCCTTACATGTCAGCCCACAAGGGCTTGTCAAATTGACAACTGTCACGTGTCAGCCAATCATTTGTTTCACTTCTTCTTGTCCATATATGAAGCCCCTTTGGTTTTGTTATGTCAACTCGCCATCTCTCTGTTTACCGTGCTTCTGCTTCTGCCACTGCCTCCACCACCACGTGGCTATTTCTCTTTCTCTTCCGTCTTTCCGTTAATTACCCAAGTGCCCTCGCCTTTCAATGTACGTTAGGTTGTCTCATTGTTTTAAGCCTTTCGATTGAGTCCTCGACCTATTCACAAAGCCAAATAGCCACTCATACTTGTTATTTTGTTTATTGTACTAGGAATTGGAATATAATTACTTATCAACATATAATAGTGGTGATGATTAGGGCATTGCTCACGTTGACCTCATTGGTTTTCATTTATGGGACTCGACAATTACCTCCAAGCTCAGCTATTGCAATACAAAAACTAAGTTTTACTTTATTCTCAGTTATCCCTGAAAACATCCTTATCTTTGCAGAAGGCGCTAAATCTCCTCCTAAGCTAATATGCAATAGGTAATTAGGACACAACTTGTTAAATGTTCATACTGAGGAAAATATGGGAACAATTAAAATGAAGATGTGGATTCAATTGATTTAAAGAAATTTTAAGTATATTATTGCAATTTGTTCAATACAAGATTGACTAATTATTGACAAAGCTTAGATGCGAGGATGAATGAGAATTTCTGAGATTACTTGAATGAAAGAAGAAATTAAACTCAATTGGTGGATATTTACAATTTGGAGTTTGACTATGGAGTTGAACTCTTCGATCACAACTTAAGAGGCTAACTAGCAAGTAGATGTTCACCCTCTAAAAAATTGAATCCACGTTAACTTTATTTTAGGAAAATTTATATTCTTTGGCTCCAACAAAATTTTAAGTATGGTTTCCTTAAAAAAACATAAACCTTTACCTTAATTTTGTTTTTTTTTTCTTTAGTTGTCCACTTTATGATTATTGTTTCTGTAAACTTTTGTTGTTGTCTCAACTTACTTTGGTTATGATTTAGATTTGTGTTCTCTAGATTATTAAGAAACTTGGTCAAATAGTGATGTGGGCTTTAAACTATCAATTTCATTATGTTTCATTCAAGACAGTGTAAATGATAGGCATTCTAGATTTATTTACATCACTTTTGCTTTAATTAGTGGTTTGTAGTCTTTATCCAATTTACAAGCGTCATATTGTGTCTAAATTGAATATAAATATGCTACATTACATCCTACTACTTTCAATTTATGTAAATTGCATTATACCAAATGCAATTTAATTCCAATTAAGGTTAGAGTGCAACCTCTTAGTTTCAATTATATCTAGCTATGTCCAATCACATCCAATTAGCTTTAATTTTTACTTGATTATCTCCCATCAAGCCTAATTTTTATCCAATTATTGTTAGAGTCCATCTAATTAGGTTTAATTGCATCTAAGTGTACTTAGTTCTATTCATTTAGTATGTGTCAATTTTTTCTTAGTTGTGTTTAGCCTAAATCGGTTAAGAGGGGTAAATTGGGAGACTAAAAAATCACTTAAATATAATTAATTGAATGTCTTCTTTGCAATAAAAACAATTAACAAACTTGAAAGAAATGCCAAAATAAGTAAATTTTACAAAGATTTCTTAGAACTTGATATATGACATTGTATAATTAGAGATAATGAAAAAGCTATATCAAGGTATTCATGGCCTCTTCAAGTTAAAAATCCTACAATGTTGAGTATCCAATCAATATATCAAAGTATACCTCAGCAAACAATCACATTATCATAAAATATAACAAAAAATAATAATTATACAAGGGTAATATATAACAATTGAAAAGATAAAGGAAGAGAAAAAAACTTATAATTTATAGTGGTTTGGTCTTTTTCAAATCATTTCACTCTTCAAGTTTCACTTAAGAATTTTGAATTCATTATATCTCTTCTTTGGTGCCTAAAGATAGAACTGCTATAACTTGTCTTTTTCAGTACTTAAGATAAACTTTACATTCTTTGGGTTTGTAAAATTCTCTCTAACATACTCATAAGATTCTCAATCATATAAGATATCTTAAGAGTTGCATAACTCATACTATAACCACTCTTTATCTCACTCGAATATAATAGCTTTATTTTAATTCAAAGCTTTTATACTTATACCACTTTATTATCTTTGTTTCTCTTATTTATTTTTTTCCAAAGGAGTATCTTACATTTTTTTAAAAACCATTTATTCATTGCTAAGATCATTCTTTCCAATACAAGACAATAGGACCATTTGTAACCTAAAATGTGAAGCCTAATTTGGTTGACCAACCTAATTTGACTAGCTAACACTTTGGTACCTTCTCAACTTGCTTCAGAATCTTTAAGAAACATTTGAAACACTTAACTTATACAAGGCTTGATTAGTCTTTTAGACATATGAAAACTTAAACTTTAACTATTGAATCAACTTCTTTAATACTTGTTCATCTATCGTAAGCATTAAGAATCAATTCCAAACCTTCTAAAAAGATCTGTCAACATTGCCTTTAATGTTACCTATCAAAACTTAAATAACTTCATAATTACTTTAATATTTTTTATTATCAAAACCATAGATTTATGCCCCCTTAGTTTAGCTTATGATGACAAAATATTGTAAAAAACCATAATCAAAATGATAAACAATATTCTTATACAAAGATCTCCATACAACTTCCCTTACTATACGCTTATACTAAGCAATCTCAAACATGAATATCATTTTACTTTAATGCATATGTAATACATTTGTAATATCAATATATTATGTATACATATGAACTAACCTAACCAAATTATACCTATAGTTTACTTACACATAACAAATGCAATACGATAAAAACAAATCATGAATTCAAATACAAATGGTTCTCCCTCATATGTATTACCAAACCTTTGTCTACTATGTAATCACTGTTTATCCTCCTTGAATTAATAAAAAAGCATATACTACTACATATAACTTGTAACATCCTGTTTTCCTATGCTAAGGGTTAGAACCCTAGAATATTGTACATAAGAGACATTATTGAGAAGTTAGAAAGCACATTTCATGCTCATGCATAATATAGCATACATGTACATGTGAATATTAATATTTGCACACATTATGATGATTGTACATGGATTCATTTGACATTTTCAGGTATAATTGATTTATAAATGTGATTATGATATGAATTATGGATTATGTGTCTTGAAAATTGATTTGGTGAATATAAATATTGATTTAGAATTTTTGGTGAAATTTAGGAAATTTCTAAAATTTTGAGTATTTTTGGGACTAGGAAAAATACCAAGTGGCAAGACAATTGATTAATGGTAGTAGAAATAAGTGTTGAATGATAATAGAAATAATTGGTATGTGATATTAGGATTAATGACAAATGTCATAGAAAATTGGGAGATAATTGGATTAGAAATTAGAGATAAATGGACTAGTTAATAAAGAGAACCAAGTGACTCCCATAGAAAATGGACATATGGCAAATGACTAGTGTCACTTGCTATACCATGTCTTAACCTACGATATTTTTCAATAATGAAAGACCATCTTCATTTTTTAAAATTGTCTTTCACTTTATTCATTGCTCTCATCTCTTTGTTAAACTCTCTTTTCCATCTTCTCCATTTCTTCTTCATAAATATCACGACATTTACCCACCTTCATCAACGTTGAACCTTGATCTCACCCTTCAATTGTTACTTCCATTTTTTTTGTCTTCATCATCTTGCCACAACAAAACCTAACCTACTCCACCTCCAAGATGATGATCGTGTGACATGAGGAGTTAGGGTTTCTTGGAGTTTTTGAAGAAGCTTAGAGTAAATCAAGTAAGTAGCATGTTAATCTTCATGAGTAGTCATAAATGAAACAAATATGGTGATTGTTTTGATATTAAATGATTACGAGAATAGTGATCAATATACATGTGCATCGTGGATGAAGAATGAGAATATTAATGTCTTGTTTTTGAGTATATGATGAGTAATAACTTATGAGGTGTTATAGGGATGTTGTTGGGATAGATTTATAGTGTGAATGATGTATGAAAATGATAAAAAATGTTGAGGAATAAATAGATATATTTATGATTGGTTTTGTGTTTATGATTAAAAATGGATTTGAGTTGTATTAATGATGTTTTAAAAATAATGTGAGTATCGAAATAGTGTTTGAATGAGTGTTGAAAGTCAAAAAATGAAGAGATGCGATCATGTTCTACTTTTGTGTGATAATGAAGGTAGGGAATTGATGAATGAATATATGTGTTGTGTTCTTATTTTGAGAATATGAAAATTATGAGTAAAGACTATATTATGGATGAATTTAGATTACAAATTAAGGGTATAATGAAAGAGGAAAAACTTATGTTTAAGAAAGGTGTTTAATAATGCTCTTGGAATGGGAAGGAGTAAGGATTTAGTAAACTAGAAAATGATAATGATATGTTTTGTTTTATATATGATTGGTGAACCTTAATTTATAAATTACTTTATGCTTGATATTAAGATAGAAATGAGGAGAGAATAAAAGGGGAATGAAGTAGACATGATTGACTTTACATGAGATGCCTTGAATATAATAAGGAGAAAGTTAGAAAAGCGTGTAAAATAGGATTTCATTAATGAATGAGATTAAGTAAAAGATGATGAATCAAATAAGTTGAGTTTTGTGGATTTTATTATAATTAATTTGGTGGTTGAATTAGCATGTAATGAAGTTGGATAAACGGATGTTATTACTAGAAAATTTGGAGTGAAATTGTTGTTAGTATATATATTGAATTTGTGTGAATACGAGAAGAAAATGCAGGGCATGATCATGGCCCTCAACCCACGATTGTGGCCTAGAAAAAACATGTTTCTGTCACAGTGGTGGCAGAACCCCCACGATCGTGGCCCATCCCATGAGTTTCTGTCATAATTATGGGAGGGACACCACGATCGTGGGTAGACATATGGAGTAAAAAGGTTGTCTTTTGAATGATGTTTGAGTCAACTACTGTTAAGGTACTTCCTTATGTATTTAAGTTTGAATGAGATCTTAAATAAACCTAGTTGATGATGAATTAGGTGATCAAAGTGAGTAAAGCGCATTAGGTATTAAAGAATGATTGAAAGATGATGTTAAATGATTATGAGATGTTTATTAATGAAATATCCCTGGAATTGTTATTGAGCATGCATTGTACTTAGCATATATAAATATGTGCATAAATGAGTACTTATGTGATTGTGCAAAGTTGTAATGTGTGTAAATGTGTATTGCATGATATAGAAGCGCTAATAGAGCGACTGCATCTAGACATTGCCGGTACATCGAGACAATAGCTAACTGGAGCATACAGTGTATAACCTAGATGGTCTCACATTGACTTATTGTTTTGTTTAAATTCTGTATTGAATTATTATGTGATGTGACCTTATTGATTATGGACATTGAATGTCTGAGGCATTTAATACATGAAAATCATATTAGAAGTGCTCATTGTATGTGAATTTGATGGAAATAAGTTTACTCAACTTAATTGTTGAATGTCGGACCAAGGTTCGATGAAAAATGTGAACGTGAATGTGAAAATTTGAGCTCAAGTGATTGATTGAATACATGATGAATTTCATTACATGAATGCATGATAAGATAAAGACAATTGTGACTGGAATCGCCAGTGAAAAAGAGCTTAAATCTCATAATGTGATAAGAGCCTCTGGCTCACTATGTATAATGAGCCCGATATCCCCAATGGATACGGGACAGTTATTAATGAGCTCGGTATCCATAATGGATACGGGACAGTGAAAAAGGCACTCAGTCACAACAATGTAACAATTAAAAATGAGTCTCATGAGCATTGCATATACATTCGATTTGTATGTTTTAAATTATTGAAATATATTTTTCAAACTATTCTAAATGTGAAATGTGTACGAAGTGAACAAAAATGATATTTGATGTTATATGATAATTAGTGAAATGATGTGCATTATATGATGACATGAATTATCTGCGAATTAGAATTATGAACTGTTTGTGTTATGTGATATGGTGAACCATCGAGGATGGTTAACTCACGGAGTTAGCAAATCTTATTAAAATTACAACGTTGACTTTCAGGTACGAGAGAGGAGGTTTAGTTGCTAAGACGCTCTAGAGGAAGAGTAGTTCTTGTGTTTTTGGATAGAACAAATGGCTCAAGGGCCGGTCAACTAAGATTGAAGGATCTAAATAGAATTTTTGCATCATTCCTCTTTCATATAGATGTGTAAAAGAGGAGTAGACTCTTGTAGTTTTGATGTTGTACATATATATGGATCATGTAGTGTAATGCTACATTGTACCTTATGTTTTTATGAAATCAAATGAGGAATTGAGTCTTAGATATTGAGTATCGTGTTTTAATTATGATGCCATGTTAATGTGTATGTGATTGCTCTAGTGCACTGCTTCCACCAGGCATGTGCTTAAATGTCTGATAGATGTACGGGCACGTTTCAGATAGGAGTGGGGTGCTACAATGTTTGGTATCAGAGCATGGTTTGGCATCCATAGGGATATATAGGAACATTAAATATGAAATATCATGAGAAATGCAGATAGTAATCAAGGTTATTGTCTATTATAGGTCATCCGCTATAGGTGATCAAGTTGGACAATTAGTTGACCTAGAATCAGTAGAAGCCAGTAGAGAGTCTTTGGTATCTAGACTTGAGAGAATGCATCTGAGAATTTTTTAGAGAAGGGAACGGAGGTACGATAAGCTGTAAAAGTAGGGGGCTGTGGGCTTTTACGGAAGTACAGACCCTGCAGAGGCCAAAGGATGGCTAGAGAGAACGGAGAGAGTCTTCGATCAGATGAACTGCGTGTTTAACGAGAAGTTCGACTATACAATTTCCTTACTATAAGGCCCATCATACCAATGGTAGAAAACTGTTCCAAGCAGTACCACCAGGCTTTGTAGTTTAAAGTGGGAAGACTTTCTGAAGGTTGTCAAGGAAAACTATATGCTCAAAATATACCTGGAAAGAAAGATGAAGGAATTTCTAGATCTAAAGTAGGGCAATTTATCTATGTCAGAGTATGAGATAAAGTTTAACAAGCTAATAAGGGTATGCTACTACCTTGATTCCTATTGAGGAAGACAGGTGTAGGGAATTCAAAGATGGGCTGAATATGGAAATTCAGACGAGGCTGGCTATTACAAACTTGAGCAGTTTCTCTGAATTGAGAGCAGCCTCGATCTGAATAGATTAACTGTTAAGAGATGATCAAGGGGAATACAGACAAGAGTCTAGGATGAAGAGGCCTAGTGAATCTCAGGGTGGTTCTGGCAAAAGGTTTAACAAGTGCCAGAATAGATCTTTTCGACCACCAGCTAGATCAAGACAATCAGGGTTTAGTCGGAGGCGTAGTTTTGTGCAGTCTGGCAGTGGAAGAACTACAGTATTGGGACAGTTAT
>JANZXP010000008.1:29989047-30004950 GCA_027576715.1 Erythroxylum flavicans
GATTGGTAATTGTATTTTATTTATTTATATTAGCATTGATGCATGAAATAACAGTTTAGATAATGAATTGGAGTTGAATATCTTTTTCTTCATTGTTTCTAATCCTCCTATTTAGAATAAGCATTGGTGCATTTATTGCATTTCAATAGAAGTAAGGGAGATTATGATAGTCGACTCTAATCATAAGGAAAATGGTATAATGAACTTGTTTGGAGCACTAATGAAGCATGTTATATGAACTGTATGTCGTTATATAAATTCCATTACATTATGCCTAACATAACAAAATATTGGTTAGAGATTATACGCATATGTCTTATGGCAAGTTTTGGTTTATTTTAGTATGCAATACAATGATAAAGTTTTGTGATCCATTTATTCTATCACTTATGTAAGAGAATTCCCAAGGCACAAAAGAAGTAACAAAAACATTACGTTTATCTCTTTTTGATGTTTATATCACTTGCTGAAAGTGTTCTGCTTATGTTGGTATATATCACATGCTTTTGTTGACATTATACTAATAATTGATCTTAAGAGTTTCAAGTGTTAACGCTTATAATGAAATTTGGCGTTGTATACAACAGATATAAATACAAAACTATTGAAAAAGTGTATTATATTAAGAACAAGCGTATTCTTTTTCGCAGGCCTTATTTTGTGTTAAAGAGCGTTGCTCATCCTTCTTCTTTGTATCCTCTAGTTGTTCGTCCATCCAAGTAAGTCGTCTAACTAATGTCTACCATATGTGTTGCTTTAATGGTACGAGCATTTATGTTTGGGTTTTGTGTGAATGCAAATGAGGTCTTGATTTTGTGTTGTTATTTAGAATATTCTTATAATCATTGATGAGTTTTTATGTTCTTTTTTAATAGTCTAAATATTTATGTTTGGGTTTTGTTTGAATCATTGATGGGTAGATTTATGATTACATAAGTATTTGCTGTATGTGGAATGAGTTTGAGATCCTATAGATGATTCAATGCATAATAAACCCCTAGGATAGTATATAGGCTGAAAAACCGTGATGCAGCTCCCATGAAGCTTATCGGTGAAAAATTTTACGAGTCTAGGATTCATAACGAGAACTTGCTTTCTCGATTCATATAAAGTAACAATGTCATGTACCTTAGTGTTTCTTTTAATTCGAACTTAGTGTACGAACTTGAATTAAAAAATTAAAAAAGTAGTAAGTTGTATAGTTATAAAAAATTCACGATGATTTGAGGCATAATAAACCCCTAGGATGGTATATAGGCTGGAAACTCGTGATGCAGCTCCCGTGAGGTTTATCGACGAAAAATTTCAAGAGCCTAGGAGTCACAGTGGAACTTGCTTTCTCGATGTATATGGTGTAACGATGCCACATAGCTTAGTGTTTCTTTTAATTGGAACTTAGTGTACAAACTTGAATCAAAAAATTTAAAAACTAGTAAGTTGTATAGTTACGGAAAATTCACAATGACTTGAGGCATAATAAACCCTTAGGATGGTATATAGGTTGAAAACCCGTGATGCAGTTCCCATGAGACTTATCGGTGAAAAATTTCACGAGCTTAGGAGTCACAGCGAGAA
The DNA here is from genome assembly GCA_027576715.1 of Erythroxylum flavicans. NCBI lineage: Eukaryota > Viridiplantae > Streptophyta > Magnoliopsida > Malpighiales > Erythroxylaceae > Erythroxylum > Erythroxylum flavicans. The sequence goes on from JANZXP010000008.1 coordinate 29,990,623, forward strand.
CTTGCTTTCTCGTTTCATATGGTGTAACAATGTTGCGTAGTTTAGGGTTTCTTTTAATTCAAACTTAGTGTATGAACTTGAATCAAAAAATTAAAAAAACTAGTAAGTTGTATAGTTACGAAAAATTCGCAATGATTTAAGGCATAATAAACCCTTAGGATGGTATATAGGCTGGAGACTCGTGATGCAGCTCCCATGAGGCTTATTGGTGAAAAATTCCACGAGCTTAAGAGTCATAGTGAGAACTTCCTTTCTCGATTCACATGTGTAAACAATGTCATGTACCATAGTGCCTATTTAAAATCAAACTTTGGTAATCAACTTGTAGGTGATTAATTCAAACATGATTACTTAAACTTCAACGGCATTAATTCTCACTTTTTTAAATAACAATTTTGCAGAAATGAGTAATGTTGATAGATCTTGGATGTATAGATGATTAACACCTGATGGTTTCATTAATCCTGAGTTTGTTGAGGGAATTGAATCTTTTATTCATTATGAATGTTCTTAACCTACATATATAGATGGCCCAAAGATTAGATGTCCAGGTAAGAAGTGCAAACACATTCATTTCCTTCCTATTGATGAAGTGAATGGGCATTTATTCAGAAAAGGATTTGTTCCAAATTATTTTGAGTGGACATGATATAGAGAACCATTGATTTGTAGCACCTCAAGGGTTAATGAAGTACAATTGTCAGTGAACTTAAATGAGTTTGAAGGGCAGATTGGATCTAGAAAAAATAATTTGGATGCAAATGAAAATCCTTACATGCAAATGGTTTATGATGCAGCTAGTTATACCTTTCAGGAAAATAGAGACAATCTTGAAGAAGAACCAAACCCACATGCAAAACAGTTTTTGATTCACTACACTCAAATGACTAAGAACTATGGCCAAATTACGAGACAATGACTTAATTGTCTTCAATTGCTCGAATATTGAACATAAAGTTAAATGGGTATATTTCTGATTGTAGTTTTGATAAAATTCTTGGATGGTAAGATGAATCATTGCCTCCTGATCATACAATAGTTGATAGTTTTTACAATATGAAGAAACTTATTAGGTGTCATGGTTTTCCTATTGAAAAGAATGATTGTTGCAAATTGGTTGTATTAGGGAGATGATGTGGAATTACAAGAGTCCAAATTTTTTGGTCAATTTAGGTTCAAGCCTAAAAAGTGTCAATGAAATATAAATTAGTACCCTGGAAGCGGATGTATTATTTTCCGCCAACTCCGAAACTTCAAAGACTATATGCTTCTGATGTTACTGCATCTCACATGAGATGGCATCATGAACACTAATAAGAAGATGGAATAATGAGTTATCCATTAGATGCACTGGCATGGAAATATTTTAGTGACACCCATTATGAATTTACAGCTGAAAGTCGAAATGTTAGGTTGGGATTATCGACGGATGGATTCAAACCTTTTGGTCAATCCGGCCAATCATAATTACTTCTTATAATTTGCCTCTATGGATGTGTATGAAAGAGGCATATATGTTCTTAACAGTGATTGTGCCAGGGCCTACAAATCTAAAGTATAAAATTGATGTGTTCTTGCAGCCATTAATATCTGAATAGCAGCATCTTTGGAAATATGATGTTGAGACATATGATATGTCTCTGAAACAAAATTTTGTGTTGAGAGGAGCTTTGATGTAGACCATTAGTGATTTTTTGGCATATGCTATGTTGTTTGGATGAGCACAGTAGGAAAATTGGCTTGTCCTTATTATGACAATGATTCTGATGTATTTTATCTTCCAAACGAGGGCAAAATATGTTAGTTTGACAACCACAGAAAATTTCTTCTTCCAAATCATCCATTTAGATGAAATAAAAAAAAGTTCATTAAGAATAGGATGGTAAAAACACCTCCTCCCCCTCACAAAGCTGGTGAAGAGATATTGTAAGAGATTGAGGAATTAGGCTTACTGAAAGTTCAGAATTTGAAGCTAATGATGTTAATACAAGCATTAGTAAAAATTTTAGTTGCAGAAAACTAATTTGATATGTCATAATCTAGACGTGATGCATATTGGAAAAAATACTTTTGACAATTTGTTCAATATCGTAATGAACATTGAAGGAAGGACAAAAGATAATGCAAAATCATGAGCTGATTTGAAACTTTTTTATAGAAGGAATGGGTTACATAAAATCTTTGCATCGATAAATATCCGAAAGCATGTTACACTTTAGACAAAAAAACAAAAGGAAATATTGTGTGAATGGTTAAAAAGTCTAATGTTTCCTATTGGATATTTTTCAAACTTAGCAAGATGTGTGGACATAAAGAAGTACAAATTATTTGGGATGAAAAGTCATGATTGTCATGTGTTTATGCAAAGGTTAATTCCAGTTATATTTCGGGAGTTGCTACGGAATAAGGTTTAGGAAGTAATAATAGAATTAAGTTTATTTTTCAAAAGCTTAACATCATTTGAAATCAAGTTGGCTGAAATGGAAAAACTAAAAAGGGAAATTCCAGTAATTTTGTCCAAGTTAGAAGGAATTTTTCCTCCAAGCTTCTTTGACTGTATGGAGCATCTACCTATGCATTTAGCACACGAGACTAAACTAGCTAGTCCAGTTCAATATTGATGGATGTAACCATTTGAGAGGTAATTCAACAAAAATGATTGTAATTGAAGTAATAACATGTTTTAATAACTAAATTGGTATAACCCTATTTGCTAATGTAGGTATTTACATCACTTAAAGATAAATGTCAAAAATGAGGCTACAGTTGAAGGTTCGATTTGTAACTCTTATTTAGTAGAGGAAGTTAGTACATTTTGTTCAGATTATTTTAAGCCGCATGTTCACACAAGAGAAAGAAAAGTTCATTATAATGACGATGTGGGAGGAACGAGTGATACTGATGGTAACTTATCCATTTTTATATATCCTGGACAAACATATAAAGGTTTAACAAGAAGAATGTTAATAGAGGAAGAAATTGAGGCTACTCATGGTTACATTTTATTGAACTATCAAAAGGTTCAAACTTTCGTGCAGTAAGTTGAAATTGATTATTTAGGTTTTGAAATTTAGTGTTATTCATAACTAAAATACATAATAATATTTTTAGATTATACGAGAAATTGTTAAGCGAGCAAATGCCCGACAAAACATGAGATGATATCAATAAAGAGGTTGGAAGACACTTTCCTCAATGGTTCAAGAAATATGTAAGTTTTCATTTACAAATATTGAAATGATTGAATTATAAGATTTAAATGTTTAAATGACATTATAGTGTTTAATATGATAATTTCTTTTATGTAGGCCTTAGAAAATCCAATAGAGAACAACTTAATATGTGATCTTGTGAAGGGACCTTTATGAACTGTTAAATCATATCTAATGTATTTCGTTAATGGATACAAATATCGTATATAATATCATGGCCATAGCATGGCAACAATAAATAGTGGAGTTTGTATACAGGGAGAATTGATGGATTACAATGGTAAAATTATTGAGATACTTGAAATTGAGTACCTTGCATTATTAATAAAGCGAAGTGTGATATTTAAGTGTGACTAGTTTGATCCAACTACAAATGTTGGTACAAAAGTGCATAGCTGCTACAATCTAGTTGAAATAAACAAGCGAAGAAGATTTAGACAATTGGAACCTTTCGTGTTGGCAATATAAACGTTCATGGTGTATTCTGTCCTTTTTCCCAGCTTACGAGAAGATAAGTCAAATTGGTTAGCCATTTGTAAAGTTAAGCCTAGAGCTGGTTTTGAATCATATGGAAAAGGAGAACAGAGGATTGAAAGTAAAATGTTTCAAGAAGATGTTTATGAAATAAATGCATCTATCATATATGAGGATAATGAACCTTTGAATGATCCATCCAATGAATATGTTAAAATTTTATCTGGAGAGGATAAGGAGGGCCAGAGATCTGAAGAGGAGCCTAAGTTTAATTCTAATTCTTTAGAAAAAGAAGATGATTTTGATTTACAATTAAGTGATGACAGTGATTAATTTGTGTTTGTAACTGAATATTATATTTAACAAATCAATTATTTCCTTTTCAATATATTGCATAAAATATTGAATTCAAATTGTTATATTTATAGAAAATTCAATCAAATATTAATTTTAGGTTGAAATATGCCACAAAAGAGAAAACATCATATAATGTGACCAAGGTTCAGACAACGATTTGGAGCTACTTACTATCTAGGTAAAGCATTACATTCTGCAGCTGGAACTGAATCACCTCCTCCCCCTCCAGCTACTACACCTCCATATGGGCCATCACCTTCCGTACCTGCTACTATACCATCCACCACCCTTCATCATCCACTACCCCCTACACCAATAGAGATATCAAGGGTAAACAATGCAAATGAAGGAGGCGGCCGTCAACCTGGAGTTGAAGGACCTGATGGAAGAACTTACATCACAATTGTTAATAATCTGCAATTGAAAATAAATGAAACATTATATGTTTATAATTAAGTTATAAGCTTAAATTTTAAAAATGGTATAAATTATTTGTTTTTATATTAGGTTGATTCCGTTTGGACCGTGCTCAAGAAACATGACTTCTAAATTCAAGGAGAAGATTGATCTTGAGGGTTATGTATGAAAGAATATTTATCAACCACAAAGGAATTTTACTATCAGGAGTTTGAGGTACAAAAAATTATTTTAAATTAATTTTTATACATTAATAAGATAAATATTATTACATTATCAGTATTTATCGAATGTTTTTCCTTTTATTTCAGAAAGAATTTTTTTGAGATTCTGAATTTGACGCGATCATTTATGAAGTATAGGAGAGACGAACACGTAACTTTGTTGGTGTGATACACAAGGCTAGCAACCGCCCCGCCTTATATTTTTGAACAAATATGGAGTAATTGGTGGCAGTATTAGATATCACCTGAGGCAATGTCTATTTCAGAGCGTAATTCTACCAACAGACGTGCAGGAACGGGGGGAGAGAGTCTTCTTGTACATAAGATAGGATTTATTACTCACCACGAGCATGCAGAGAGACTTGTAAGTATCTACACTTTACATTTATATTCTGATTTTTTTACTTTGCTGTATTTCAATTTAATTTGAAGTGTGAATTTTGAAATGAAAATATGTGTATTATGGAGAATAATAATGTTATAAATGTCTGGTGCCATATATAGCTATGTTGTTAAGTTATTTTCTTTGCTCAATAAGGGGTAAATATCATAAAAATAGAGGAATCTCTGTTGAAATTTTTATAAATTCTAGTTCACTCATAACATTTTATTCTTATGCAAGAAAAGTCTATGGGCATGAGGCCTACACCCCGTTAGCTCTTTTTGCACACTCTTACTAAGAAGTATGATGATGGGACATTCGTCAACACCCTATGTAAAGAACTAAATGTATGTGAAATTTTTAGTTTAATATTAATGCTTAATAATTATCACTTACTAATATAAACATTGCTTTTTGATAGGACGAAATATAAGAAAGCATTCAACGACAGTCTGAAGATATTGATGAGACTTAAACCTATCTTCATGCATTGGGTGGTAAGGACTATCATGGAAGGATATTTAGCTTAGACACATTTGGGAGCATATGTTATACGCAATCCTCCACGTCCAGTACAATAGCTTCTAGTAGGCAATCCACAACCAATGAAGTCCAAGAGCTTCAGAGCATAGTGAAAACATTGACAACTCAGTTGCAATAGTCGATAGAGTACATAACTCAGCTCTGTAATGAGATGGATGAGTTGAAGGGGAGGGGTAGCGCCTTATCGCAACAATCAGACCATCCCCACCCACCAAATCAATAGTGTACTTGTAATCATTTCATTTGAATTACAAATACTTATTATGTGCAATTTAATGTTTTTATTATCAAGTAAGATAATTTTAACTTTATATCATTAATCAACTTTCTGTTTAAACAAATTAAATGTATAAACAAATCAAATTATTATGCACATATAAATCATAACTGTTTAAATTATATATCAAACATAAGATCATCAAATAAAATTTAATGACGAAATAATTTTTTTTGGTTAATTTACCGACAAAACAACAAAAGTGCGTTGATAAAATCAACTCTATTTACTGTAGGAAAATAACAAACTGTTGGTAATATTCACATTAAATAACAAACGAAATAACCAATTCCATTGCCAAATTTATTGACAAGATTTGCTGCAGAATAGTCGTCGTTATACTCACTGACGGAACAAGCATACTTGTCAGTAATGTTGTAATAAACTTACCGATGGAGTAGTCAATACCGTCTGTAAATATGGGGAAGGAAAACTATTGACCGTCAGAAATTTACTGACGGTCGACTGCATAAACAACCATCGATATATTCATTGACAGTTACATAAATTTTTCGTCGGTAAATTTATCGATGAACATTCTATTATTCGTTGGAAATTATTACATACGGCCATTTCTACAACGCCTTTATCCGTTGTTAAATTTTGTTGTTAACCTGGCTTGCTGACAGAATGTGTAGGTTTTTCGTCGATAATGTCCGTCGCTAAATGACATTTTTCTTATAGTGCATGCATGCAATGATTTCCCTATTTTTGACCTAATCAAGCTCATATTAGTATGGTTAGCATTTCTTTGATGAGCATATCATAGAGGTCTATATAAAGTATTTAATTGTCCATAAAGACTCATTTGATAATTTGTATAAAAATCTTACACTTGTTTTAAAAAGGTACATAAAAACTAACCTTGTTTTTAAAAGGTACATAAAAGGTATAGTTTTGGGTCATATTATTTCAACTAGGAAAATTGAGGTATACAGAGCTAAGTTTAATAGTGTTAAAACTTTACCTTATCTTAGTAGTGTTTAGGAAGTTTGTTCTTTCTTAAACATGTAAGTTTTTACTAAAGATTCATCTAAGACTTTTCCAAGATAACATTACCCTTATTCAAGTTACTAAAAAAGGATGTGACATTTAATTTGATGAGGTATATAAAAAGGCATTTGAGAAGCTAAAAGACCTATTAACCTCCACCCTAATTATCTAACTCCTTGATTAGAGTGTTCCTTTTAAGAAAATTTATGAAACAAGTGATCATGCAGAAGGAAATGTGCCAAGCCAAAGGATTGGAAAGTAATTCACACCATCTATTATTTTTTCAGGACTTCAAATGTTTCCTATAAAACTTATTCTAGTAATGAAAAAGAACTGTATCATTGTCTTTGCTTTAGAAAAGTTTCATTCTTATTTTCTTGGGACTAAAGTCATTATCTACTCTGATCATGAAATTCTTTGTTATTTAATGAAAAAGATAAAGGAAAAACTAAGGTTGACAAGGTGGATACTTCTCTTAAGTGAATCTAAATTTAGTAATTAAAGACAAAAGTGCAGTACACATTTATGTACTGGTTAGCTTATGTAGAGAATGAGCTACATCTTTAAGAAATGTTTCTTAACGAGTAACTATTCTCTATAAATATTACATCACCATGATATGAACATATGTGGAAGTATTTAGCTAATAAAATTCTTGCTCCAAATTTGTCCAAAACTCAATGAGATAAGATCAAGAGTGATGCCAAGTGCTATGTATTGTATGATCCTTACTTATGGAAACATTTTACAAGTCGAGTGGTTAAATTTTGTGTTGAAAGTAACACATATATTTTGACCTTTTTCTATTCTTATACCTACGGAGGTCACTTTAAAGATAAAAAGACAACTAGAAGAGTACTAGAATCTGGTTTTATTATACTACTATATTTCGAGACTTATATTCCTTCTTTAATTCATGTGATAATTATCAGAAAGTAGTTAATGACTCCTAAAGAATGATTTGCTAAAAAATCCCATATTGTTTTGAGAAATTTTAAATGTTTAGGGTATTGATTTTGTAATGCTTCTCTATGTCATTTGTGTTAGGGTTATGTAAATATAGTGTCCTAGAAAGCAAGTATATTTACGTATAACTTAATTTTATTCCAGCTATAATATTGTAATGAAAAAATTTATTATTAATAAAACAAAAGAATTTGGTTTTATTTGTATGAGCATAATATAACTAGTCATAAGGTACCAAAGTTCTTTTGTAAGTAATATACATATACATAGAGATGTATGGGAAACATGCATATTACTAGAATCTAAATTAATTGATTCACAGTCGAATAATCAAGTTGGTCGCTTGATTACAGTTTAGGCTGTAGTATTGTGATTTACCTCAGCGTAAGTACAGGAGTTTACTTCAAGGGAATGATGAGTTCCAAATCATGATAGTAGTTGACTTTTGATAATGGCACTATTAAATGAATCTGGAATTGCATATGTTTTTAAAGAATAAAGTAGGTCGTTACTTTAATCTTAAAACATACACCTTAACATTCGTTTATTACAAACCATAATCTTGATGAGTGGTGAACTCATGTATATTTCGTTATAATTCTTGATATAATCGAAATGGATTTTTTTAGGGTATCAATCCAGTGTCTGCATATTGGAATTATTAATTTAAAACATACATCAGGGAACATTCACTCAAATAAAGAGTTTATAGGGATATCATTACTTCTAGATGTTTTACGGAGATTGGTGATTAAACTAGTGTCAGTAGTTTGATGGACTAGCTACCCATCAAGTCTTAACATCAAGATTAGATCTTGTGTGTTAATCAACATGTAGAGTGAAACAGGTTATTTAGAAGGAAAAACCAAAATAAGGGCAAAACGGTAATTTTAGGCTTTATTGTGCGGATGGCTATAATATGGTTCATAATAGAGTTTAGAGTTAGGCATTGAATTAATAAATTTAAAACATGTTTTCTCATAATTTTAAATAATTTAAAAGTTCAACCAATTGCCTTTGGTGGAATGACATTTGGTTAATAAGTCGGAATTAATTCTAATGAGATTAAATTAATTTTGAGCTTATTAGAGCTTGAACTATTTAAGTCCAATTAAATTCCCCATTTGGCTTTTGGGAAGGTTATCAAGAAAAGTAAGAAAAATAAACGGAGGTTATCGAAGAAAAAAATGAGATAGTTTGGAGAGAAATTGACGAATTGGATTCTGGCCAATAAAACTGAAACAATTTAATTAAGAGTTAATTAAATTAGGTTGAAGCCAATTATTAAATGTTGGGCTTACACTAATTAATTATTAATTATAAGCCCAAAAAGGAACTTTTAAGATTGGGTTAGATTTTGATTTAATTAATTAGATTAATTGAATTAAAATTTAATAAAAAAAGAGAGCAAAACTGATCATACTTCTTTTCTCATTAAATGGTTTAATAGATGATTAAAGAATGAAGTGTGGTAGGCGGCGTTAATGTAAAGTCTTTTAACATTCTTTTTATTAAAGATTAAAGTGGTGCATTTTTTATTGCTCTCTCCACTCTTTCCCAAGGATTTCGGTAATGTTCTTTATTCCATATTTTTAATGGCTGGTTTTTAAAGCACTTTGCAGAGAAAACATGCAGCTCTCTTCCAATACATTTGGTATCTTCATTAAAAAGAATGAATGCTTGTTTTTAATGTGGATGACATTCAAGGATTGTAGGGGAGGGGCGGCAGCTCGTTCCTTTTGCAAAGATAGAAACGTACAACATGTTTTGAGCATTCTTTTTTTATTGAAAAGAGCATTGAAGGTTGCGTGATTTTTTTTGGCTCTTCTCATTCTCTCTAAACTAGCTGAACATAGCAAAAGAGAAGGTCTCTTTTTGTTCTTCAAAAACTAATCGACTATAGAAAGGAAAATGAGAAGGTCTCATTGTTCTTTTTTGATCTAGCCAAATATAACAAAGAAAAGACTTCCATTTTTTCTTCTCCTTTCCCACCAAAGGATCTTGATAACTAAGTTGTCTAAGGAGAACAAGTGGTAGATCAGATTGTTTGAGGACACATTAGCGAGGAATCAAAGCTGTAGCAAGGAGTCAGTAAAAACTTCGATCTTTTTCTTATTTTATTTGTTTTCTTTATACCTTATCATGCATGGATTAAAGTATGTTGATTTGGTGCTACGCTTCCGCTATTTTTTTATTTCAAAAAAAGTTTCTGAAATCTACCGTTTAACCAAGCCAAGCATATTTTTATTTTCGATCCAACAATTTGATCATGTTTATATTTTTCTAGCAGTGGATTATATCTTGAAATGGGTAGAGGATAAAGTCATAAAGATTGATGATTATAAATTTGTTGCAACTTTTTTTAAGTCTAAAATCTTCTCTAGGTTTGGAATTTAAAAATCTTTAAGAAGTGATCAAGACAATCACTGTTTCAATAGAAATAAGGAGGCTTCATTAAGAAAGTACAATGTGACACAAGGTGTCTACTACCTATCATCCATAAAATAGTGGGAAGGTAGAAGTATCCAATTAAAAGATCATTTCCATCATTAAAAGAATGGTACACCTAAATGGAAAATATTGGAGTTTTATATTAGATGACACCTTATAGGCATATAGAACTACTTTTAAAATTCCTGTTAGTAAGTCACCTTATCAGTTGGTATTTGGAAAACCATGCCACCTCTCTCTAAACTATAAAACAAATCTTATTAGGCCATCTAGAGTTTCAACATCAAGATGGATATAAGCAAAGAGCATAGGAACAAAAAATTAGAGGAAATTCAAGTGACTTCTATGAGAGTGTAAGGATTTACAAGGTAAAGATAAAGTCTTTTCATAACAAGATGATCTTTAAGAAAGATTTTAAATTTAGTCAAAATTTCACTTTATACCACTCACGACAAATTTTTTCCTAAGTAACATTTTTATTGTGTTGGTCCTTTTATTGTTACTAAAGTTTTTCCTTATGGTGTTGTAGAAATTAAAAGTTTTGTAACAATAGCTATGATCAAATAAATGGGCATAGACTCAAACCTTTCTATGAAGGCTTCTAAGGGGAAAATATGGAATAAATGGAACTTGAGGATTTAATTTATATCAACTAAAGGAGGCATTAGGTTAGGCTAACGACTTTAAACAAGGCAATACTTGGAAGGCAACCTAAGAAATCATATTTTCTTTTTTTATTTCTTCATATCTTTTTTATTTATTTCATTATTAGTGATTATTATCTGTGTGTTAACTTCTTTTCTTTGCACTTATTTTAGCTTTTACATTGATAACAATGAAAGGTTTATATGTAGGAGAGGATTTGTGATGAGAACCAAGCTGGCCCAAGCAAAACTCCAGAGGTGCCATTGAGAATTCAAGGAGGCCCAATTACAAAAGCTAGAGCCAAGAAGATAAAGGAAGCTATAAATGGGCTAATTGAAGAGATATGGACTAAAAATGCTCTAATTAGCTTGGAAAGTATTCAAGGACTAATAAATCTGATCTAAGTTGAGTTAAGAAGCCCAATGAGTGTCTAAGTTATTTTAATTTATTCTAAGCATTCCAAGATTTGTGGGAGACATTCAAGGACCTGTCCTAACAAATGAGGAATGATTTCTTAGCTTTAATTAACTCAATCAAATAATGATTCTGGTCAAATTATGCGATTAGGGTGATTTCTTACCTTAATTAGATCTTACATTAATTAGCTCAATCAAATAATGATTTTGATCAAATTATTCAATTAGGATGATTTCTTACCTTAACTAGCTCTTACCTTAATGCCTATATAAAGGCAAGCATTATATTGTTTAAGATACTTCAGAAAAACTAAGAATTCATTAATTGAGGTTAATTTCTCTTTGGTTCTTTTTTGATCTCATGAACTTATCAAGATTATTATTTTGTGGTGTTCAAAACCTGTTATATACCTTTGGTTCTTTTAGTTTATAGACATCAGGTCAAGGTTTTTCTATCCTATACCTGTTTTTAACTTTCTTAGGTTCTTTGCTTCCAATTGTGTGATTTTTGAGTTTCAAGGATCATCCTTGAGGTTCACATCATTTGGTATTAGAGCTTGGCTTGGTTATCCTTAATATAGTGTATTCTTCCTTATACTAGTTTTCATTTGTTCTGCTTGTTTTCTTTTTGCTTTGTTGTTTTCATTTTCTGCGAGCTTTCTCATTTTGTTCATTCAATCGTTGTTCCCATTTTTTTCCATTCAATTCTTGTGTTATACTTTTTCTAAGTTTGATATTTATAAAACAATTGAAAAAAAGAAGTTATCTTATTGAAAAGAAAAAAAAGAAGATTGAGGCTGGTTTTTGGGCTTGATATATATCTATATAAAAAATTGATAAAAACAAAGAAGCTATCCAATTGAAAAGAAAAGAAGAAGAATGGGATTATTTGGTGAACCTATCCTTATACAAAAGCTATAACTCTTTAATAAGGATATCTTAGTCAAAAATTACTTGTTAATTTTATTCTACTAGAAATTGTATTTATAATTTGTTTTTTTAATTGAGAGAAACACGTAAGGATTGTTGAGAGGACATTTCTAAACATTACTTTACAAGTTTTCAATATGACTTCTAAAGGTGTGAGTATAGACGAGGTACAAGTGAATTCATTCACAATATAAGCTATGCAAAAGCACTTTGAGTGAATGTTCACTATGTTTGAAAAGATAATGGATGGGGCAAGCAGGAAACCATAAAACCTACCTATCATACAAAGGCTTGAAAGGTATGCTACTATTGATGACTATGATGATGATGGAGATGATGACGTTCAAGTTCCAATTGCTACTTCAAATAGAAATATGCATAGGAGGGATGGTAGACGAGATGGGAGGAGATAAAATGGAGGAGATAAATGTAATTTGGGTAGCATAAAAATGGAGATTCCACCCTTCCAAGGGAGAAATGATCCTGGTGCATACTTAGATTGAGAAAGGAAGGTGGAGCTTGTATTTGATTGCAATAATTACTTTGAGGAGAAAAAGGAAAAACTTATAGCTATAGAGTTTACTGATTATGCTATAATTTGGTAGGATTGAATTGTTTTGGACAAGCAGAGAAATCATAAATGACCTATAAATACATGGGATAATATGAAGGTTGTCATGAGGAGGAGATTCATTCCTAATCACTACTAGAGGGATTTGTATCAAAGGTTGCAAGGCCTTACTCGAGGGTCTATAAGCAGTGAGGACTACCATAAGGAGATGGAGATTGCAATAATTTGAGCCAATGTCAAGGAAGATCAAGAAGTAACCATGGCATGTTTCCTATAAGAGTTTAATAGATACACGGCCAATGTGGTAGAGCTACAACATTACGTAGGGCTAGAAGACATATTGCACATGACAATGAAAGTAAAAAGATGAATCATACAAGGTCATAGACATAGGATCCACCAAAGGTAATGATTCTTCCCATCAAAAAGGAAATAGAGATATTAAGTGTTTTCGATGTTTGGTAACAAGTCATATTACCTCTCAATGTGTAAACAAGCGTGTGATGATTTTAAAAGAGGATGAAGATCTTAAGACTGAAAATGAATCAGATGATGAATTCATGCCATCTCTGAAGGATGCTAGTTACGTGGAGTACCCTATTGAGGGAGAAGCATTGGTTATTAGGCAAGCATTAAGTACACAAGTGAAGGAAGACAATGATGAGAAATGTGATAATATTTTTCGTAAACGATGCCACTTCAAAGACAAGGTATGTGGCATGGTCATTGACAGCGGTACTTGCACAAATGTGACTAGTACAACCTTGGCGGAGAAGTTAAATTTATAAATCACCTACGAGTAAAATCTTCAATGGTTGAATGATTGTGGGGAACTTAAGGTAAACAAGTAAGTGCTAGTTTCATTCTCACGTGGAAGGCATAAAGATGAGTTTTTGTGTGACGTATTGCCTATGCATACTAGAAACATTCTTTTAAGGAGACCATGGCAATATGATAGGCATGCAATGCATGATGGATTCAAGAACAAATATTCTTTTGTAATGAATGGGAAACCAATCGTTCTTGTTCCATTAACCCTTAAATAAGTGTATCAAGATCAAATGAGAGTTAAAAAGGAGACTAACATAATAAGAGAGAGCGACGTTGAGACTGTTGGATCAAAAAATAAAACATGCATCGATTTTAAAGAAACGACATATTTCAAAACTTTTTAGAAATCTAAATTTTAACAGAAGTAATATATCCAAATCAACATACATAGCCACACATGATATAGTATAAGGAAAAACAATTACATAATCACAAGATGGAAAATATTACCGACTCCTTCGCTACAGCTTTAACTCCTCGCTGTGCTATCCTATCCTTGGCATTGTATCCTCTCCTAGGTGATGTATCCTCTTCACCTTATTGTATCCACTTCTTGATATTGTATCCTTAACCAATCTGATCTACCACTTGTTCTTCTTGGACAACTTGGTTAACAAGATCCTTTGGTGGGAAAAGAGA
>JANZXP010000008.1:30006769-30036332 GCA_027576715.1 Erythroxylum flavicans
AGACTCAAAAATATAAATTTCGTTCATTCTTATGGACAAAGTTATAGCAGACAGTGAACAGCACATATCAACCAATCTATTCGTATTTATTCGATAACCCTGAAAGCTCCGTAGATTATTACCCTAACTAATTAGACTATTCCTCAGTAAAGCTCTGCAGAATATAATCTATTGCAGCCGTAGGCTGTAATGGACCCTTTTCTTAGTCAACAGAATCGAAAAAGCCGCAATCTATTTAGACTAAATTATTTAATCTCATTAATTTCTTAATTGAAAGTAATTCGCCACTTCGATAGACAGTAATCACGGATTAACTAATCTATTCAGCAATTTATTATCAAGTCAATCAATTAACAAGCCTCATTAATCAACAAACCCAACAATAATAAATCGATTAAAGCACGGAGATTAAATAAACATAAGAGATAAACGAAAACAGTTAAATTAAAGGAGTCTCACGAACTACATAAATCAAACGTAAGGTACCTTGTCTAGGTTAAAAGTTAGCCACGCATAACAAGATTAAAAGATAACATATTGTATAGAAGAATTGTTTTGTCTTCTTCCCCAAAAGTTGCCGCCCCTTCTAAATCTCCAAGTTTCTGCCGTCGTCCACCTCTCCAGAATTCTAAATCACGTTCTTTTCTCCTTTTTCAAGTGTTGTCCGTCTTTCCTTCTTTTTCTTGTATTGCCGTCGTTGCTCTTTCAAAAATCCCAAGCTAATTGTTAAAATCCCCTTTTCTTTCTAGGTGAGTCTACGTTCTCCCCTTTTTCAAGTTTCTGCCGCCGTCTCTTTTTCATGAGTCTAGGTCTTCTTTTTGTCAATAAATGAAGTGGGCCCCTTCATAATGATCTAGACTTTTTAATAAATAAATGGGGCCCAGTTAAATGTCAAAATAAGACTTCAATGGCTTCAAGATAACTTGACTTCGTCAGCAAAGAGGGCTGTGTTATTGAGCCCAAATCTCAAGGTAATCAAGTCAAAATTCGCAGGTAGTAATCTGCCACCATTGTGTCACCTTCAACATGGTCATGTTGAAATTTTGTCCAGTTTCAGATTAGCCAAATTCACTCCAAATTGCATCACTTTAGTATTTCATCACCTAGAACATACAAAGACACGAATACCATAAAAACACAAGCAAAACATCACAAAAGCCTACCAAAAGAACACAAAACACAAACAATTAACATACACAAAATGCAAGTTATCACTTGGTAACAATCTTTAACTCCAATGTTTTCGATAGTTCTCATATCATTTGCATTTGTTCATATACACATTCATTTAGATCATTCTAAAGCTTATGATCATTTTGCGTGGTTTTATTCAATTAGATTTTATCAAATTTAATATGTTAAATATTTTTTTAATTTCTTTTCTAAAATTGAAGCTGCTTTAGAAAGTATAAGGACAAACATATGATAAATTGTAAGCAAATTTCCTAGATTTTGATTCATTTTGTTAACTAATTTGACTCTATATATAATTAATAATTATATAATTAACATGTCTCATTTATATAAAACTAATATTTTGATATTTTGTGTATACTAACAATTAAATTTAGTAAAATTTATTACTGTATTTAAAATTTTACGATAAGGAATAATAATTCCAATATTCAAAGTCAATAAAAATTATTGTCTAATGCTCTTTTGTGAGAACAATTACATTGCTAGTTATCTATGTTTTCTTAGGCAAAAAAAATGTCATCATTATTTTAAATTTATAATATTTATATAAATTAAAAAAGGCAAAAATATGCATGTCTAAATGAAAATTTTACCTTAGAATTCAATGTTTACATGCTCTCTATTTTTAATACTTTGAAATTTTAATAGAGTTTGCATTTATATTTGAATTAACATATCTTTAGTTAAGTAAAAGAAATTTACATATATTTATTATAATATAAAAAGTTAACTTATAAGTATTATTTAAAAAACGTACGAGGTACGAGCTTAAGTATGCAATTAGCGTATCACTTTTATTGGCAAATAAATCAATTGAATAGTTTGAAATATCTAGTAAGATATGAGGATCAACATACAAAATCAAGGATAAATTTAAGACTTTATTCAATTTTATAATATAAATTATATCATTTTAAATTAATGACTATATATGAGACTACTTTGTATGAAGAATAAAGAATAGCCAATTAGCTTGTGTAATGTGCTTTATAAAGTCATTACTAAACTGTTGGCCAATTTTATGCAGCCTATTATGAAGCAGGTTGTCTCGGAATCTCAAACTAGTTTTGTGCCTAAGCGACAGATCGTGGATAACATCATTGTTGCTCAAGAAGTGGTTCATGCTATGCATAGACGAAACGAAAAGTCAGGATGGATGCTTATTAAGCTTGACTTGGAAAAGGCCTATGACCGACTTAATTGGGATTTTATTGAAGATACTTTGTGCCATGTTGGATTTGATTATGAGTTTATTTCTCGAGTGAGCCAGTGTACGAGGACTGGAACCATGAGTGTCTTAGTAAATGATGTGCCCACTAATGGCTTTGTTCCTTCCTGTGGAGTGCGGCAAGGAGATTCATTGTCCCCCTATCTGTTTGTGTTATGCATGGAGTGACTAACCCATATTATCTCTGATGCTATTAATTGTTGGAAGTAGAGGTTGGTTCGTCTTGGTAACAAGGGCTGCCGTTATCCCACATGTTTTTTGCAGATGATCTGCTATTATTTTTTGAGGCTTCAGTTCAGCAGGCTTCGTTGTTCGAGGGAGCTTGGATTGATTTTGTGCTAGCTCTAAACAGAGGGTGAGAGACCACAAATCTACTGTCTTTTTTTCTGCTAATGTTTCACCGTCCTTACAAGATAGTATTAGTGCTTGTTTGGGTTTTTACAAAACCACCTTGGTGGGTAAGTATCTTGGGGCACTAATTGTTCAGGGGCGTGCATCCAGACATTATTACATGGGTATTCTTGAAAAGATTTGACGTGAACTATCAGGATGGAAGACTAGATTGCTCTACTTTGCAAGATGCACTACTCTTTCTAAATATGTGTTGTCGGCTATTCCGATCTATTCCATGCAAACGTGTGAACTGCTATGCAGTATTACTCTAGACATTGATCGAGTGATTAGAAATTTCCTTTAGGGTTCTACTGATGATAAATGGTGTACCCATGCTATGGGTTGGCAAACGGTGTGTCGTTTGAAAGGTAATGGTGGCCTGGGTTTACGCCCAATGACTGTTAAGAATAAAGCTTTACTGCTTAAGCTTGGGTGGCGTTTCCTAACAGAAAATAATAGACTATGGTCTTGCGTCTTACGGGCTAAATATGGATGGAAGGGTTTTTGGTTCCAGGTCCCATCTTTTCCTTAGAGTTGCCCTCCTACTTGACGAGCTTTGTGTAAAGTATGGCTGACGTTGATTAAGGGTTGTAGGTGGGTAGTTGGTGATGGTTCTCGAATCATGTTTTGGGATGATCCTTGGATTGATGAACTGGGGCCCTGCGTGTACATGCGTTGGTTGAGATACCGGATGCTACCACTTCTCGTTTTCTTTGTGAGTATATGGATGAGAATGGGGCTTGACATTTTTTGGAGCTAGCTGGTTTGTTTCCGTCAGCTATTATTGTCATAATCGAAGTGATGCATACTCCTCGCCCTGAGGATGGGGAGGATACAATTGCATGAGCATTATCACTTAATGGTACCTTTTCTATAGCTACAACGTATGAGTTGTTAGATGATAGCATGGAGGCTGACCATAGTCGATTGTTGCAGCTGATTTGGAAGTGGACAGGGCCTTAATGTATTTGATCTTTTCTATGGATTGCTGGACATGATCAGTTAGCTACGAGAGTGTTTTATTGTCGTAGAAATATTACTCCTGATGCCTGGTGTCCTACATGCCTGAATATGGAGGAGACTACCATGCATGTTTTATGGGATTGCTCCTTTGCTATTCGGGCTTGGGATTGTTTGGTTCTTGCTAGTGAGCAAATGGGTTTCTTCCGCTTATCGCTTGATGATTGACTTATCTCTAACCTCCAACGTAGTGTTGGGTGGTCTGTGTCTGGGTTTTCATGGTCTATGTTGTTTGGTATTGTTGTTTGGTTATTATGGAGATGGCGTAATACAACTATTTTTCAAGGGGATGTCGATATTCCTATGGATCCAGTTGCGGTGGTTTTTCACTATGTTCGTCAATGATGGCATGCAAATCAGGTTACTAAGGCTGTTAGTCCTATTGTTGGTCGGTAGGAACATAGCTAGATCCCTCCTATTGTTGGGTGGGTAAAGTTGAGTTGTGATGGTTCTTGGAATGCAGCTACTGCATTAGCAAGGGTAGGTCGTTTATTACGAGACTCTGATGGTGCTTGGCAGTTGGGTTTCTCATACAATATTGGTCGGGCTTCTTGTCTGGAAGCGGAGTTAAGTGGTGTTTGGCAGGGACTTCGTTGTGTTGTGCAACAAAGTGTTCGTTTTTTACATATGGAGACCGATTCGTGGGGGGTATGAAATCTACTTTCTAATGGGGTGTGGTCTCGATCAGTATGGCCTATACTTCAGGGTTGTTTGTAACTTACTAGTTCCTTGGCTTAGTTCCGGATTGATCATGTTTTTCGGGAGGAGAATGCTGTGGCGGACTCACTGGCTTGGATGAGTGTCCATCACGGTCCTGGCCTCTATTTTTATCATCAGCCTCCTATTAGCCTTCTTTCTTGTCTAGGTCTTGACTCTTTTTTTATGCGTTTTGAACAAGCTGTTACAACCGATGTTCATTGATTATTTTATGAATGAATGAATTGTTATTTTCACCCCAAAAAAAATTGTGAAAATTGTAGCAAACATGTACATTAATATATTGAACATATGAGTTTTTTCCTTATAAATTAGTTTAAGATTGATAAACCCTAAACTTAATTATCCTTGAAGTTTTTGCTTAACCAACTCGCCAATGGATAGCTACTGTTTTCGATTTTCAATTTTAAGTGAACAAGAAACCCGTTTCCTTTGTTTTTTATTTCATTCTCTATAAATTTTATATAGTAGATAATAAAAGTACTTTTCCCGAGTAGGTACTTCAGTGGGTGAGGTCTGAGCGAAGGCTTTATTCGAAAGTTCACATCTTTCTGTTCAAATGTTGAGAGTGAGTATACAAATTACTATAACATATTATTAGAGGGCGAAGAAAACGGAGACTAAAGCACAACATTTCATGCCACATGTTTTGTCCCTTTAAACGAGTCCTTTTCCATCCACTGTTTCTTTCCAGTTGTTTCTCATATAAGCCAAATACTTAAATCCAGGGCTTAATTTAAATGGTAAGGCGATAACTATCATAATTCAAATTGAACTACATTGTTCTATGTCATCATCCTACAGAAAAATCCTTTTATTATTATTACTATTATATTATTAATAACTTTAAAAGCATTTGATATGACGGAATTTCTGCACTGATTCATCAAATCACTGCCGTTAAGAAAAGGAAACCCAAAGAATGATGTAACAGACCAAAATTCAGATACACTTACATCATGCAGAAAAAGCACAGTACCCTAGCTTTTGGAGTTGTCATAGGTTAGTTACGTTGTTGTGCTGGACATATTTTAGCTGTATTTTCCTGTGATCCGTGTCTTTTGGAGTCGTCTTTCAGTACTTGCACCAACTTTGAAGAAAGACTAGTCTCTTCTTTTTTTGTTTCGTTTTGCTGATGGAAGAAAACTGGTGCAACGTTATAATAGTGCAAAAGGATCCAAATGGTGATAGAGATAGTCCTTAGTTATTTGAGCCAGCTTCCAGGTTCTAGCTATAGCTATGGAGAGATTAACATATAGTGAGTGGTTAAGCCAAAGCAATAAATTCAGGTAGTTCAATTTTTATTCTCTCTTAACATATAATGGAAGCATGGAAGAAGAAATAGTGGAATATGGGATAGAAAATGACAGCTGCTTCCTGTCTTCCCAAGTTATGCCTGTCCTATATACGCCAAAGCACATGCTCCTATTGCACGACATGTCTGTTCCATTTCCATGCTTACACGAACAATGACCTAATTACCCTACCATTACATGCATGATGATCACCAGCTTCTTTTCTCTTCTTCGATCTCTTGCAGAGCATATGTATATGTGTACACAGAATGTTCACAATATATATATATATATATTCAGTGAGAATAATGGTGGGGCCATATGAACACACATATATATACATATACATATATATATAATGAGAATAATGATGGGGCATATGAACACAAGTCGCAATCTCTAATTACTTCTCATCAGTCATCTCCCCCACTTATTTAATTTTTCTGTCATATCTACACTGTAGTTGGCCACCACCATCGATCCTCTTCTTCTAGGAAATGCATGGAAATGGATATGCCAAAGGGAAGTTGAGAGGATATAGATATGTATACTGAGTTTATTTTTGGGAAATTAAATTTATGCACAAGGATGACATCATGTAGCAGAAAACCTATATAACAGTAGTAATATCCACATGGCCACCAGATTTATGTGATGTAACCAAATGAAAGAGATAAAAAGAAAAAGGTGAAAAAAGAAAAACACCAAAAAGGAAGAGTAATGACAAGATACTAATTATTATAGCAGGAAGTCGCATTCAAATTCAGGATATGGTTATAGCAATGGAAACTGACTTTTGAAAAGAAGTGTAAGAAGCTTGTGACCTTAGCGCGACGCTATACTTAGCTGCCCCTTCCCCGACCACACACCGACAGTAAAACCCACCAGACTACTGTTGGCTTGAATTTAACATTGCTATGGCTATTATGGGACCTGATTGTGGTAATTAGCTCCTGAAAATTAGGACAATGTCCCTTTGAAGTCACCCCACATGGAGTAGACATGCTGGCAAGGGCTAAGACCAGCTTTGAATTAACCCACTCCTGGTTGGAATGATGTGGATGGCAAGGAACTGCGTATTCGAAAAGCTAAAAGAACTAAATACCTATATTGGCCCTATTGAAGGGGGTTCAAACCCCGACACCGATAGGGACAACTCCAATTTGCAACACAATTGAGGAGAGGTGGCCGACGAGGTCGCAAATATATCCGGTTCCTTAGACACAGGCAGGTGGGTGTCTGATCATAACAATTACCCGGTCATGTGCAATTCACATGCGATGATGAGGCTCAAACCCACACTAATACTGGATGGATACTATTGCCAATACCTGCATCTAACATCTACATGGAATGGACATTATTTCTCTGTTTTTAAACCCCTTTTCCTCGTTTAAGATGAGATAACTAAACCAACCAACCAGCCATTCAATCCCACACATACTTGTGCCAGTAAGTGTTTCAATAAGTTGCAGGCATTTGGCCTCTTTGTCCTCAAAACAATTAACCCAACCAAAAGCATTTATGATGGTTCATAAATTAGTCATCCATGTCAGACCACAGCAATGAATAAGAACAATAGGAATTTTATGTAGAAGTTCTGAAACTTAAGAAGCCAAGAGTAGGTTGAATATGTCCATTCCTCCTGGCCCATCTTCGCAAAGATCACTCTCGCATAAAAATTGAAATACATCAATCAAAATCATCACATTTCTTGCGCCACTTGATTTAACTCTCGTCTTTTTCTTTCATTGCCGCTGCCAGATTCAAGGACTTGCCTACTCTCCTCGACCGACTAATTTTCCATCAGCTCGTAGACTGCTTCTTGTGCTCCCAACAGTTTAGAGGTACGTAATAAGGAAATTATTCCGATTAAACAGTTCAGGCCAGAGCAGTAGAGATAGGATAGCTCCTAAGAAAGTCCAAATACCCCCACCGCAACGACCGTCTTATTTAAATTTCAAAGCATGGATAACTCAGTGTGAGGCTGGCAATCGTGGTCGAGAAAGTTACATTCCAGTTGCAGGGTACTATTTTGTCATTGGAAGGAATGTTTAAAAATGGCGGCCGCCCAACTAACGATCATTTCTAGTCTTCGACCGCAACTTCAACTGAACTACTCTTCATTCTTCTACACTAAAACCGTAACACAATATCCCTATAACAACTGCCATAACCATTATTCTCAGGTAGAGATATGGGCCTGCAAAGCCCAAATACAAATTTCAATTGAGGATGCAATAAGCTAAGCTGGATTCAAGCTGCCCTTGGCCCGACCCGGCCATAGTCATGATAGCCCCGTGACTTGGCAGAGTGAAATTGATAGGCCCACAACCCGACCCATCCGTGTACTAATCCGGCCCAGCCCATCCTTTGTTTTTCGTTTCGGAAATATTGACCTGATCACAAGCCGGGCCGTACTGAGCCACAAGCCGGGCCGACTTTGACATTCCTAATTTCAATCTCCATCTTCGGTTCATCAGAACTTTGCACGCTTTTCATTTTCACACCATAACTATTAACGATTGAGGTCCATTACAAGCATTATTCCGGGTACTTTTTTTCTTAATTTCCGTCAGTCAAAAAGCTTAGCTTCTGAACTAATGCCATCAATATAGAGTCCATTAGGTAGTTGGCACAGAACAATCATGGGATGCAATTACCAAGTTCTCAAATTTGGTATTCCCAAACGGATTTAAGGACAAAACTCAGAAATACAAACATCATCCAATGGTGACACTATAATGCTGACAAGGGCAACTCAAATAACAGTGAAGAAAATCCTAAACCTAAAATTGCAGTCCTACTTGGCACCCATCTTCATAACTAGATTATGTCTCGAAATATTGCACAAGACAGCAGCCGACAACATAGTAGAATAAGAAAAGAACAACTCCCGCATACACAATAGCGACCTACTCAAATGTGTCATCGTCATCATCCGGGAGAGGCTGTGCAGCAGCTTGCTGAAGCTCAGCTTCATGCCTACATAATAATCAATGACAGCAAAAAGCAGAAAGATCACAATCAGGGTCTTGAGTTTGGCTTGAATAGGTTAAAAAAATGCATGAACACACAGGATTCAACTTACAGCTTTCAAGCAAGGTCATCCTATCATGTGGTACCTTCTTTTTTATAATAATAATGTGGTACTTCAAATGCATTAAAATGGCAAATTAGAGCAAACCATTTCTTATTTGACATTTTCTACTTGCAGAAAACCATCCATTTGCATGTTTGTGTCAAGTATTTCCTAATATATAATTTTCTTGAACTTTGGTTTAATAAAATAACTATTTAATTTGGCACAAGTTCCTAAGCTACACTTCTGTGAGAGTTAAATGCAAGGGATATAGAGATTGTATGTCTACATATCATTTCAGAAGTGAAAGCAAAAGGAAAGTAGTTGTAACGTTGGTGGATTGGGTGACATGATGGAGTAACGAGATGCAGGGAACTATGTTATGTGGTTTCAGACGTAACTCCTGATTCAGGTATACAAATAAAATCTTTGGTATACTCTTCAAACATGAAAAAGAAAAGCAGGCTTGCAAGAAAGAGTGCTCTTACTGTTGCTGTGCAGCCAAATCAATGTGTACTTCTGGAGGAGCAAGAGCAGGGGACTCTACAAAGTGAAGGTTAGGATCCCTGAAATTGTCAAAATATAACCCATGATCAAGATTCAAGAATAGGTTATTTACCAAGCGAGCTATTACAATAAACACAACACTTATTACCCAGCAAGCTTGCGTGCAAGGTAAAGAAATGGTTTCTCAAAGTTGTAGTTGCTCTTGGCAGAAATTTCATAGTATTGAAGATTTTTCTTTCTGTGGAATGTAACTTGTTTGGCCTTCACCTGCCTGTTTTTGACATCAACTTTGTTCCCACAAAGAACAATGGGTATGTTCTCGCACACCCTAAGATACAAGTTCGCGATATATCACAATGTCAACATGAAGTAATCATCATAACAATCTCATTAAAAAAATATTAGGGAAAATTCCATGAAAGAGACTATCACGAACCGGCAGAGATCACGATGCCATGTTGGCACATTTTTGTATGTCAAGCGAGCTGTAACGTCAAACATAATGATGGCACACTGACCATGGATGCTGCAAAGGGGAAGTATGATTGTTAAACCATCACATAAGCATTCCTATAAAAAACCACAAGTACAGGACTAGAATAAACAATTGAGACTGCAAGCAGTAAAGATATCAAGGACTATAAAACAATCAAAAGGAAATGTTTACATTTGTCTTTTCCTGTTAATTCTGTCAACATAATTTCAATTTAAATCTCACCATATAAAAGAAATCCAGAAGTCAATACATGGTTAGGCAGTTTCAAAGCCCTCCATTTTTGGGATGAGACTTATTTCACGAGTATCGCTTGACTTAGTACTATAGGTGAAGTGTCAAGAGAGAGGCAATGAAGAATATGCATGCCTCAACATCTATAATTTCATATTTGCTAGAACAAATGGGATGCAAATTACACATATCTTTGGTGTCTGGATTAAGTGCTTGACAATTATGCAAATGTCGATGAAAAAAAATAAAATTATAAGCAACAAGCATATACATGTGAACATATACTTCCAACAGTTACAGGGGTTGGCACATAAAAGCTACTTCAAAACATGACAACGATAAAGTTGCAATGGTACATTTGGAATAAAGTCTACTGAAAACGCAAAAAGAAAAAGGTTTTCCAAAATCATCCATGAAACTAATAATGATAAGTGCAACAAACTTACTAGTAACCATCTCTAAGACCACCAAATTTCTCTTGCCCAGCTGTATCCCAGCAATAGAATCGGATTTTCCCACAGTTTGTAAAGAAATCCAAAGGATGAACTTCCACACCAATAGTTGCTAGACAAAGCAATGAAGGCATAAAGTTAGAAAATGGGCAACAAAATCATCCAAAACAAAAACCAAATTAAGAACTATTAAAACTATCAACACTCACGTTCATATTTCTTTTCAAACTCTCCAGTCAAATGCCTCTTCACAAATGTGGTCTTTCCTGAAATCAACCATAACAGTTTAAGCTCAGCCCAAAACACATATATTTGTGGTTAGGGGCCGTAAACCATTAGCTACCAGAAGCAACACATCACCGGAAAGTCATCAAATAATTAAAAAGCAAAACGAATGAGAAACAAAGAAAAAGAATGCATTTATCCGCATTCCCTCGGGAGGAAATGTCACCCTATGAAACATTTGCCGAACGAGAAGAGCTCGCCTAATCATAATTGCGTTAAAATTAATCCTTACGCAATCAACAACTCTAAACCCTAATTCACAAAACATTAAAAAGGGTGAAATTTGAAACAAAGAGAAAGAAGGAAGACAGAAAAATATACCAGTGCCTCCATCGCCAACAATGACGAGCTTGAAGCTGGGATAATCTACAGTCTGTTGATTAGGTAAAGCCTGCACATCCAATATATTATAAAAAGCGCATCGAAAGATTAAAAAGAAAACTAAGATATTAAATCCAATCAAACATCTGTAGAACACAGAAAAATGGCAGAAAACGAAAAAAGAGAAAAGTTGGAAGTACCATAGCCGAGAGCGAGAGAGAGAGACGGCGAATGGTGTAGAAGCTCTGACACTTCCAAAGATTCCAGCCTGCTTTTTGCCTTTGGGCCTTATATTAACGCAACAAGTTTTTTCTCACCATTCGATTTATTTCACTCTCTGTTTTCTTAAAAAAGAAAAAAAATGTTAGCTTACACCAGACGCCATACTTTTCTTATTTTCTTTCTTTAAATGATTTTTATATATCAATGTCGTAATTAAATTGCCAAGCTCATCCAATAATTTACATGCGAATCGTAAGCCAGCTGACAAATTCGATCCTTTTTTTTTTTTCCTCTATATATGATGGATGGTTTTGCCAACATTCACATTTTTGCATCACTTGTTCTCTACGTTAACATCTAAAATTTAGTGAAATAAAAATTTAGGAATCGTTTAATTTTACGTCTATTTTTATAGTTTTTAATTTTTTCAATTAGAAAATAAAATTATATATGGTTGAAAATTTTAATATAAAAATTAAAAAATCTTTTAATTGAGATTTGTAATAAAAATTGAAAATAAAAATATATTTAATTTTATCGTCTTATTTTTATTTTTGTAATTATACTTTTATATTAATTATTTTTAAATTAATTATTCCTCATTATATTATTATCTACGTATAGGAGTATTTTTATTTTTTATTATTTTAATATGTATCTTTTATTTTATTTTATTATCTTTTCATTTAAGTCTGTCATAAACAACTTCTTTACTAGTTAGTGATAATATTGTGTATTTTTAAACTTCACCGGACCCTATACAACGAGATTCCTTATGGGTTATTATTGTCATTGTTTTATTATTTTAATATGTATTTTTTATTTTGTTTTATTTATTTTTCATATAGATCTATCGTAAACAAACTCTCTACTAATTAGAAGTAAAATTGTGTACTTTTAAACTTCCCTAAATCTTATATAGCAAGACTTCTCCGGAGTTATTGTTATTATTGTTGCGTATAGAAATTTAATGCTAATTAACCTCCAGTAAGTTGTTATGTATGTTTTATATGGGACCTATTTGAGGTATCATTCTAGGCTAACTTTATCAATTTGCACTCTATGAATGGCATCGTAATATTTTTTAATATTCCTCTAAACTTTTATTTAATTTAAAGGAACATTTCGATGTTGTTTGATCAAGTGAATGACCATAGAATCTAACAAATCACATCCACGCCAATTAGTACAAAGCCATTGAATGAGTTTCACAAAAACTTTCAAGGACTCGGAGCACATAACATTTAACACTAAAGGTTATTTAGGGAGTCTCTTTCACTAGTTCAACTGACCGAAATGTCGTAATTAATTGAATGAAATAAACTTGTCAATGCAAATCTCTCTTAATAGTCTAGCAAATTCAATTTTATTAAACATAGCAACATTTACCATTACCAAAAAATTCAATGGTCGAATTCATCAAACAAACTAAGAGTTTTGAGAGAATTTTCCTTATTAATAGTTGAACGAATTTTGATGTGCATGTTTATAAGTATACATATCAATAAAATAATATAGTAGTAAATTACAGGTGACTGAATCATGTAAGGAAGGTGTAATCAATTATCCAATCACTTAACTTAACTGGTAATTACTTAAATTATATAGATAATCAAACTGTGAATTGAGTATTTAATTAAATTAATTATTAATCGAGTATTGAACAATGCAGTGAAAAGACTCATCCCGAAGTTCCTCTTTTGGAACCTGAGTAGAGCCCTCCCAGTGACCTCATGGTAAGCCTCCAATTGATATTTAACTCAATCAAAGGGTTCTCACAAAGCCAAGTCTTTTAATTGTTAAAAACCTTTTATATTTTAAAAGTTAAAATTGTGGAAAATAGTGAGAAGTTTCAACAGCACA
Source organism: Erythroxylum flavicans (assembly GCA_027576715.1). NCBI lineage: Eukaryota > Viridiplantae > Streptophyta > Magnoliopsida > Malpighiales > Erythroxylaceae > Erythroxylum > Erythroxylum flavicans. The sequence continues at coordinate 30,020,079 of JANZXP010000008.1, forward strand.
GCGACTACATTTTGACATTTTCAAAATTTTCAAAAGCCCTACAAAAATTCAAAACAAATTTGTATTCACAGTAACTTCTCAACTACAAATTTTGGACTTCAAGTTTATTCACAAGCAATCCCAAACAAATAATTCTCAATAATCACTACAATAAACTTCAAAAAGGTAACAAATATTCATGCATTTTATTTAACAGCCTTTATAAACATCCATTCTTTACACAAATATACATATCAAAATGACACAAGCACAACAGCACCTGACGATACAACTAATCCTACGGCGGAATCTCAATTATTGCAACACTTGTATGCATACCTGAGGTGGTTTGTTTAAAAACATAAAAATAAAGGTGATCTAAACGAGCTTAGTGAGTGTAAGTAGTTTACAAAAAAATTAAACTTTTCATAACAACATAACTGTAATATTCTCATACAATCATAAAGTTCATGGTTACGCATTTGCCATAATAATTTATTTGTGCATCATCAAATATGGTAATAACATAACATTTCGTAAAACATAATTCCAAATTTTTTTAAAATACTATTCCAAATAGCTTTTCGATACTAAACTCATAATATACAAGTTTCCATTTTCCTTTTTTCATTTTCCTTTTTTTAAACAATAAACGGTAGTGACAATAAGTTTTTTGAAAACTTTTATACTCAAAATAAGCTAACCACTAGAATTGGTAGTATATGGTACCTCTCAACGCACTTTTAAAAATAAATAGTGGTGACATTATTATTATATGACTTTTCTTACTCAACATAGCTCACCATTAGTTTCTTTACCATACGGTACATTAGGCCTAAAGTCACAGAGATGGTTCTACATCGCTTACCCGCGACTAGTTAACCACTATTTACGGAGCTGGTTCTGCTTCGCTTACCCGTAACAAGTCATGGAGCTGGTTCTACGTCGCTTACCTGTGACTAGTTAACCACTATTTACAAAGCTGGTTCTACATTGCTTACTCGTAATAGGTTAACCGCCATAAATATACCAATATAATAGCATATATAAAGCCTAGCAGTGTACCACGAAAGCAACTCTTACATTTGTGACTCATTTTATTTTTTAAATCAAGTATGGGAGGATTTATAATTGAATTATTTCAATGTAACTTCCAATCATATAAAATTTAACTTTCAAATTAGAACTCGTATATTTCCAAACGATACACTTATGTTAGCAATATTCACTTGTAAAATATCATTGGCATAATACTGAACATAAATATTCATTTTATGGTCAAATGAAAATTATTTGCGTATAAACTCAATTTAAAGTACACTCACAACTTGCTAGTCTCCATAAATAGAAACCATTTGCATAAAATCAATTTAAAGAACACTCACGTGTCATCAATTCCTTTGCAAAAAATTAAGTTATATAAAACAATTAAAGTACACTCACATGTCATCAATTCTGTTGTAAAGAAGTTATTCAAATGAAACAATTAAAATACACTCACAACTTCGCAAACTTATCGCCAATCACACTTACGCATTTGGTGCCTCTCCTTTACCTACATAAAACGCATTTCATTTAAGCATTTATTTCCAAATTCGGAAATAAGACATTAAAATTATAATTTGGTTTAGTCAAATTTGATATTAGTATTTAATCGCATAACACGTAGGCTAATCATATTTCTGCTTCTTCCGTAAGCTAACTTAATGTTCTCAGTTTCCAAATCTAACATCAAAAGTCACTTAAATGCCATATTTTACCCATTCTAACTTACCAATTTCTTCAAAAAACAATCCCACCCAATTTAATTCACCATATCACAATAATACATAATGAGTCATAATTACATGTCCAGAATCTATACCTCCACTTGTTCTTTAATTTTCACATAGCAAACGTTCGAATTAGGTTTTAAGGTCTTCTAAACATTTGTTCCCTATAATAAAAAATCATGTCATTTCAACTTCCAAATCATGAAACATGTACCAAATATCACATGCTGCTTCAAGATAGGGATAATATTAGGCTACCATTTTCAATCCTAATTTCCAATGTTATTAATCCAAAATTAGGTCTAGGTTTCTTCTAGAGAATTTTATTTCTATTTCTTAAGTTTTATCTCCAATTTGAATCAAACAATTTAGAGGTCTGTAGTACGAGTTATGGCCAAAACAATATGATTGGTTCAAATGAACTTAAGACAGAATTCCACTACACTTTTCTCTCTTGTCATATTCAACTAATTTCATACAAAGAAATATCAAAGTAATACCAAGACAACATTGACCTTAAACACATCCATCTCACTCAAGAAAACCCATAAAAATTAGAAATTTAAGCTAAGAAACTTACCACTTTTTCCTCCAATCTTTTGCGTATTTGATGAATACTTCAAGATTCCTCCAATCACCATCAAATTTCATCAAAAATGACTACACTTTTCTTCCTCTCTCCTTGGCTGATGTTCACCTTTGACTTTTATTCTTTTCCCTTTCCTTTTGGTCTCATGGTTACTCTCTCATCACCCTCACATTTTTTCTTATCACACACATTTCATGTGTTATCACACACATTTCATTACCTCATTAGTCATCTTTAATGATTCATCAATCCACTAATATCATGTAAAAAGATCAAATTGCCATTAATGAGCACAAAAAGACCAAATTGCCTTTTAATGTATTTAATTGACCAACTAGTCGAATTAAATCCTGAAAAGATTCCATAACCATCTTATTTTCAAATTGACTATGAAATACTCTAATTAAGGTCAATGCTTATTGATTGGATGCTTAAAAACATTTTCAAGTGGGTTTAAAATCCTCAATACCCATTATTTTCCAAAAAGGGCATTTTAGTCCAATAATTTTAGATTACCCGAATTCTATTCAAACAACCTCTGTTTTAACCTGTTTCAGTTCCTATGGACTCCAATCCTAATTTTGGAGCTATTCATCATATTTTGAAATTGTTCAGAAACTTTTTTGGTTCATTTGTACATCCACACAAATGAATATAATGAAACTCTTTCAAAACCTTTCCAAGATTCCTTGTGATGCCAAGGGTATCTCTAAAAACTCTTATGTAATTTATTTATAATCAAAACAACCAAATATTTCAATTTGAGACACAAACTAGTTATTATAATTATGTGATGTTATTAGAACAATGTATGAAATTGATTTACTCATGGGAACCAATGTTCCTACATAAACCCACCGTATACAAAATACCTTTCTTGTAAAGTTACTAGTCAACCAATATGTCACACTAGTTGAGTAGGGTATTTACATATTATACAATCCACTTTAAAATCCTAATATAAGTCAAATTATCTTTAATATAGGTTTACCAATTATCTTTTAAAAAGTTTTACAAATTTCTGAAATTCTTCAAAGATCAAAACATACTCATTTGATAAAAGCTTAATGAAAAACCATTATAAAAGTTCTTCAAAAGTATTTTGATGTATGAAATGTTTTTCGTAAGCTTAAACCAAATGTTCTTTTGATTGTGAAAACATTTATGAATTATAAAGCTAAATGATTATGTAATGTTTGAACCTTTAGACCATTGAAATGACCAATATAAGAGTACAAGAAGATTATAATAATCTTATAAATCTGAAAGTGTTTCGGTCTTTCTTGTTCTTAGTCCACTTGACTTGAATTAACTTGAAACTCTTTTAAATTGCATATGTACTATAGTTTGCTCATTTTTTCATTCTCTGATTTCTCAATTCAATTAATTCCCTTACTAATTTTTCACTTCTATAAACTTGATCTTTCACATATTGCTTATGATATGGCTACTACTATCACCAAAAGTAAACTTATTAATGATAATATAATTTATTATTATCAATATTATGGGATAAGAGATAATAATATCCTTTTTTATGAGGAAAAAATATATGATGATATTGAAATAAATAAAGGACATTGAGTAAGCTCCTCTATAATAAAGTAATTTGTAATTCATGTTCCCCTTAATCATCTATTATTAAATATGAATGTTCAAGTTTTAATATCATCACTCTCTCCCCTTTTTTGACGATATTAAATATGATATTTGGTATATGGCATATAAAGGGATAAGTATCAAAAGTTGAGATAACTTCTATATCTCCTTCTATAAAAAAGCTATATCATATAGATAAAATGAATAAGCAAAGTGCTTATCAAGCAATGAACATTATTTTAAGGAGCTCTTTATGAATTTAAAGATCAATCTATCTTTCTCCTTTTAGGTACATGAAACAAGTCTTTCTCCCTTTGAATATGTATGCCAAGTTAATAAGCTTAGATGTCATTAATATAAAAGCAAGTTGGTGACCTCCTTTTATGTTTCACCAATTTTTACTTTATTTTTTTATCTCACTTAGTTCAATAATTATTCTTTTGATATCAATTTCCTTACCTGACTAATGAGGACTTTTCAGATTTTCCTTTTGAAGTCAATTATTAGAAGTACCAAGGTTGCCATTAGTAAGTGATACCATTTGTTGGTATTTATTTTATGTAAGTTGATATTGACCTACAATGTACAGAAATTAATATGATTTGAGCACATACACAAAATTTAGTCTTTGGATATTAATTCTTAATCTTTTCTAACTCATATATGTTTAAGCTTACTTAGTAGGTGTTGTTTCATAAAGCAATTTCTTTATATAGACCCATAATCACCATATAATGACATATCTTGTAGAAATATTTGAAGCTATATGGATCATACGAGTAATACCTATGAAACTATAGCATGTATGTATTTTTTTGTCTTCTTTAGATGAAATGGTGAATGAGAGGATGGTAACAACTAATTAGGTTATATTTTTAGCAAGATTTTGAAAGTCTTTTGCTTATCTTTGGATGGTTTTTATTGGATTTTATTCAATGTATATTATATTTATTTACAACTTCTGTTTTAGCTTTCCAATAAAGATTAATAAGCTTATTTCTAAGCTAGAGTCTACAGCTACTCCAAGAAATTAAAAGGAAAAATCGATCAACTCAAAAAACCTAAAATTCTTAGAGAGCATTATAAGGTTGTAATAATGAGGAGTGGTAAACTATTAGAGGACCTCAAAGTGAGGGAGATTGGACATAGAGAAAATAATGAGAAAGAGAAACTTAGTGAGGAAGGTGACACTAATAAGAAGGAAGGAGAAGAGAATGAGGGGCTAAAAAATGTTCTCCCCATGCCTTACAAGCTGCCTATAGCCTTTCACTAATTATTGACTAAGGTGAAACTAGATAAACAATTTGAAAAAATTTTAGAGGTTCATCAAAAGTTATAAATTAAGATCCTTTTCAATAACCTATACTAAAATTTTGAGGGAGATATTATCCAATAAAAGAAAGTTTGAGGATTGTGAAACTGTTAACTTAATGGAGGAGTATGGTGCTATAATTCAAAACAAGTTGCCTCCCAGACATAAGAATCCTGGTAGTTTCACTAACTTGTGTTGTTAGTGATATGAGCTTTAATTGATATGTTACTTAAGGGAAAGTGTGAGTCTTATGCCTTATTTGTAGAAAGCTCAAGATGGGAGATCTAAAGTCCACCACTATCATCTTGCAATTGGTAGACCGTTCTGTTAAACATTCTGTAGGTATATTGGAGGATGTATCTATTAAAGTCTATAAGTTTTTTATTCCTATTTTTTAAAAAATTTTGGATAAGGAGGAGGATACTTAAATCTCCATTATTTTTAGGAGGCCTTTCCTACTTACGATTGTAGTTGTTATTGATTTGAAAAATGTGAAGTTTGAGTTTAATTTAGATAGTGCTATTAAATGTCTTTCACTTATAGAATTTTTTTGTAATATTGACATGATCGACCAAACAGTGAAGGAGGAATTAGCTAAGCTTGAACTAAATGATCAGTTTAAATAATGTTTAGTGCAAGATGACTCCCTAACCAATAAAAGTGAAGAGAAGACTCCGTACATAAAACTTAAACTTCTTCCTTCTACTCTCAAGTTATGTTCTTTAGACCTAACTCCATATATTCTATGATTGTGAATGCACGCATAAGTGAAATTAAAATTGAAAAATTGATAGAATTTTTAAGGTTGCATCAAAATGTTATATGGTATACCATTAATGACATTAAAGGTATTAACCCATCCATATGCACACATAGGATGCTAATATAAAAGAGGTGGTTAGAAGGGAGATGCTTAAACTACTAAATATTGGGATAATGTATCCTATCTCCTATAGTGAATGGTTAACCTAGTCTAATTAGTTTTCAAAAAGGGGCATAAATGTTATAAAGAATGAGAATGATGAATTAATACCTACTAGGATAGTTATATTGGAGGATGTGCTTACATTATAAAAATTAAATAAAGCAACCTAAAAAGATCATTTCCCCTTCTCTTTTTTAATCAAATAGTTGAGATGCTAGTAAAGAATTCATATTTTTGTTATAAGGATGGTTATTCAAGTTTCTTTTAAATCCCCATTCATCGCAGTGACTAAGAAAAGACTACGTTTACATGCCCTTATGGCATTTTTTTTCTTATAGGAGAATGCTTTTTGGTCTTTGTAATACATCTACTACTTTTCAATATTGCATAAGGGCCACCATTTTTTATTTTTTTAAAAACATTATGGAAGTATTTATGGATGATTTTATTGTTTATGGCATTACTTTTGATCAATGTTTAACTAATTTGTCTAAATTGTTAAAGGGGTGCAAGGAAGTCAACCTAGTTCTAAATTAGGGAAAATGTCATTTCATGGTAAAGGAAGGAATTTTTTTAGGAACTTTAGTGTCCGAATGAGAAATTAAATTTGATAAGGCAAAAGTTGAAGCAATAGAGAAGATGTTACCTCCCATCAATGTTAAGGTCATAAGGAGTTTTCTAGGTAACGTGAACTTTTACTATCACTTTATAAAGATTTTTCAAAGACTATTAAACCTTCAACTAACCTACTTTTTAAGGATATGAGCTTCAATTTTAACAAACTTTGTCTTCATGTTTTTATAAAGTTAAAGGAAGCACATATTTCTGCTTTGATTATGTAATCCACAGATTGGAAACTTCTATTTAAGGTTATATATAATGCAAGAAAATATGCAATAGAAGCAGTGTTGGAGTAAAGAAAGGATAAGAAGTTGCCTATTATTTATTATACAAGTTGTATATTGTTGAAGCCTATGTTCATTATGCTACTAATGAGAAGAAGATACTAGAAGTGGTGTTTGCCATTGACAAATTCAGGTCATATTTGGTTGAGTCAAAGATCATCATCTACACTGATCATTTTGTCATCACATACCTTTTAAGTAAGATAGAAGCCAACCTAAGATTGATTAAATGGATCCTTATGCTTTAAGGGTTTGACTTGGAGATTAGTCTGATGTTCTAGAGTATGCATAATTCATAAGTTTCCTTGCTTATAAAATCCTACCATCTGACTTGAGCTATTAATAGAAGAAAATTTCTTCTTGGACATTAAACACTGTTATTAGGATAAGCCGATTTTATTTAGGTAGTGTATCAATAGAATTTTCCTAAGGGTTGTGCTCGAAGATGAAATGCAAAGTATCATCTTTCACTTATATGCTTTGTCTTACGGTGGTCATGACAATTGTTCAAAAGTAGTCACCAAGATTCTCTAAGTGGGTTTTCATTAGTATACCCTTTTCAAGGATGTTTATAAGGTAGGTAATAACATATGACCAATACCAAAGAACCAAGAATATCTCAAGTTGGAATGAGATGCCTCTTAATAACATCCTAGATTTTGATATATTCCATATTTGGGGGATCAATTTCATGGGCTAGTTTCCATCATCACATAGTAATAAGTATATTCTAATGATAGTGGATTACGAGTTCAAATATGTAAATCTTGTATGATGACAAGTTATTAGTAACTCTTTAAGAAATTACATTTTTTTAGGTTTAGTGTTCTTAGAGTTGTAATAAGTGATGGGAGCACACATTTTACTAAATTTTAATTTGAAACCCTTTTTAAAAAGTATGGTGTGACTCATAAGATTGCCTTAGGATATCCTCTAAATTAGTGGTTAAGTAGAAGTTTCTATTCAAGAAATCAAGAGTGTCATTGTGAAAATAGTCATTAAATTAAGGAAAGACTAAGTATGAAGTTGAAAGAACCCTTATATGCCTATCATCTTTTAATTTCTGATAGGCACAAAACCATTCAAGCTGATCTATAGGAAATGTTGTCACCCTCTAATCAAGTTAGAGCGTAAAACATATTGGTAAATTGAGGCTTGTAACTTTGATTTGAAGGTTACAGTTCAATGATGATTACTCTAACTCCATGATTACTGTAACTCCATGAGTTTGATGAGTTGAGGTTAGACTTTTATGAGAATGCTAAGATTTATAACAAGAGGATTGAGTGTTGGCATAACAAAAAGATCCTACATAAGGAGTTTTATGAAGGAGATTGGGTACTTCTCTTTAACTCTCGATTGAAACTTTTTTCGATAAGTTAAGTTAGAGGTGGTTTGGACCATTCTACGTATAAAAGTCTTTCCCAATAAAGTTGTGGAGGTATGGAATGAGAAGATAGGAGCCTTCACGATGAATGGGAATCAACTAAAGCCCTATATAGTAAAAGATCCAATAAAAAAAAGGCTATATACATTCTTTCAGATCTTTTATAAATCCTAAATAAAGAAAAAAAGGGATTGAGCTTATGACATAAAACAAGCATTTGTTAGGAGGTAACCTAACACTAATTTGCTTTGTATGTTCTGGACTTTAGTATTTTTAGTTGTTTTAGCTACCATCTATTCATTTCACTTAGTATTGTTTTCATTTTATTGAATCTTGGTTGACATGCTAAGTGTTTGGAGTTGGCATATTTTTATAAGTTTTTAGGCCAATATGGGCATAAACATGCCATCTACATAGTCTCATATAAAAGTTATAACAACACATGCCACCACATTTCTCCTAAGTTAGACATATGTTCACCTGTGACAAAGGACCAAAAAGTGTCACTTTTCAATATACCCCCTATATGATAAGTTGTCTAACCTATGTCCAATACATGCCCTAAGGTAAGTACAATATAACCCTATGTAAAAACTTGTGCTTATGATAAAAATAAATCTTAAAACTTGTGTTTATGATTAAAAAATATATATCACTTTCCTATACGAGACCTATATGGCCCAATATAAGACTTGTGTTCTTATACTTTTTGTTTCTCTCTCTTACATTTTATTTAAACAACAGGGACTTGTGTCACATATGTGTATACCATGTGTTATGTCTTACACCGTATCATATAATTCTTATATTACCCTATTGTAAATGTACACCCCTGTGTAACACCACAGGTACCTGTGTCTTTAAGATACACAACCCCTATACAACATCGTGTAAAGTCATGTTATACATTATAAAAGGCATGTCCATCCATGTTTTCTTATTTTAATCACCTTAACCTTTAGTTTTATCAAATATTTTTGTTTCATTTTTAGTTATTAGAGTGTTTTTCAATTTCCTAGCCCTTGCTAACCATTGAGTGTAACATAGTGCTTGTTTCACTTTTCTGTACCACATTCTTTAGCATTATGTACGTATTTTTTTCTATTGCCCTCCTAATTTATTATTTTAATACATTATGGATTCTTTAAAGTTATGAATTGTATTTTATACTCATTATTGATTAAATATCCACTATGCATGATTTTCAGGATATAGAAAAATGACAGGTGAATTATGAACTATAAGTATTATAAATAGTTGAGGATTTTTATTGTAGAATATCTTTCTGCTTTAGTACATTTAATTTATAGAATTAGCTAATTTAGTTTATAGACTAGGCTAAGGGGTACAAGAAGTTGAAACTTTCATATTATAGGATGATAGTGACATTCATACTATGTATGGATAATGTAACACGAAAATGGGAATTATAGGCTATATTGATACATAACTTAATGGTTCATTACTTCGTTTCATATTTTAATGCTTTATACTATGCACCTAAAAATATGTAATGCTAAGAATTGTTTTTTTAGTTCTTATTCATATTTTTCTTTAGATATCACATTATAGTGAGGACTTGGGGTCCATTGATGCCACCTAAGAGACTTATACAGCCACAACTGCCTAAGAAGCCTAAAGTGGATTCTACTGCCTTTACATTATACATTACCAATTTAAGGTCATATGATTCGAGGAGGTAGTAGAGGTCAGCACATGCACCACTAGTAGTAGCACCACCTTTAGTAGAGCCATAAGTGCCATTCTAGCCATAAAAGTAGTTGGATCACCTGCTATTACATTTCAAGGTAGAGGTATAATGGAAGAGATATCAGACCTTCTAAATGTGGTGATTTAAGGAACCTAGATTCATAGACTAGGATGTGCTAAGGGAGGTGGTTCTTACTAACATTATGTATAAGATCATATCATTTGATTGGTGGTAAGATGTGTTTAATATCCGCAATCTAGTTTACAAGCACCTAATATTATAGTATATGTGTATGATAGAGGTGGATGATATAAAGACATCATACAAGGATACATCTCTCCTCAAGTTTATGTTATGAGGTAAGGATTGTAGCCTTAACTATAAATAATTCATGGTCCACATCGGTTTCTATATGATGGAATGTGTAAAGACCTTAACACTTAGAAAAATATCCTTGGACTATACCTAACTAGATATAAATTAATAGAGCTATTTATAGTCAATGGCTACCATGCGTCTTTATTGCCCCATAAAATCTAAGGCGTTAGGATTCATATTTCTAGTGATGTGGTTTGTGCATAAGTTTTTGGTGTATTCACTATGTGTGAGGAGGGAGAGCACTAAAGTGGTAAGCAGTAGAGACATCTTCTTGATATATTAAATATGCTAGAGGAAGAGGATGCACTTTAGCCTATCGTTCATTCAATTGATCTACGACTACCTCAATTGAGAAAACGCCAAGATCATTGGCAGTAGTTTAGTCATTATACAACCAGTTCAGGGGTTGGGAGTACTAATGGATGAAATGGACTTGACAATGACAACTACTTGTATGTCTATTATAATGGAGATATTACAGGTGATACAGATGGTAGAGCTTAGTGTAGACAAGTGAGGGTAGTATTTCACACTTTTTTATGAACCTCCATGAGTTACAAAAGAGGAACTCACCCAAGGGGACTATACTATGGGTCTTAAGTGAGCATCGACCCTACCCTACCACTAACATCTACATTAACATCTAACCAAATTGACTTATATGGAGAATTTTATGCTAGTTAGGGTGACACTATGGTGAGGATTATATAAACTTTTTCATTATGATTATTATTGTTGTATATTTTTTTCATTATGATTATTATTGTTGTATGTTTGAAACATTAAGGACAACATTTATTTTAAGTATGGGTGAAGGACTATAAGATTATGAATATATGTACACTTAAGTTTATTATTTTTGTCATGACTTTCTTAATAGAAAATAACTCTTTAAAATGTTTTTTTTTCATTGAAAGCATACTATTAGAGAAAATTTATTATAAATTTCATTATTTTTGTGATTTGGAATGTCTATATAACTAGTTATGAGTATTGGTGAATGAGTGAGTTTAATTTGCTTTATGAATTTAGAGAATGAATACTTGATGACCATTAACATATTTCTTATGTAAATTGCATACGTATCAAACAATAATTATGACTTTTTAAAGCATTTTCCTTATCCCAAAGAAAAAATAATTTTTAAAATAAATGAGAATTGAATAAATTAACTCCATTAGCTTTTTACTAATAAAAGTTTGAAGTTAAAGAGTAGTGATAGTAATCATTTAAGATGGTGATCTAGTTACATAATCGGGGTTATCCATAATAAGGTGTTTACTCCCATACAAAAGGACTAGGTGACTTTTCAAATAAGCTTTTAAGTCTTTTACTATTTTTTAATTTATGTCTATAGGTTGTGAATATCCCTGAAAGTGGAATAATTTTATCTTATATATGCTCATTTTATGTATGAAATTCAATTTTAAGATTTGGTTGAAGTTTAAAAGATTATGAAGTGAATTGAATCAGATTTTAAATTGATGTAAGTGGTTAGTTGCATAGTGTTTTGGCGATCCTTATCGTTGAATGAGTAATAGGGAATCTTCGAGGGTTATGTTTAACTTATTTAACACTTTTCTAGTAATTGTTTTATATTTAAGTTTAAATGATAGAATTAATTTGCTTAAGGGCAAGCAATTACTTAAGTATGGGGGAGTTCAATGTATGCAGTCATACATTACTTTTAACATTAATTCCATAGCATACTGCTTGTATTTTTAGAAGATTTTAGAGGAATTGGTACTGAATATGAGAACTATTTCTATTTTGGGTCTTACCTCTGCCTATTCAAGGAAAAGGAGAAAAATTATAGTAGAGTTACACTAACTTGGAGCAAATTGGAAGATTTGGGGAAAGACCATTAAATATGGTACCTATACACTACCTTGTTAGGGTTGTGCTACAAAGTGGTTGCTTTTGTTTCTCGTTCATAGACCTACACACCCTATGTTACCCCTTATAGCATAAAATATCATCTTACACATCCTTATGTATGTTTCCATCTTGGTTTTAAAGATTTTAGAGAATTACAAGCACAATATAACTTACTACATATAAGTATATTATGGTCGCATAGCTTATTAAAAAGCTAAGGTTTCAGACTTAAAGAAAGGAATTTAGAAAAGAAAGAGAGCTTTTTGGATAAGAAATAATGGAAAAGAAGTAGGAAGTCAATTGTAAGTTACACATTTTTAGTTGATCAATATTACATCATTTTTGGAAATTAGAAAAGATTTTAATAAGGATTTATAAAATGCTCAAGATTCAAGAAAATTTACCTCTTTATCTTGTTTTCTTATTGTTATTTGATAGAAAATTATTTGTCTATATTTACATACCTATATTTAATGTATTTTTCTTGTTATTTGATAGTTTTTATGGTATTTTTGGTATTTAATTTGCTTCAGGTGTGTTTTTAGGTAATATTTGCCTTCATAGACTAAGAAGAGATGTATTTAGGTGAAATTGTGGCATGGAATGGAAAATTTGGGGCCATTTGCATATATAATGATTTTGTAAGTCACTATAAAAGTGTAGAGCTTTAAAGACATAATTCCTGCCTGTGTGGAGTTACAGAACTTTATATGTTAACATATATAACCATGTATGTTGCTTATTTAAGTCTCTATAACTTAGTAAAGTTACAAATTAAGGTGTTTTTAGAGATACACAGTCACTTACACGACCATTTATGTAACCGTGTATATCCCATAAACCCTAGTTTGTTGATATATAAGGATAATGAGAAGGCTACATCAAAAGATGCAAATTATAATCGTTTAAATTCAAAAAGAGGTAAAGATAGTCTTCAAAGAAACCTAAAAAGGAAAAGGAAAAGAAAAAGAAAAAGTGAAGAAATATTCTGCACTTCATAAAGACAAAGGTTAAATAATGCACGCATCAAGTCAATTTCAGCTTTCCAGAACTTCTAGATCAAGGCTTTCAAGCTTATTCATTAGTTTCTTGCATCAAGTCAATTCCAGCTTTCCAGAACTTCTAGATCAAGGCTTTCAAGCTTATTCATTAGTTTCTTATTCTTTTCATTGTCTTGAATATCAATTCTGAATAGTTGTGTTTCGAACATTAATATAGGTTTCTAAATCTATATTAGGGTTTATTCTTGAATTGTTTTTTTAATTTTTATCCTGTTGAATTCAATACAATATTGCTTTGTCGTATTATTGAGCGTATACTTAATAAGAAATCAAGAGATTGAATCAAAGTTATCTATGTTAAGTTGTGCAGTAAGAGTTAGTACCTTAATAGACTTACATATATCAGGTTAATAAATAAATGAAGAAATATCTGAATTGTGAATTAATTATCCTTAGGATTGCTTCAAATCCAATTAAGTAGTTATAAATAATTTTGTCAATCGAGAGATTGCAAATCAAATTTTATAAATTTCAATTAGGATTATATGCTTAAATCTCGAGATGGGGTAATCAAAACCTTATGATATCTAGGATTAAGTATAATTGAATTAACAAGAAAAAGGGAAGAAAAAAGGATACAATAACCCCTTAGGTTTCCATTATTGATTAACTTTGCTCTTATTGATATCTTTACCTATTCAGTTGTTCAGTTTTATTAGTTTTTTTTAATTTTATTTGGTTTATTTTCATTTTAATTAATTTAATCTTTTATTACCTTAAAGTGCATTCAAATTGCTAGGTGGATAAGCCAATCCTCATGAGAATGATATTTTGTATACTAAAATATATGATCCATATACTTGTTTTATTTCATAATTAAAACAAGAAACTAAGTTTTTTGGCATCATTACCAGGAATTGAGTTAGCATCTTGCTCAATTTTAATTCCTTTGATTTAAGGAGTTTAATACCTTTTTCTTTTGTGATTTTATGTGCATGAACACAAGATCCATAAAGAGTTTGAGCAAGGTAAAGAATTTAAAAGTTATAGACACAACAAAGTAAGAAAGAGAGATTCAAAGCAAAATGCTAAGAAGTAATAGAAAGAACAATGGTGGACAAACAAAACCAAGGAGAACAAAAAATGTCTCTTATGGACTTCATGAGGCTAGGGCTCAGTGTGAATCACTAAGGGATTACTAGACCACTAGTGTAGACTAATACATTCGAAATCAAACCAATACTATTGAATATGCTACAGACCAACATGTAATTTTATGGACTAGATAATTAGGATCCTAATGCTCATTCGGACAATATTATGGAGATTTGTTATATGTTCAGGTCCAATAGGCTATAGAAAGATGCTGTAAGGTTTTAATCATGCATCTCATATATAATATATATCAAATATACACAACAGAAATAAACGGAACCTCAAAATCTAGATCTACTCACGCATATAGATATAGAAAAACAAAAATATGAAATGTAAGATGTTTACATACCTCTCTGACGATCTCCTTCGTTCTTTAATCTCCTCCACGGTGGGTTATCATAAACCACAACGATCAATGCAGATTGTCTTTAATGAAAGACCACATGAAGATAGAAGGATGAAACCTCACTAGGAGATGGTTATGGTTCTTTCTTTGCACTAGCAAAGACAAGAACTCTTGAGAGAGTTAGAGAGACAAAGTGTGTGTAAGAAAAAGAACCTTTCATTTTTCTTTATCTTTGTGTCTTATATAAGATGCATAAAAATCATCTTAATTTGTTGCACCATTTAGCCCCCATCACTAATGGAAAGTTATGGGAAGTTAATGGTCATGATAACATGTATTAATGGAAGTTATGGGAAGTTAATGACCATGAATAACATGCATTAATGGAAGTTATGGGAAGTTAATGACCATAAATAACATGCATTAATGGAAGCCAACAACACTTGTTTCTATTCCATTCCATACAACGTCTTCTACTATGATCACATCGCGATCCAATCCCAAATCACTCTCTCATATCGTGAATCACCATTCACGACCATTTTACTCATCCTTCGAATCTCCTATGTGTGTGACCCATTAGGTTCCCAGTTATATTGGCTACTTGAATCTCTTCATGATACATAGAGTAATGAGATCCTCAGGAAAAGATCTAATATTGTTTGGACTAGATGTGACGTAGTCAGTCTAGTAGGAGTTGACACTTTGACCATACTCTAAACCAAGTAGGGTATAGATGGTGAAAAGACAAATTGTATGGCAACATTGCATATGGAAGGGTTCGTAGTTAAACCACTGACTTTTCGGTCAATTAGTGTCATGACATGTTGCTAGATACCGCTTTCATCCTTTCACCATCTATACCCCACTAGGTTTAAAGTATGGTCAAAGTATCAACTCCCACTAGACTGACTATTTCACATCTAGTCCAAGCGATATTAGATCTTTTCCTGAGGATCTCATTATTCTATGTATCATTGAAGACTCTCTTCATGACACATATCTGCTCTTGCCAGAGACTCCCAAGTAATGACCCCGACATGAGGCCATCGGTATCATCTCCTTCTATCAGGAGTGGAGAATCCTTTATTAGCTACTCAATTACCTCTGAGTACCTCAAGCTATACCCAATCACCACCCTATAAATAACCCCCGAAAGGCACTGATGAATGGAGTCAAAGCACATGATCAATATCTGAGTTATCTTTGAGCACCTCAAGTCAAAGGATACTTACACCATTGCTACGATGAGACTATTATTGACACTGGAATAGAATATCCATATGATTGTCTCATAGTAGGTCAATCCAATGT
>JANZXP010000008.1:30036432-30057117 GCA_027576715.1 Erythroxylum flavicans
AGCATTGTGGGTGAACCATAAGGATTGCTACTTTCACAAGTTGGCAACTCTTCCAATCTTAGTGCTTTGTGACAAGATCAGTTTACTTTATCCATTCCAATCATGACGAGTTGGGGAAGAAGGAGAAGCCATACTGGATCTCCTTAAGGGAGGCAAAACATCAAGCATACAAGGAGTTATTCCGCTACGTTTCAAGTAAGTATATCATCCTACCCTTCTTAGTAACATGCGTATGATCTTGTATACTTATGAAATCATGAGATTTCTTGTTTGAGTTATGATCTAAAATCAACATAAAGGTTGATGAAGAAAAGGTTAAAGCTATTCGTGAGAGGCCTACACATAAATCTATAACTGAGGTGCAAAGCTTTCATGGGTTGGCTAGTTTTTATAGGAGGTTTGTTAAAGATTTTAGCATCATTGTTGCACCATTAACAAAACTTGTTAAAAATAATGTTTGATTTAAGTGGCATAGTGAACAAAAATCAGCATTTAATTTGATTAAAAACAAGCTAAGTTCAGAACCATTACTTGCTTTACCTAACTTTGCTAAAACGTTCGAAGTTGAGTGTGATGCTTCAGGTATATGTATTGGAGCTATTTTTGTTGAGAACCAAGGAGCCTATGTGTGAATAGTTATTAAAGACCCTTTGTACATTCCAGATGATCCAATTACAAGGTCAAGGGCTAAGAAGAAGAAGGAAGCACTTAATGGGCTGATTCAAGATATTTGCACCAAACAAGCTATTTTAGGCCAAAAGAGAAGCCTTGAAGGTGGAACTTACAGACCAAGTATTATTAATGTGGTCCAAATACTTAGTGGGCATATATTAGAGTCAGTTGGGTCTTAAATGGGTTGATTAGCCCACTAAGGCTGGGTATTACGAATTTCGGGCTAATGGGTATACCAAATAGACTAGTTTTCACTTCTTTTGTTAGGTTTAGACTTAGCGCATATAAATCTGCATCTTATGTATTCAGAAACAACTTTTGACATCTTTTTATGAGAATTGAGAGAAACTTCTCTTGGATTCTTCATTGAATTGTAGAACTTATCAAGATTGATTCAATCTTGTGGCATTCAAACCTGACTTATCACTCCCTCTTCTCATCTATTCTAGAGTGTGGCATCCATATCCTTCTTTTTATCCTTTGTTTGTGTTGTTGAGACCTGATTTAGCTTTCGTAGAGGTGAAACCTGTCTGGCTTTGTAGCTATCCAGATTTAGTCATTTTAGGGTTTGCATCAGTTGGTATCGGAGCTTTGGCCTCTAAATCAGGTTGGATTCATTCTTTTCTTCTTATCTATTAAAAAAACGATTCTGCAGATTGTGTCTTATTCTTTGGGTCTTTTTGATTTCCCATTGTTAGTTCTTTATTTTCTGTTCAGACTCATTTTTCTTGGCAGATTTTGCAGATTGTGTTGTTCTGTTGTGTCTTTTTGTTTTCCCATTGTTAGTTCTACATTTTCTGGTCAGATTCATTTTTTGGGCAGATTATCCATTTGTGTTCTTTGTTTGTTTGTGATTGTGTCTTGCTCATTCCAACATCTGATTGTTGTGTTCAAATGTTTGGGTAATGTTGTGCAAATTCCTACTCAAGTTATTATATTCTAATTTGTAAACAAAAACGAAAAAAGAGAAAGACAGAAAGAAAGGTGTAAATCAGAATCTGGTCAGTGTTGTTAAAACTTGAAATCAGAATCTGGTCGGCCTTGTTAAAACTTGAACACTAGTTGATCAGATTATCTTTATGTGTTTCTTGTTACAAATGTAGCCAAACTAGTTCTTTTGTTTCTTGAGCACAATAGTCACTATCTTATTAAGTGAACAGTTGTTGGTTTGTCATTCCTATTGTGTTTTCTGAGTTCTTATCAATCATTCTAAATCTACCAATTTGTTACATTCTTGTAAGCTTGTTGCTTCAAGTTAAATTATCTTGGTTTTGTTTGGTTAGTTCTTTAAAGAGCCTAAAGAGCTAGTTTGAGTGGTAAAAGGCAGGAGGGTGAGCTCATTATGACAAAAGCCAATTTAAGAGAGAAAACACGAGTGTTGAGTGACACTAATTCGAGGGAAGCATGTGAGGGAGTGTTGGTGAGATATTTTCCAATTTTTCTTGCAGATTTACAGCCATGACATCTATAAGGGTGTTCTTAGTGAAGGAGACAATAGTGACAACTTCGTGCTCAAAGCAATGCAACAATGATTTGAGCGCATCACTATCATGTTTGGAGAGATAAGGGATAGAATGGATAGATAAGATGCTGAAATTGCAGATTTCATAGAGGGAGAGTTCTTGATGTTCCTAATGCTAGAAGGCGAGAGAGGTATGATGACAATGAGTATTATGATGATAATAGAGGGGATGATGCTGATTTTGATGATGGTGACTTATTGGACAGATTTAACAATAATAGAGGTGGAAGGAGATTTGGTGGAAGACATGATGCATATGACTGTAACTTGGGAAGCATCAAGATGAACATTCTATCATTTGAAGGGAAGAATGATCGTGAAGCCTATTTAGAGTGGGAAAAGAAAGTGGAGTTGGCCTTTGATTGTCATAACTATTCCGAAAAGAAGAAAGTCAAGTTTGTAGCTATTGAATTCACCAACTATGCAATTATTTGGTGGGATCAAATTGTTCTAGCTAGAAGAAGAAACTGTGAGATACATATTCGTACATGGGCAAAAATGAAGACTATCATGAGAAAGAGATTCATTCCCAATCTTTACTATAGGGAATTGTATCAAAAATTGCAAGGACTCACTCAAGGAAGCAAAAGTGTTGAGGATTATCATAAAGAGATGGAGATTGCCATGATTAGAGCAAATGTTGAGGAGGATAGAGAGGCAACCATGGCACAATTTTTAGATGGGCTGAACAGGGTCGTAGCTAATGTTGTTGAGTTGCAGCATTATGTAGAGCTTAAGGACATAGTTCGTATGGCCATGAAGGTGGAGAAGCAACTTAAAAAGAAGGGTTCCATGCGAGTTGGGCAGAATTCGAGTGCTAGTTCCCCTTGGAAATCAAATTGGAACGAAAAGGAGGAGAAGGCAGACTATAATTCCAAGAGTGATAACAAGCCTAAATTTGAGTCTTCCTGGAGCAAGGATGTGAGCTCTAGCAAGGAGTAAGGTAATTCTGATTTCCAAACTCGAAATAGAGATATTAAGTGTTTTAAGTGTTTGGGTAGGGGGCATATCGCATCGTGATGTCCAAATCGACATACCATGATCTTTAAGGGAAATGGAGACATTGAGTTCGAGAGTGAACCTGATGATGAATTACCACCAAATGATGATGAGAACGATGGAGAACAATATCCGGTGGAGGGAGAGGCCTTAGTCACAAGGCGAGCATTACATGTGCGAGAGAAGGAGTAAGATGATGTGCAACATGAGAACATCTTCGACACTTGATGTCATATTCAAGGAAAGGTGTTTAGCCTGATCATAGATGGAGGGAGTTGCACTAATGTAGCTAGTGAATTGATGGTATCAAAACTGAATTTGCCTACCACTAAGCATCCTACCATATACTCTTCAATGGTTGAATCATAGCAGAGAAGTGAAGGTGGACAAATAGGTTTTTGTTTCATTTTGTTTTGGCAAATATCATGATGAGGTTTTGCGTGATGTGGTGCCAATACAAGCTGGTCATATTCTTTTGGGCGGATCTTAGCAATTTGATCGACATGTTATGCATGATGGGTTCAAAAATTGGCACTCTTTTGCCAATGAAAAATCAATCACTCCAGTACCATTAACTCCACAATAAGGGTATGAGGATCAGATGAGAATTAAAAATGAGAGTGTAAAGAAAAGAGAGTGTGAAACTAAGTGTAGTGGAAAGAAAGGAGTGTAAGAGAGTGCAAAGAGAGAAAATGCCAAAACTACAAAGAAAAGGCAACAAGTGAGTGCAAAAGAGAAAGAGAGAAAACAAGAGAGTTTCTTTGCAAAAGAAAGTGATGTTAAGAGAGCTTTTTATTCTAAAGAGTCTATGTTTGTATTGTTGTACAAAGAGGCTTTTATCAACGCTAACAACATTAACTCTTCTTTGCTAAGGGTAATTGTTCCTCTTTTGCAAGATTTTGACGATGTGTTCCCCGAGGAAGTTCCAAGTGGTTTGCTACCAATTCGGGGAATAGAACACCAAACTGATTTCATCCCTGATGCTTCAATTCCAAACTGACCAGCCTATAGAAGTAATCCCGAGGAAACAAAGGAACTTCAACAGCAAGTGGAGGAGCCCATGGCTGAGGGATATTTGAGGGAAAGAATGAGTCCATTTGCTGTTTCGATGTTACTTGTACCTAAAAAGTATGGGACATAAAGGATGTGTATTGATTGTTGAGCCATTAACAAAATCACTATAAAGTATAGACATCCCATTCCTAGATTAGATAATATGCTTTATGAATTGCATGTTTCTTATGTGTTTTCTAAAATTGATTTGAAGAGTGGATATCATCAAATTAGAATGCGTAAGGGAGATGAGTAGAAAACAACCTTCAAAACAAAATATAGATTATATGAGTTGTTAATTATGCCATTTGGTTTAATTAATACACCTAGCACATTTATGAGGTTAATGAATCATGTTTTGCGTGCTTTCATTAGTAGATTTGTGGTTGTTTAGTTTGATTACATTCTAATTTATAGCAAAAGCTTAGAAGAGCATATTGATCATTTGAGAAGTGTTCTAAGTGTTTTGCATGAACAACAATTGTATGCAAACTTTAAAAAGTGTTCCTTTTGCACATATCATATTGTGTTTCTTGGTTATGTTGTTAGTGCTTACGGAATTTCAGTTGATGAGGAAAATTTTAGAGCTATTTGTGATTGTCCTACACCTAAGACAGTTACTGATGTATGTAGCTTTTATGCTTTGGCTAGCTTTTATAGGAGGTTTGTTAAGGATTTTAGTACCATAGCTACACCAGTGAATGAAATTGTGAAAAAGAATGTTGGTTTTAAGTGGGATGATGAGCAAGAAAATGCATTCAATTTGATTAAGGATAGGTTGAATTCTACACTATTTCTTGATTTACCTGACTTTGCTAAAACTTTTGAGATTGAGTGTGATGCTTTAGGTATTGGCATTGGAGCTATTTGGATGTAGGAACGATGTCCAATTGCATTCTTTAGTGAGAAGTTAAGTGGAGCAACCCTTAACTACCTATCTCACGATAAGGAGATGTATTCAGTGGTTTAAGCTTTGCAAACCTGGCAACATTGCCTATGGCACAAGGAATTTGTCATACATACTGATCACAAATCCTTGAAGCATTTGAAAGGACAAGAAAAGTTGCATAAGAGGCATGCCAAGTGGATGGAATTCATTGAAACCTTACCTTATGTGATCAAGTGTAAGCAAGGTAAAGAGAATGTGGTTGCTTATACATTATCTCGAAGGTATTCTCTTATCTCTACCTTAAGTGCCAAATTACTAAGATTTGAGTATATCAAAGAGTTATATTCTAATGATCCTGATTTTGCTAATGTTTATGGGGCTTGTGAGAAAGTTGCATTCGAAAGTTTTATAGGCATGATGGGTATTTATTTCGAAAGAACAAATTGTGTGTGCCTATGTGCTCTTTGGGGAAGTTGGTTATGAGGGAAGGTCATAGTGGTGGATTGATGGGTCATTTTGGTGCGAGGAAAACTCTAGATCTCTTGCATGAACATTTCTTTTGGCCACAAATGAAGCGTGATGTTAAGCAAATTTGTGAGAAGTGCATCACTTGTAGACAAGCCAAGTC
This sequence comes from Erythroxylum flavicans, assembly GCA_027576715.1. NCBI lineage: Eukaryota > Viridiplantae > Streptophyta > Magnoliopsida > Malpighiales > Erythroxylaceae > Erythroxylum > Erythroxylum flavicans. The sequence goes on from JANZXP010000008.1 coordinate 30,042,196, forward strand.
TAAGGTCTTACCTCATGGATTGTACACCCCTTTACCCATACCTAGTGAACCATTGGATGATATCTCTATGGACTTTGTATTGGGACTGCCTAGGTCAAAACAGGGTAAGGATTCGATATTTTTTGTTGTTGATAGGTTTTCCAAAATGAGACATTTCATTGCTTGCTATAAAACTAATGATGCTAACAATGTTGTTGATTTGTTCTGCATTTGCATGGTATGCTAAAAAGCATAGTTTTTGATCGTGATGCAATGTTTTTGAGCTACTTTTGGAAGACATTGTGGTGTAAGTTGGGAATCAAACTTCTCTTTTCAACTACTTGCCATTCACAAACAAATGGGCAAATAGACCAGTAAACCAAACTTTGTCTACTTTGTTACATTCTATTATTCAAAAGAATTTGAAGAATTGGGATGAATTTGCTTACAATCGAAGTGTGCATTATACTACTAACCTTTCACCTTTTGAGATTGTGTATGACTTTAATCTATTAACTCTTTATGATTTGTCACCTTTGCCAATTGATGGGAGAACTAGCTTTGATGGCAAAAAGAAGGTTGAAATGGTGAAACAAATGCATGAAAAGATGAGGCAGCAAATTGAAAAGAAAACTGAACAATATGCTAACAAAGTGCATAAAAAAGTTGTGTTTGAACCAGGAGATTAGGTTTGGGTGCATATGCGTAAGGACAGGTTTCCAGCTCAAAGCATACCAAGTTGCATCCTCGAGGTGATGGTCATTTCCAAGTTATTGAGAGAATTAATGATAATGCCAACAAATTGGATCTCCCAGGTGAGTACAATATTAGTGCTACATTTAATTTTTCTAACCTTTATCCCTTTTATGCAAGTGAAGATTCAAGGACGAATCCTTTTGAAGAAAGGGGGATGATGAGAACTAAGGAGCCAATGTGGAGACATTTATTAAAGACCCTTTGCACATTCCAAATGGTCCCACTACAAGGTCAAGGGCTAAGAAGATGAAGGAAGCACTTAATGGACTAATTCAAGACATTTACACCAAACAAGTTATTTTGGGCAAAAAGAGAAGCCTTGAAGGTGGAAATACAGCCTAAGTATTATTAATGTGGTCCAAGTACTTAGTGGGCATTAGAGTCAGTAAATGGGCTGATTAGCCCACTAAGGCTGGGTATTATGAATTTTGGGCTAATGGGCGTACCAAACAGATTTGTTTTCACATCTTTTGTTGGGTTTAGACCTAGGGCATATAAATATGCATCTTATGTATTCAGAAACAACTTTGGACATCTTTTTATGATAATTGAGAGAGGCTCTTCATTGAACTGCAGAACTTAGCAAGATTGATTCAATCTTGTGGCATTCAAACCTGACTTATCACTCCTTCTTCTCGTCTATTCCTTCCTTTTATCATTTGTTTGTGTTGTTGTGACCTTATTTAGCTTTCTTGGAGGTGAAATCTGTCTTGCTTTCTGGCTGTCTAGATTTAGTCATTTTGGGGTTCGCATAAGTTGGTATTAGAGCTTTGGCTTCTAAATGAGGTTGGATTCATTCTTTTCTTCCTATCTATTAAAAAATGATTCTACAGATTGTGTTCTTATTCTTTTGTGTCTTTTAGTTTTCCCATTGTTAGTTCTTTATTTTCTGTTCAGATTCATTTTTCTTGGCAGATTCTGCTCTTATTCTTTTGTTTTTTTTCTTTTCGCATTGTTAGTTCTGCATTTTCTAGTTAGATTCATTTTCTGGGTAGATTCTCCATTTGTGTTCTTTGTTTGTTTGTGACTGTGCTCTAGCTCATTCCAACATCTGATTGTTGTGTTCAAATTTCTAGGTAACGAACGCTATGCAGATTCCTACTCAAGTTATTATATTCTAATTTGTAAAGAAAAAACAAAAAAGGAAGAAGAAGGAAAGAAACATAAGAAAGAAACATGTAAATAAAAAATCTGGTCAGCCTTGTTAAAACTTGAACACTGGTTGATCAGATCATCTAGAAGTGTTTCTTGTTACAAATGTAGCCAAACTAGTTCTTTTGTTTCTTGAGCACAATAGTCACTATCTTATCAAGCGAACACCTATTGGTTTGTCATTCCTACTATGTTTTCTGAGTTCTTATTAATCATTCTAAATCTGCCGATTTGGTATATTCTTATGAGTCTGTCGCTTTAGGTTAAATTATCTTGGTTTTGTTTGGTTAGTTCTTTAAAGAGCATAAAGAGCTAGTTTGAGTGGTAAAAGGTAGGAAGGTGAGTTCATTATAACAAAAGCCAATTTGTTAGGTTTAGACCTAGGGCATATAAATTTGCATCTTATGTATTCATAAACAACTTTTGACGTCTTTATATGGGAATTGAGAGAAACTTCTCTTGGGTTCTTCATTGAACTACAAAACTTATCAAGATTGATTCAATCTTGTGGCTTTCAAACCTGACTTATCACTCCTTTTTCTCATCTATTCTAGAGTGTGGTATCCATATCCTTCTTTTTATCCTTTGTTTGTGTTTAATGTGACCTGATTTAGCTGTCTTAGAGGTAGAATCGGTCTTGCTTTATGGCTATCCAAATTTAGTCATTTTGGGGTTTACATCAACACATTCCTTTTACCGTCATATTTCACGTTTCTATGGAACTACAATGGTTATCTTAGTACAACATGAAATGCATCCATTGAAAGAACATCAAACCATAATTCATCACAACTAATAATTGAGAAACTTATAAGAGCTTTTTTTTTTTACTTTCTAGCCTTTTATCTTTATTAACCATTGTAATGAATATTACTTGGATGAATTCTAAAAGGCAAATTAAGCTTCTTAACACGTAAAGAAGATGCAACGTTAGTACAACTAACCACTATTTATGATAAAATTGCATGATTAAGCTTTTTAACAATTAAAGAAGATGCAACATTAGTAAAACTAACCACTATTTATGATAAAATTGCATGATTTACCTCTAATCTTGCATCATGTATGAAAGATTTGATCATATTGCTCCTCCTCTTCCTTCAGATCTGATTGTACAAGCAAAGCTCATCAAAGAACTAAGATATTTGCATCCTTTTTGGCTATTGTGTCTTCCTCATCTTCTTGAACTTCATCTTCAAAATTAGAATATGTTTCCATCTCCTAAATCTTCTGCATAGTAAGAACTCGCTTATTTGCACATTTAGATGCAAAGTGCCTTTAGCTACATCACTTGTATCATTGCTTGTTACTCTTGTGATAGTATTTCAAATCCATGATCTATTACCCTTGTTTTTCAAATTCTTATCCTTAACAATAGACTTAGAATTCGAATTAACTGTTAATTTTAGATCATAACTCAAACAAGAATCTCATGATTTCATAATCATAAAAGATCCTACACATGTCACTGAGAAGGGTAGGATGATATACTAACTTGAAACACAGCAGAATAACTTCTTGTATGCTTGATATTTTGCCTCCCTTGTGGAGATCCACTATGGCTTCTCCTTCTTCTCCAACTTGTCATGGTTGGAATGGATGGAGAAGACTGATCTCATCACAACGCACTAAGGTCAGAAGAGTTGCTAACTTTTGAAAGTAGCAATCCTTATGGTTCACCCACAATGCTCTTAATAAGCTTAACAACTATTTTATGGGAGAGTGCTTCAACACGTGAAGACTTGAAAGAAGGGAGTGTTTTCGACTCAAAGATGGGGAGAAGAGTGTAGTATTCAACCAAAGAAAAAAACTCACTTAAAAGAACTATGAAATTCCCTTTTATAGGCCACCAAAAGGTGCCTTTGAAGAGTCATGACTCTTCCAAGAGTTATGTCTCTTGTAGAAACATTATAACTCTTGGCTAGGACACATCCTTTGGCAAAGAGTCATGTATCTTCACTTAAAGTCATGATGGTACACTTATGACCATTCATTCTTGTACATGCCAAAAGTTCACGACCATCGACTGAAACAACACCCTTTTCATCCAAAGTACACATACCTTGGTGAAATGGTGTCATGTATGTTCATTCTAAGGCAAGGTACATGATGAATCTTCCTAATTGGCCGAATTTAACCTTTTGGCTGAATTTATCCCTTCTTGATCGAATTCATGTATCCATGTGGAGTCAATGAACTTGCACTCTAAGTGAATGAATGGGAAGATGCATTATGGCGTACTATAGCTCATGGTACACCCTAGTGTCCATTGTGCACTCAAGTACACTAGATTCCTTCATCTAGCACCACAATTTTGCCCATTAAGCTTGGGTTTCAACTCCAACTCATGCTCCTTAAGTAGCTCTTCTAGCTTACCTAGTGTGAACAAATTTATAGCTAGCTTAAATTCCTAAGAACTAAAGATGAGCTGGGGTAATCTTAATTGAATCCAATTGAGCTTATCCCCAGCTTTCTAGCTATTAACTAGTTTTAATGAACTCCCACAGGCTCAGCTTAAGCTATCTTTAAACACTTGAGCTAAGGAAACATCATGCCAAGCCACTTATAGCTTACATGAACTTCATTGAGCTCCCTTAAACTGAGGGTTAACTCCTTAAATGTTTTACTACTCCACCCCATTTAGAGGGGCGTGTCAATTCTCCCTCTTAAAACATTTAGATGTGTAACTCCTATTATTCTTGATAATAAGAGGACATGTCAAACAACCATGAAATACTCCTTATTCTCACTTTTGAGAATGAAATCATAGGATAGTATGTATAAGTGGACATACAAACTTGATGACCTTGATCACCTTATATTGATGCATGCATAATCAAGATGACGCATAAGTCACATATCCCTTTTAAGAGATAACATACATTTAAGACTTTAGCAGTCTCATCCTTGATCTTACGCAAAGACACAAAGGTGGCTGACTTGTGTGAGAAAACCAACCTCAACCTTTGATTGACATGTACATTTTTCATTGTGGTTACAAAGTGAAATGCTCCAATAATTGATAAACAACTTTTCATTTATCAAATTTCTTACATGTGTGACACAAGAAAGAGAAAATTACACCAAAATTTCATAATCTACGAAGAACCATTGCCTTTACTTGTTTAGCAAAATGAAATAGCAATGGCTTAGTCATAGGGTCAGCCACAATTAAGTTCTTAGATATGTATAACTTAATTTCTCCCTCTTCTATTGCATCTAACAAAATGATACTTCATGCTAATGTGCTTAGTCTTTCCATGATACCTAGGGTAGTGTAAGCCAAAGCTGCCATACTATCACAATAGATAGTTATGGGCCTTTCCAAAGGCATAATTGACCCTAAGTGCTGAATAAAATTTACAAGCCACACAAGACCTCTTACACAGTCTAGGCATTGGCAACAAATTCAGCCTCCATTGTTGACTGCTGTGCAAGTGTGATTCTTGCTACTCCAAGAAATAACCCCATTATTTAGCATGAAGACATAGCTAGATGTAGATTTGCACGAATCACGATCTCCACCCTAATCAACATCAGTGTAGCCATGCAAATCAAGATTCTCTCCTTGGTAGCATAGCCAATAGTCCTTTGTCCCCTTAAGATACCTAAGGACCTTTTTAACACACTTCTAATGCTTGATTCTAGGGTTAGAAGAATATCTTGCTAGTAGACCTACATCTTGGCTAATGTCTTAGACTTCCAATGGCACTTAGGTATGGGACATTTTTCATTTCCTCCTTTTCTTGAGTACTAAGAGGACACAAATCTTTCCCAAGCTTGCAACCATATGCAAGTGGTGTACTCATGGGTTTTGAGTTTGTCAAGTGTAACCTTGCAAGAATCTTATCAATATAAGATTCTTGAGAAAAGGCCAACATCTTAGCTTTCTTATCTCTTAGGATCTTAACACCAAGGATATAGGCAGCTTCTTCTTTATCCTTCATGTCGAAGGTGGAAGACAACCATCCTTTCATAGTTTTCAACAAACTTAACCCATTACTTGCTATCAATATGTCATCCACATATAATGTCATAATGGAAAATTTGGAGCCAGAAGTTTACACATAAATACAATGGTCTTTATGCATCATCACAAAACCAAAGTTTGTGATTGCATCATGAAACTTCAAGTACCATTGTCTTCAAGCTTGCTTAAGACCATATAGGCTTCTTAAGTTTACATACTTTGTACTCTTGACCCTTTTCAACAAACCTCTCATGTTGTTGCATATAAATCTGCTCTCTCAAATCACCATCGAGAAAGGTGGTCTTTACATCCATTTGATGCAATTCCAAGTCCAAATAAGCCACAATGGCAAGATATAATATGATGGAATTGAATTTCACAACAAGAGAGAAGGTAAATCTATACCCTCCTTCTGCGTGAACCCCTTGGCCACCAATCGGGCCTTGTACTTTTCATACTGCCATCAGAATACAATTTTATCTTTAGAACCCACTTGTTCCTAGTAGCCCTTCAGCCAGGAGGTAATTCGAATAAGTCCCAAACCATATTGAGATGCATCGAATTCATCTCATCTTGCATTGCCATTAGCTACTTCTCTTTGTGAACACCTTCAAGAGCTTCTGGCACTTTACTTGGTTCATCAATCTTGGATGACATCAAGTTTGCCTCACTTCCCTCCAAAATCCACCATTCTTTTAGTGGTCCAAATTTCCTATTTGAACGTCTCAAATTAGGCATGGGAGGAGGCTCATCATGATCTTGCCCTATATCCTAATCATGTGGTTCTTGAACTCCCTCTTGAACTTGTTCATTAGGAACTTCTTCTTATTGTTCATTAACAAGTGGGGATGCAGGAGGCACTTGAACAACTTTTTGTTGAGGAACTTCCACCACGAAAGGTGTAGCTACATTGTCTTCAATGTCTACGATCATGCAAAGCCTCCTTCATGCGCTTAGTTCTTGCTTTTGTCATGGGACTTCCAACACCTTGTAATAGACCAATGAGTGTTGATGCAAGTTGATCTCTATCATTCCTTACCTCCTTGAATGTATTCATTTTGTAATCACCTACATCAAATAAAGATAAGTCAGTAACATTAAAAGTAAATTTCCATAATGACTTGATAAATCGAGCTTCTAGGCATTGTCATTAATTGGCTCCAACACTTGGAAAGGTTTATCTCCTCTAGGTCACAATTTTGATTTCCTTTAGGCAATGAATGTTTCTTTAAACATATGAACCTAAACCCAATCTCTAGGTTTGAAGGAAATTTTTACCACCCCTTTTTGGTTTGCCTTGCATATTGTTTATTCTTTTTCTCTATATTAGTTCGAATCTTGGCATACAAATCCCTAAAAAATCTAACTTTCTCTTTTCGTGAAAAATAGCAAGTTCATTAGTAGGTAAAGGCAAATCATCTAAAGGAGTCAAAGGAATAAAATCATTCATAATTTCAAAAAGTAAATATGACTTAATAGAATACACAAACCTATTATATGCAAACTTAAGATGTGGCAAACACTAGTTCCATTTCTTCAAGTTTTTTTGAATGATGGTATGGAATAATGTAGTAAAGGTTAACTACCTCAGTTTTTCCATTTGTTTGTCTAGAAACCTCTCTACTAGATAGTGGTAAGATTACGTAATACTGAACCTCTGCAGATCCCATGTATTAGTAGGATTTTTACTAGGTTGTTAGTGTTGTTGTTTACTCCACTAAGTGCACCAAAATGACCCAAGAACTTAAAATCTATATATGTAAAAATTATTCTAGGAAAACCATGCAAACACACTATCTCATTAAAATACAAATCAACAATATGTGTGGCATCATTACTTTTAGAACATGCAATAAAATTTTCCAAACTTACTGAACCCATCAACAACAACAAATATGATGTCCTTACCACTGTGAGATCTGGGTAAACCTAATATAAAATCCATAACGTTGGAAGGTTTGGTGAGACCTTACCTCTCCTATTTTGATAAGTCCCTTTCTCGTTGTGCTTGCTTTACAAGTCCACCTTCTACTCTAATGGCTCCAAGTAACTCGAATTTGCTCTTTCTCGATGTTGTGAGCAGCTACCAAAGTTACTCACTCTAATTCACACCCTAAATCCCAAACCTTGTGAATGGTGGCTCAAAGAGGGAGAACTAAATGTTCTTAGGAGAGCAAGTGTGGGAAAGAAAAGCCTCTTTTCTCATCCTCTCTTTTGCAACTTATGCAGAGGCAATGGAGAAGGGGTTGGACATTCCAACAAGTAACCACTTACTTATAAGTTTGTCTTTCTTGTAAGAGCTAACTTACTTGTCCACATTGGTTCACTTGTGTCAATGTGGACACACTACTTTGCTACATCTCCCACTTGTACACATTGGCAACAATATATGTTCCATTATAGAAAGAGCAACATATGCCTATTCGCAGCAACAAATGCTTTGTTTAGGGCAACTCATGTAGTATTTCTCAAACTCAAATATTCATTCTCACTATCATATAGGAAGTGGAGCGTGCGACCATATGAGAAATGTATCAATAAGGATCGTTGCATTAAGTCACCATCAACCTAATGTAACGTCACTCAAGATCTCATTATACCCTAAATCCTTTCTAATCACACTAGATTTTACATCTCTAATCGCTCTTTTCACAAAAAGCTATGCAAAAATCCTACATTGTATTTGTACTCATGGTTACCATATAGACAACTCATGCCTATTAACAACTAATGTCTTCGTAACCGCCCAAGCAATGAGTCACAAATAGTTTATATGATATCAAAATGATTTTTCCTTAGACACTCATGTCAATCCATGAAGTCTTGGCTGCTTTCCTAGTCATACCCCGCTAGATCGCATCATTCCTGGCCCTTGGATAATATGCTAAAGTAGCAACACCAATTCTTAACTTCATGACATAGGTCAAAGTTCGAAAGGGTATAGAGGTGGACTAGATGTCCACAAGGGTCACATAGTGATGAAGAAGTGACCTATTCATCACTCTCTTATTCAATCGTCTGAAGCACATGCAGTATGAAGTGCATGTTAGGGTGGAGCTCCCACTAAGGGTTTGTCAAGCTCTAAATAACACCATACGGAACATGGTCCAGTCACTCTAGAAAGTGACCGACTTGAGCCACCATAGACTCAAATCCAGCTTCATACAGGTTACATAGATACACTTTCCATGTTAAACTAAACAAGTCTCATCTTAGCACTCAACTAAGGTGACATACAAAATCATTAATCACGCTATAGTAATTAAGGAGATTACCTATCATTTTGTACCTTCCAATACTTTGTCTCATCCCACATGCTATCATAGCATTGGGGCAATGTTCTCGTGTGAGAGAGCAACATCATGCCTGGTGACAACTTTTTAGATATGTGTCATTTTCAATTAAACCTTAATCTACTATGCAAATTCACACAAGATTAAAATGAAAAACATATTTCATTAAAACATAAGTAAATGTACAAATACATCAAACCTAAACCCCTAGTATGCTGTTTGAAAAGCATCTCTAGTAATGGGTTTAGTAAAAGGATCAGCTATCATATCTCTTATAGAGACATGCTTTAGGACCACATGTCCTTGCAATGATATCATAGATGAATTAGTAGCGAGTATCTATGTGTTTTGTCTTTTCATGATACTTTAGATCCTTTGCATAGGCAACGACAGCTGTGTTATCACAATAGATAACTGTGGCCTCATGAAGATGCTCAATAATGTTGAGTCGCCCAAAAAATCTCCTTAACCATATCGCCTCTTGCACCGCTGAGGTACATACAACATACTCGGACTCCATCATGGATAATGACACACACTATTGTTTCTTGTTACACCAAGAAATGACTCCTCCTCCAAAAATGAAAGCATATCCCTATGTGGACTTTCACTTGTCTCTATCAACAGATCCATTAGCATTGCTATATCTAACCGATTTGAGGCTCCCACCTCAACACAAAGCCATGTTAGTGGTTCCTATTAGATATCTAAGTATCCTTTTGACCGATGCCCAATGTGCAGGTCCAGGATTACTTTGATATTTACCAACCATCCCAACTGCAAAGTATATATCGGGTCAAGTACACAACATAGCTTACATTAGACTACTGACAACACTTGCATATGGCACCTTAGCTATTTGTTGTTTTTCTTCCTTTGTTTTAGGACATTGATCCATACATAAGTATAGGCCCTTCTCCATCATAGTGTCAACAGGTTTGCAGTTATGCAAATGGAAACATTCATTAGACAAACTCAGAAATCTATTAAAACAATCCCTCGAGATCTTGACCCTAAGAACATCATCTGCTTCACCTATGTCCTTCATCTCAAAATATCATCTACATATAAAGAGAGTATACGAAACACATTCTCTTGTCTCTTTATGCTTACACAATGCTCCTCTTCAATCATCGCAAAGCCTACTGATGTAATGGCTTGATGAAATCTAAGATACCATTGCCAAGATGATTGTTTTAGGCAATAAATGAAACGTCTCAAGAGACACATTTTGTGGTCTTATCCCTTTGCCCGAAACCATTTATTTCTCCATTGAGAAATGCCATTTTAACATCCATTTGGAACAAATCCAAATCTAAATGTGCAATAATAGCTAGGATAAGGCAAATAGACACAAATCTCACTACAGTAGAAAATGTCTCATCATAGTCCAAACCCTCCATTTGGGTGTAACCTTTCGCCACTAATCGGGCCTTATACTTATCAATTGATCCATCTGTCATGCGCTTAACGTTCAAGACCCACTTGTTTCCAATGGGTTTGCGCCCAACAGGTAGATCAACTAAGTTCCACACATGGTTCTTAGCCATGGATTCCATCTCATCTTCCATTGTTACAAGCCACTTACTCGAAATTAGTGAGTTCATTGCTTCTTCAAAAGAAGAAGGCTCATCAGCATCAACAGAAATGCTCAAGAAGGACCCACCTTCTATTTCAAAGTGTCTGTACGGAACGTTTCCACGTTGGCTCCTACATAATTATGGAGACTTAGTCTTAGGTTTTATGCTCCCACTAACCTTAATAATCATTAGAATGGATTGTGAATCCAAATCAATTTGAGGCACTTCGTCTTGATGTTCCCCAAACTCATAGAGCTCAAGAATTTGTTTAATCTCACCAATACTAAGGAAATCTTCTTCTAAAATTTCCACGCGTTGGGACTCAACCTCAGTAAGCCGTTCATGATGTTCACTATACATCACATAGCCCTTAGAATGCTCACAATATTTAATAAACACACATTTATTAGCTCTAGTGCCTAACTTCCCAAACTTATGAGAAGAATGGTGAACATAACCAGCTGATCCTTATGGTCTTAGGCCTTCCAAATTAGGCTTGTCTCCATTCAATAACTCATATAGAATAGTCAGGACAAACTTAGTGGGCACTCGGTTAAGGATGTATGCCACAGTTTAAGGGCATCCCTCCAAAACTTAATTGGGAGGTTAGCTTGAGCCATCATCGACCTAACCATGTCCAACAGAGTTCGATTCTTTCTCTCTGCAACTCCATTTTGTTGCAGAGTTTTAGGAATCGTTAACTGTCAGCATATTCCTTTATTCTCACAAAATTCTCTAAACTGATTAGAGAGATACTCTTGGCCTCTATCTGTACGAAGAGCTTTAATATTCCTCTCTTTCTGATTCTCAACCTCAGCTACAAAGTGTTTGAAACAATTCAAAGCTTTTGGGCAGTGAGACAACAGAAATACTAAGCCATATCGTGAGAAATCATCTATGAATGTGATAAAGTAAGTGGCGTCGTTACACGCTCTTACATTCGTAGGCCCACAAATATCAGAATGGATCAATTTTAGAGGATGCAAAGCCCTTTTAGCTTTACCAAAATGCTTGCTTTCCCAGCGAGACAAGTCTCATAAGTAGGGAGAATCACTTTGGTGAGAGAGCATAATAGACCTTCTCTTACCAATTTGGACATTTTATCTTGTCCAATATGTCCTAATCGAGCATGTCATTTAACATACTCAAATTCAATATCGACAGAAGAAGAAGAAGAAGAAGAAGAAGAAGAAGAAGAAGAAGAAGAAGAAGAAGAAGAAGAAGAAGAAGAAGAAGCAACATGAGCAAAATATTTATGAGATTCAGATACATCTTATAAGTCCATCATAAATAAACTATTACAAAAGTGCCTATGCCCATAAAAGGTATCATCAAGATAAATGGACACACCATTCTTACTAGCAAGAAAAGAAAAACCCAAGTCTACTAGTGCTGATACTGAAAGTAGATTAGATCAAATAGTGGGTACATAAAGCACATCATATAAGAGCAGTTTGCATCCACTATGCAAAGTAAGTTAGTAGGTTACTAAACTAAGGACCGTCTCCTCCGCCCCATTCCCCATTGTTACAAAATGTTTACCTATCGGTAATTGATGGTAATCTACAAATCTTGCACAGCTATAAGTCATGTGTTTTGTCGCTCCTGTATCTACAATCCAATCATGGAGAGAATGAGTGAAAAATGCATGTGTGAAAAAAAAAGCATGTATAAAAGAAGGTAGAGTAAGGACAAACCTCATAGGGCTCAGTAAACTCCTGAGCAAATTGTCCCTTCTTCCTACAGTTGAAACACACGAGTTTGAACTTATCCTTTTTGCCCCCACGTTTTCCCTTACGATGTTTATTGACTTGCCCTTCTCGTGGCCCTTAATTCTTAGCTTTTCCCTTCTTGCACTTAGGGCCATCACCCTTGCGCCCATTTTGCGCAACTAATGCAATGGTGCTGCGGTTTGCATTTCTACAGTTCGCCTCAAGCTCCAAATGATGAGAAATGACATCAAAGGTCTTAATGGCCTCATTATGAGTAAAGACCAACTTCACTTGTCCCCACGAGGACTCAGGAAGTGACCTAATGATAGCTAGAACCTGTTGCTCATCTGTGAGATCATAACCTCCTGCCTTCATTTCTCTAGTCATGGAGACATCACCCTAAGATGTTCAGTTATGTTATGCCTAGGGTCCATCATGTATTGATTGAACCTAAGCATTAAGGTACGAAGCCTTGTGGCTGTTGTCCCTCCATATTTTAGGTGCAATTGTTCCCACATCTTCATGGTAGTGGGATAGTTCTCAAACTCCCCAATAAGGTCATCGTGCATGCAAGCTAATAATGTAAAGCATGCACTTTTATCCTTCTTTTGCCAAAGGGCATAAGCCTCATGATCACGGCAATGCTAGACCGAACTCCGGGACTCGGGTGGGCTCATTTTGGTGGTTAGATGGTCGAGCTACTCATGCCCATTGAGAAGGTACTGAACCTTCCTATACTAGATGTCATAGTTTTTACCATCAAGTTTCTCTCCCTTGGTTATCTCAATTATCGAACTCTTGGTCGTCATTTCACTACATCATTGCACAGGTTTAATTAAGGCACATATCTATTTATGCTAATCTCAATTAGTTAGCTCAATTCCTACTTACATTATCAATTCGAAAATTTCACAAACTTACTAGTAATCATCACTAACAACATAAGCAGTATTAAGCGCCTAATTGTATTTAGCCCAATGATTAATATTAATTAAATTATGGGTAACATATCCACTAAATATAGCATCAACTAATCATGCATGCATTAGTGAGTCTCACACTAAGACTCCATTGACATTTTGGTGCCTTATGTCTAAAATAAAATAATATACTTAGAATTAGCATGAAAATTCATCCCCTTACAAAGCCTCAATATTAAAGATACTGAACATTAATAATTACAATGCAAATCCTATTATATCATTCTAATAACAAACATTAAATGGGAATGTCACATCTTCCTTGTATATAAAATTATTTTAGAAAACATACATCACACAACAAAGGCACTAATTCAAAATATCAATGCATCTTTATTTAATTTATGTCCATTGGCATTAATAATCAATTAGTCACACAGACAAATAATTAACCAACTTATTCCTAACACAAATAATAATCATTTAACACATAAAAGAAATAAATAATACAATACAACTCATAACATATATGAAATGCATCATAAATTTATGAATATAATACACAATTATCAAGCATGAAAACCTAAGTTAATAGCCAAAAATAAAAATAAAAAATATTACACTTATGTAATTAAGCAAAATCTCAAATTAGGTTAACAAATAACTCAAAAATTTGAAAATTTTTAATAAACGGCCCTCTGGGGTGGCCCCATGCACCCTACGAGCCCTTAGGGCCCTTATGAGACACAACTGTGTGGCTTCGAAAAACCCAGATTTTTCAGAAATTTGTCTTTCATGGCCAAAATGCCCACTTTGGACTATTGTTTCTCACTCATTTTAACTCCGATTTGAGCATATGATATACTGATGGAAAGATAATGTGACAAGGAACATATCCATATACACATCTAATATAAAACAGCATTTTAACAATTCAGAAAACGGCCCTAAACTTTCGGAAAACACATGCCGCGAATGAACACATTCATATTAAACCTAGATTTTCCAGAATTTCATGGCCACGGTGCACACTTCTGGCTATTGTTTCCCACTCATTTTAACTTCGATTTAAGCATATGATATACCGTTGGAAAGATAATGTGACAAAGAACACATCCATATACATATATCATGCAAAATAGTATTGTAACAAGTTGAGAAAAGGGCCTAAACTTTAAAAAAACTCATTCTTAAACTTATATTTTTCTAGAAATTCATCCTGCAATATCTCACTCATTTCAAGTCCGTTTCTCACCAAATTTTAGACACAAGTTTCTGACATTATAAGGAACATATCTATATCAAAATTTCAAGCTAAAACAAAGCACACAAAAATTCACCATTAATGGTCATGTTACATATGCATGAACAAATTTCACCACATATGGCATATTATTCTCATTTGGCACAAATTTAAGGAAGAAAGCAAGTTATACACGCTCTGATACCAATATTGGAAGGTGTGGTGAGACCTTACCTCTCCTATTTTGACAAGTCCCTTTCTCGTTGTGCTTGCTTTACAAGTCCACCTTGTGCTCTAATGGCTCCAAGTAACTCAAA
>JANZXP010000008.1:30070727-30085290 GCA_027576715.1 Erythroxylum flavicans
TTTCCCCTTTCCTACCACTTTGTTTGGAATTTGTTGAGTTGTTCTCCTAAGGTATTCAAACCTCTTAGGTGCCTTTTCCATCTTTTCAGCTTTCAAGTCTATGTTCCAAATAGTGTGCATTCCAAGCCTTTCACTTATGGATGATCTTAATCCTCTAAGATACCTTGAAATTTGCTGCATGTTGGAATCTTCAAGATTATTGCAAGCTGCCAGCCTCAAGAACTCATAATGATACTCCTCCACATTCCTAGAACCTTGGGCACAACTTTGATAAAGATCAAATAAGTGCAGCTCATAATCAGGGGGTAAAAATCTAAGGAAAAGGGCATGTTTCAATTTCCTCCAAGATTTGATTAGTGGTTTTCCATTGCTCTCCTAATTCTTTTGAAGATTACTCTACCAAACTTTAGCACCACTTTTTAATTTATAGCCCACAATTCTCACTAGTTTATCATCTGTGACTTCCATCATCCCTTGAAAACTTTCCACCTTTTCAATCCAATCAAGAAAGCCTTTAATGCTTAGATTTCCACTAAAGTAAGGGAGTTCAACTTTAATCTTGTAATCATCTTTATCCCTTTGGCCTCCTTTTGGTTGATCTTGGTCTAGAATTTCTTCATCCGAACTGTATTCCATAAGAGGCATCTGATTCTGACTTTGAGCTCTCCTATTTTTTGCATTCCTTGAAAGATCAGGTCTGCCAATAGGTTGGGGTTGAGGTAAACCTCTGCCTTGAGCTCCATTAATTAGTATTCCTTCATTATTGGCTTGATTAAGGGTCATAATGGTTAGAAGTTGATCCATATGAGTCGCTAATCCATTAATAGCCTCCAAAACTTCGTCAAATCTCTGGTTATCTCCTTAATTAGCCATTTATACTTGTTGGTCAAAACTGAAAACGTTTGGTTTGACTTTTCTAGGTTTTGGGTGAATTTTTTAGGTTTTAGGTCAATTTTCTCTTTTTTTTTTTTTTTGGTGAAATTTCTGGGTTGGTAAGGTTGGAAGATGGGCTGGAGGGTGTGGAACAGAAGCAGAACTGAGGCAAGGCACCAGGAAAGAAATCCATGAAAAATTGGATTTAAAGCTCTGATACAGACTGACACAGCGGAAGTAGTTAAGTAGAGATTTTAGGTTAATTTCTGAACCAAATCCAAGCATAAAACTTATGCTTTAATCAACAAGAGAAAGGTTTCTCTAAGGAAAATTTCCTGCAAAAGCTTTTATTAAAGGCAATTTGTTTGGTCCCTAAAACATCTGTTAACCCTCCCTTTAATACTCCTAAAGTGGCACATGATAGTCCTAATTCTAGTGTGAAAAGCATTGATTGAAATTCTTTTCTAAAGCTAACTTATTTCCTTTTCTTGCTGCACAAGAAAATCTGCCTAACTAGGAAAATTAAAATAAAATAAAATGAAAACAAATTCTTATAAGTATATGACAACATAACCAAATCCTCTTAGGTCGAGGACATCATAAACAAATCCTTATGGGTTCAATCCTTTATTATTTTGAACTTCAGGCATTAGGTTTTAAACAAGGAGATCCACTTCATATATTTTCTGTAACTAATCTGATTGTTCTGGTGTTGTCCCAAACGCTCACTCATTATTTGGCAGTCCTTGAGATGAATCTGTCAATTAAAAGGTTTTATCTTGATTTTGGGTTTTCTCTGCTTCTTGGGTTGTGTGGCCCATTTAGGTGTTGTTTATAAATTATCAAGCAAATGACTATGAGGAATTGATCCAAATTTCATTATCTATTTCAATTGATCAAATTTTGTGAACCTCATAGATTACAAAAACATTATGTAATAAGCAACAGTTAAATATTAAACAAGAATAAGGACTGGAAAAAAAAGGTCAAGTACGCTTTCTTTCATGTTCCAAAAACAATTGCTTTGGATAAATGATGACAGAATTTGATAGTTGAAAAGTTAATTGGCTGATGGGAAGATTTCTTTCGGATGTGGTATATTGCTAGTTATGATTTCTTGTTATATCATTTTATTGTGAAATCATTTGGTCATGGTAATCTCTCCTGGTTAGTATAGAACTTGGAAAGATTTTGGTAGTCTAACAAACTTTATTGCAATGACCTGTTAGACTTTTGTCTGTAGTTTAGGAAGCTGGCTTGAACTGTTAAAAAGTAAACATATTCTACCACTAGATTCCATTAAGTGTTCTATTATTCTTCGGATGATATGAAATATAGCCTTTTTCTTCCTTGACGTTCGATTTCAGAACAGATATATATGATATAGAGAGCAAGTGAATTTGCTGCTGGGTTGGGAAGTCTGGTCAAGTGCTTCTTTTGCAGAACTTGCAGTGGTTTACAAGGCTCGTAGCACACAATTATTCTATTATACCGTAAGTAGGTTGCAGAAGGTTTCAGATTGTATTCTTTTTTTTTTCCATTAAATAAAATCTGCAATGTATGCCCTTTTTGGAGTTTTTTGATGGTTGAGCTGATTCGGTTCAGTTTCGAATGCTGTGATTCAGTTTTTGATTGCTGTTGAGAAATATAATCTATTTTGAGTGCCAAAAGCCGAGATTCTTGATACCATAATATGCCAGCTTGAAGAGGTTAAAGGAGCTTATTGGTTGACACTCCGTGGGATTATACAGGTCTTTGGTTGAAATACCTACATGGTTGGGTTGATGTTTACAGACTGATGGAACCGAAATTGGCCCAATAAGGCTAAAATGGCTTGATAAAAACTTATATATATTGTCAATGCGGTTATCAATATGGAGATGCAATGAATAGCCGGCAATATTGGTGCTTAGTTTTTTTCGTTCATTTGGCAGTCCTTTGAACTGAATAAGCCTAGTGCCCGCAGGTCACAACTTAGATGAGCTGATTCAAGAGAATGTGGAGGGCTAAGATGTCTTTAGGTTATTTTGCGGAGGGTAAGAAGTTGAACTTTTGGCGATTGACAGTCTGCATCTCAAAAAAAAAAAAAAAAAGGTTCTCTTTGCAATGTATTTTCTTCTGGTTAAGGAATATGGTTCATTTTACGTCCAATGTGACATTGCGCATGGCAGATCATATTAGTGGATCTTTCGTTGCTTATTTGTCATGAAAAATTAGGACCGTGAGTTTGGATGGCAAATGCATTTGTTCTCAGCTGCAGGTAAATAACTATAGAACTTTAGATGGACCAATTCAAATCCATGGTACGTACTTGTGAGCACCGAGATTGGTTCTACTTTTTGCTGGGTATGTACAAAGGTCAAGGTGACATCATTAGCATTTTAAAATATCCACAAATATTGCAGTTCGTGTAAGAGATGGTCTACTGCATTAAGTGACCCTATCGTAATTTTTTGGTAATGCTGTAGAAAATGCTCTATATTGCTTCAAGGTAAGAGATGCTATGGCACCATGGTTGGTGATTCGGTGACAGAGGAAGCTCAAAACTTCTTCTGTACTAAAAATCATGTTTTGATGGACTTTGTTACCCTTTATGATGCGCTTATAGTAAAGGGATGAATTGTAGTATTAAATAACTCCTTTTCCGTTTATTAAACTACTTTTATTTAAATATATATAAAAAAGGGCTCCAAATACTGAGAAGGTAGATGTTTTCTTTAGAATGATTAGGCTGTTAAGTCACGAGGGAATCAGCATAGAACAATTTAGCAACAAAAAATTAGGAAGATATTATTATTTTGGCTTGTTTTTATATAAAATTAAGAAAATTTCCTGGACCACTTGCTGGGTAGCACTTTACTACCTTGACACATGTTCTTTGGATGCGTCGTACTTCGATTTTCGTGGTTTCTTCCTACAAGTTGACATTTTTGTTTCCATACGTACTAACGTATTGGCCGTTAGAATTACATGGTCTAACCATCAGATTAATCTGATTGGATTGGAACATTTTCGTGATACGATGTTCTAAGAAAGTGAGATTCATTGTGACTTTTCCGTTTTTCATTATGCTCTGGTCCTCGGGCAAGTTTAGCACAGCAAAGAATGACAAGTTGGTGGACGTTAGGGATGATAATAGGTTGGACCGGGCAGTCAATGAGGGTGTAATTTGAGTTTCATATGATCTCTTTTGCGTCACTTAAGATGTACTTGATTGACGGGTTTAGAAAATGGTTAATAAGTAAGGAATAAAAAGTGAATAGTTTATTATTGGTTATTATTATAGGAGCAATAGTTTGATATCTCACTTTTGGACAATCTTCCATACTCTCTATTTAGTAAAGGAATAAAACTCATTTATTAATAATGACTCTTTTTTCAAAATTTTTTAATAGTAATTAATTAAATACAATTAATTAATTAAAATATAATTAATTAAAATAATATAATAAATTAATTACAATATGATTCATTCATTATTTAAAATATTGTAATTAATTAATTAAAATATAATAAAATTTTATTTTTCAATGTTTTTTACAAACTAACCACTGTCAATGATAATAGTAATCACTCATTCCTCTTAACTAACTATTGTAATTATAATAATAATATCCATTCTTATTCTTCGCTATATTCATTTTTATTCTTCTATTTAAATCAATTGCACCCTAAAATAATTTCATTTTAAGATCATCTTAAAAATTTTAAAACTAAAATGACATTATTTTTAAAATAACAATGTTCTGTATAAGCGAGTTGAACCATTCGAACATATTTTTTGGACAGTTTCTCAAACTTGAGTTCGAACCAAAGTCCAATCAATTCAAACTTGTCTTATTGACTTTGAGTTGAATTAAATTGTGGACTTTTTGTGTTATCTTTTATTAAGATCGATTTTTTGTAAGGGTTGATACAATCGAAAATGCTCTATAAATCCTTCATTTTTTGGATTCAATATGTAATCCTTTCGTAAGCTAAATACAAGATAACTTATTGCAATTTAATTATTTTAGGATTTATATCACAAGGTTATAATTTTTTTCCTATACTAATTTAATTGCATTTGAATTAAGATAAATTGATTTATTTATGATTATTGAGGCCAAAAGACCAAAAATGAAAAACAAAGAACAACAAACATTGGTGTTGTTTGTAATATTTCTTTTATAATATCTTCTTTTATGCAATTTGATAGGGTGTAAACATGGGCGTGTTCTTCTGAATGAGTATCATTTGTATATTTAAGAGAACAGTGAACAAGTTCCTGCAAAACAATATCAGAAAAAAATGAGAATTATCTAATGAAGTTGATACTTTTTTCTTACCTTATATCCCTTTTTTGTTTTTAACTAACGTAGAATGTATGGTGGGTGAAATTTTATAATTAATCTTACATGTGTACAAACCTTAGACCGTAGGTATAAGAGTAAAGCAGATGGGAGTCTCTCACTCACGACTAAAAAGTTGTCAAAAAGCCCAAATCATGGGCCTTCGGGTTATAAGGAACTGGCAATCAGTTATGAGTATCATTTAGTTACAAATTTCATCTATACACCTTGTTGATGGAGCTTTACAAGCCTGAGGTATGTATGGGTAAACGATTAGTCAATTAAGAGGATAGCCTTTTCAATTTCTATCAAGTATCTGTGCTAATATTTTGATGTTCGACTGGTGGGAAGACAGTTAAGAGTTTTGGGGAATAGTAAGGGTCTCTAAATCGAGGCCGTTGAAAACATATATAAATGCCCTTTTTACTTCTTACTGTGAAACGTTTAATCTTTTTTAGAAATCCAACAAAAAACCTCTACAAATTCTCCAATTAATTTGTCCCAATTTTATTCTTGGAGATTCAATTGTTTTAACTCATATGTTTTCTTAAGATTCTAACTTCTTTTCAAGTTAACATGTCTTACTTTAGTAATAGGTAGAAATCTAAATGGTTGAGAATAGCTAACAATAAAGAGTTGACACAACAAGGAGGAGTGACCTAATTAGTTTCAACTCTTCACTTAAGGCTCTCATTTGTAGGAGATCTTGAGTTAGAGTCACTACAAAGGAGAAGAGAGGGGGAATTTTTTCTGTTGATGATCCTCTAGTTTCCTAGGTATACTCCTTGATCGGATCAATTACGGACGTCTCGATTCTAGCGGCAGTATGAGAGTTGGAACTAGTAGGAAACCTGGGGCTGATGGGAATCTGATACTGAGCAAGGTCAGTGATCAATCAATAGTTGACCAATCAGTATGTGACATCTCTTTGTACGCATAAGTGTACAAGCTAAGTAAGAACCTGAGAGACCTTGGGGTTTCAGATTTACCTCCTCTAGGGCTCTTAGGGTGAGGTCTTAGTAGCTTAGGATTAGTCCGACGAACTTGGGATACCTAATGTAAATCAAAATAAAAAATAAAGAGTTGACACAGTGGGTTAAGAGTTAACACTATCGTGTCATTATTCCCTATGTTAACGTGGCGACATGGTTTGAAGTAGAGGAAGATAAAAGTATAATTAGCTTAGGCAATTTTGAAAGTATAAGGGTAGATTTTCTCAATCCTTACATTAATATTATAGCTTACTCCCTTTTGAGATACTTACTCTATCAGGCCTAGTCAGGTGAATGTTTACTATGTTACCTTTAAAACAAAATCAAACTCTTATTAAACACATTTTTTCTTTAGGTACCAGAGGAAATAACTTCTGAGATAGGTCTCCATCTCCATCAATATAAGACTAAGATTCTCATTATAAGAATAAGGATTCATTTGAAAATATCTATATAGATACTATTTTTACATCTGGCTCTCATGGTGTCTTGTTATTTCGATGAATCATCTTTTTAAATAAAAGAAGATTATGCAAAGAATTAGACAAAGTTTTCTAATTATGCGTATTAGGTCAATTAATTATCATTGTTTGCAATCCATATAATAGCTTGAATGTCGAGCAGAATTTCTTTGAATATATTCTTAAGTTCATTGGAGATATATTTATCATTATTATTAATAAATAAATACAAATTTATTAGCCTTAAAAAATCAAACTATGCTTTATGTAGAATTGCTAGAGTATGATATGCTCTTGTTTCTTATCTCCTCTTTTTTAAGTAGCCTATCATTTAAGGGGTTCAAGCTAGTACAGATTTACATTCATGTACCAAACTCACCCTTAGGAAACCATCCAGGCTGGTATAGTTTAAACATTAAGGCTGGAGTGGTTCTTAACAAATCGCTAATAGGAATGCATGGGTGGAAGAATCAATTCATGTTCCTAACTTCAGAGGATGGGAGTGAGTGGAGCTTTATTCAATATAGGGGAAGGTGGATATGGGCTTTAAATAGACAGATGACATATATTTTTTTTGGCCTTCCATGTATGGATCTTATTGTATTGTAATAATCCCCTTCTTCTACAAGAGTTGTTGTAAAAGGATTGTCATGCCTAAGGAATTGAAAGCATTAGAGAAGAATTCCATTAGGCTTTTGTATTGGAAGCTTGAGCTTAATATTACAAAGGTGAATATTTTCACTTTCTTTCTTCTTTTTTCTTTTGATACGTGTAGGCCATATAGGGCTAACAATTTGTTATACAAGTCCTTACGATCGCCCAAGTTTTAAATAACAAGTCTAACATAAAAAGGGGGAAGATTGTTTAGATATACAATGATATGAGCAAGTTCCATAAAAAGATCACGAAGGATTTGAAGTAGGAATTGGAGGTTTTGCTACAAAGAGTTAAACATGGGAAAGTTTGCATTTTGACTATAAACTACAAATAGTTAGAGTTTGAATGTTATAACCAAAAAGAATATTAAACTAATAAAAAGTAAAAGGTGGATGTGTGTTGTGATTTCCTAAAGAACAAGTTTCTTAAGACTTATAATTATGAAAACATTTTCACTTCTTTCATTGAATGATTTAACAAATGAAAAGAACTTATCAAGTTTAAGCATCTAAAATTGGTAATCGATGACTAGAACACCAGTGATCTTCTTACTCCTGAGTTCACCCTCAGGTCTAATCTTGAGTTTATGCCTAATAAATTTATTAATATCTTGAATCATTTAAGTGAGGAACCTAATGATGAAAGGTACGAAGAGGAATGATTTTATACTTTTAAGGTGGACACCGAGAAGCTCGTTTATAGTGATCATTCGTTTAAATATAGTTAGCCAATAAATTAGGAGTATGAATTCTTGAAATTACATGGGTGCCAATGTCTTAGTTTATAAATCTCCTTTTAATTAGCTAGAGGTGCATTGTTTTTTATTTGTACTTGTTAGCCTTAAAGGCTCAAATATTTTGTTCACTAGTGACCATTCTAAGTGGTTTAGATTATTTATTACAATGATAAATCAATTTAAGTGTGGAGATTTTCCTTTCACTAAAATGTGTTTATTTGTACGTATTAGCCTTAAAGGCTCAAATATTAATGCACACTTACTTCTTTTGATCTATTTTTTAGTACTTCTTACTTTCTAAGAGATAAATAATTCTCATTCACTAGTGACCATTTGAAGTGGTTTAGATTGTTTATTAAAGTGATAAATCATTCTAAGTGTAGAGATTTTTCATTTCACTAAAATGAGACATTTTATATGTTATTAACCTTACGACCTTTTACAAATGGTCTAAACCATTTAAGGTTGAGTTTTTCCTTTCACTTTAGCTTTGTTAGATACATTCGTCCTTTGTAACCAAGTCTCCTTCCTTTAAATCCCATTAGTCTCTAGTTGGTAGTTGATAACCCTTAAATTTCCATATTTAATGTTGAGCAAGTTTTACTTCTATAAAACTCTTAAAATTCTGCAAGCATACAGAATCATAAATTGTAATATTAAGGTATCGATCCCTTAAGGAATTAGTAAAACTAATTGAATCCTAACTTTGTCTAAGATTGCAAAAATGTGAATTAAAATGAAAATAAAAATAAACAGAAAATTAAGCAATTGAGTATGGATTGATTGAAATTAAAATTCCAAAATTAAAATATGTAAATCAAAATGGAGTACAACTACTTAACAATTGAGATATCGCAACAACACAAGATCAAACAATTATGAGAATATGGGATTTATCTATTGTCATTTTACTACCTTAATCACTTTTGATGTAATAGGTATCGGTCCTAGATCTTAGAAAGGTTGATTATTCTCTTTCAAGATCTAATCATTAAACCCTAGTTAATAACCCTTAATTAAATCCAAAATTTCAATTTTACAATTTCTCAATTAACAAATAATAACCTACATCTCCAATTAGTTCTTAAGCAACCTAATAGACAAAATGATTCTCACACAAGATCTCTCTTCGTATAATTACCGATTTGATGTTTACGTGATCTATTAGGTTATTAATTCTCATTACCCAACTTAATCATGTTACTATCGATTAAATCTCTGGTTTTGTTATAGAAGTATGCAAAAACCATAAACATCACATCACCTAATAATTTCATTAACATCAAAAGCAAATAGATCACAAATGATTCAAGAATCAATCCCTAAATGAAGTTAGAACATCCTTAACAATATATTCAACATCCTCATATCCATAGCATACATTAGATGAAGTAAATAACAAGAGGAATGTAGAAATAACTTGGAATGGATGGTTAGAGTGGTTGAATAGCAGCAGCTCCTGCAACTTCTTCTTCTCTTCTCTTCTTATTTTTTCTTCCTTGTCTTCTCTCCCAAAGTGGTAAGATGGGGGCTCCTATAATTAGGTTCATTTTATGATCTTATATAGCCCTGGGGCCATTTAGGGTAAAAAAAATATGTTTTACCTAAGCCAAAAAGTCTAAAAAGACTTTTCAAAAATGAAAACAGAAGAAGATCCTCGCATTTGCCGCGTGCCTGTTATGATCGTGATAGAGATTTCATGACCTTGAAATTTGGCTTCTGTCACGATTATACCTAGTGTGATCCTCTTCTTTCATGATCATGATAGGAGTGTCACAATTATGACGCTAGGGGAGACCGTCTGTCATGACCGAAATAGGCATGACATGATTATGACCTTGTTCCTTTTGTCTAAGCTTTCTCCAACTTCCTTCAATCTTCTTCATCTACGTTCGTACACTAACAAACACATCAAAATACCTCAAGTACATAAAATTGAAGTTCAATATCATGCTCTAACCATAAAATACTCAAAAACATAAACATAAAATCGCATTAACATAATTCTAAATCTAAACATGCACAAATTATCTACTTAACACCTAAAAACACACTAAAACACTTACCAAAAAATTTTTAAACTATAACTAGCATTTAGCTCCACTATAACCAATACTTACACTTTGAAAGGTGAGTTGAAAGGTGATTCCCTTATCAAGTTATTCCTAATGATATAGTAAATTTGTTCTACCTAGGTTCCTTCAAACCCTAGTCCGAAGACTTTAAAGAGTAATCTTATTTTTACCTTTACTAGACCATTAGTTTGTAGGTATATAGTATACATAAAGCATTGCTTGATCTTCACCTAATTGCAAAATTATGAGTATCTTCTACTACTAAACAAAGGTCATTGTTTGTGATGATATCTAAATAGACTTTATAATGACCGATTATGTTGACTTTGAAAAACTGCTTTATAATCCTAATTATAATGGTTTTGTAGGCTTTAGCTTCTACCCACTTAGTAGAGTGATCAATTGCCATTAAAAGAACGTTAATTCGGTGGACTATTATAGGGAAAGGCAAGGTCAAAAAATTTTTTTCCTCTACGGAACAAAAGGAATTGAACTAAAGAGAGATGCATATAAAGCAGAGTATTATTAGAAATTGTCACATTTTCACATACTTTTTGAGTTTCACTCTTTAATGTTCATCAATTATATCCCTACATGAGTATTTTATAAGCAAACATAAAAGGTCCCTTGATGTTTTTCAAATTCTCATTCATGGCATTACTTTTTTCAATTCCTAAGGAATCAAATGTAAGTCTATGTTCAAGACTTAACTACTCCAAATATTTTCACTTATACCTCATCATAGTTTCCTTTTTAACTTCAAATGTTCCAACCACTTGGTTTATCACTAACTAAGAGTACAAACCTATATTTATCTCCCTAATTGCAAGTGGAAGGTCAATCTTACCACGCATGATAATACTTTATACTCTAATTTATTACTTGAGGCCTTAAAGTTGTGTTTTTATTCATATCTAATCTTTACATCGAACATCCCTTTGAGCATAAAGTTTGTCCCACTACTTTTTCCATTACTAAACTAATAAATGCTACCAAATTTTAATTAGTTATGCTTTCTCTACCTACTTTAACTTATCAACGTACACATTATATCAAGAAATCAACGATTACTTTACAAATTAAGGGATGTCTTTGATACATTTGAATATCATACTCATCCAATTGCATATATCATTTGATTAACACACATAATATTAAGATTTATATAAAGTTTGATGTAAAGGTAGGTAGTTATACAAAATTTAAGATTTATTACAAAAATCACAAAAGCTAAGAATGCCTTGTCTATCTTTGTATATCTCTCTTTGAACTTATAAAGAATCTTAATAATTTAGCACATTAATTTTTGTTGGCTATGCTATTTCTTTTCTAAGACTAAACTACAACCAATTTGAAATACTAGAGTAAAGAAATTAAGGTTCTCTCATATACGAGTAGATAGTAGTAAGAGTTGAAATAGATAGTATTTAATTGCTCAAAAGTCTGCTAACACTCTAGACTAACTAAAATTCTATGCATGCCTATTTGCATAGAAAAAGGGTAAGTAATGATCCAATGACCCAAATACGAACATAGCTAGGCTTGCCAATCTACTTATTAACCTTGTGACGCATAGAGGTTTCACATACTATATTGCCCTTTTTTTTCAAGTTAACTTATATACTTTATTGAGTCACTATGAAGCCTAAAAGCCTTCATACTTATAGCTTAAACACAAACTTATAAGGATTAAGTTTCATTTCAAATTTACATATAGTTTTAAAGCAATCCCTTGTATCTATGAGATGGTCTCTTATTCTTAGTCTTCACTATCATATCTTTTGTTTATTTTCTTTATACTGTTTTCTAGAAGAAGCCTAAACATTTTATTGACCAATCTTTAATATGTCACCTTTGTATTATTCAATCCAAATGACATTACCTAATAGCAGTAGGTACCATTATAGGTTGCAAAAGAGGTTTTCTCTATATTTGAACCATATATGGGGGGTTTATAGTATCTAGAGTATGCATCCATAAAGTTCAACAACCCAGACATGTCAAAATATCTACTAAGTAATTAGTTTTAAGTAAATAGTAGTTTCATTTAAGGTAGGTCTTTTTTAGGCCAGTGAAGTCCATGCTAATGTGCCATTTCTTACAAGACTTTTTGATCACTATCATGTTAGCGAGCTATTTTAGGTACTACATCTAACATATAAAACCAAATCATAACAAATTAATGCTCAACTTAAGTACTATTACCTTAAGGTTGATTTCCCCATCATTTCAGGCCATAACTAATGATGTTCATGCACTCTCTTAGTAATAACTCTATAAACACCCTCTTAATAATCACCCTTACCTTTATAATTAGAGTCTCTCAAATTCACACCTATCACTTCTTCAACAAGCTCTTCCCTATACTCTCTCCTTAAATCTTGTGAGTCAATTTCATATATATTAGAGATTTTTTTTTGTCTTCAAGGTATCAAATAAAACAATTTGGTCACCTTTAGGTTCTTATACAACTTAGCTACACCATTTTCAATCAAAAAATTATTAACAA
Source organism: Erythroxylum flavicans (assembly GCA_027576715.1). Lineage (NCBI taxonomy): Eukaryota > Viridiplantae > Streptophyta > Magnoliopsida > Malpighiales > Erythroxylaceae > Erythroxylum > Erythroxylum flavicans. The sequence continues at coordinate 30,083,362 of JANZXP010000008.1, forward strand.
TTAATAGGATGATACTAACCTTCCCTAATATAAGCTTGTTATCTAAAGGATAGTTAAATATGTGTAATTTCATAAATCATATGTCCTGACTAATTTAAGTCTCCAACTTCATCAACAATATGATATTTCCTAAGATGTCGATCTGTCACATACAAGATCCTACTAACGGTATTGAAACAAGTATGAGTTGTGCTTTGGTTATTCTTAAAGTGAGGCATTATAAAACAAGATGTCAAAAGAGTGACCATTTCTTATCATAATCCTTCTTACCTATAGTTGGTCAAAGTTGTTATTATAACCATTAAATCATCATTAAGGTTGACCAACTCAAGATCCTCCTCTGTGAAAGTGATCTACTCTGTCAATTTCATTTTTTCTTTGATTAGTGAACAACATTGATCAAAGTCTCAATCCTATATTCAAACTTCTTCATCTGGGTTATGCTTATCTTCAAATCTCTACCTGCAGTAGTGTTGACAACTCTAGCCTTTGGTGATGCTTCACCATTCTTGTCATTATGCTTCTATGAACAGAATCGATTACTATACCTTCTCCTATTACTAGGCCTAAGACTATTAGTGACACAATGTCTTAGTTACCCCTTCTTTAATAACAAGTCCATGGCCTTTTTGAGTTCATTATATTAATCCATGTCATACCCTTAATCTTGGTGAAAGTGACAACTTTATTAAGGCATTTGACTTCAAAGCTGCTTATTAGCAATTTTATCAGATTTATGTTGTCCTTACTTCAAGCATAGTTAAGGATGTACTTAAGGGACACATTAGCTTTGGAAAGGAAGTACCTTCAAATCCTTAGGTTCCCTTTTCCCCCTTTACACATTTCTTTCCTCAGGTTCTCTCTTACTAGATAGTTCCAACGTATTTCCTCCTTTTCATCTTTCCATAATCCCTTGGGAAGATTGTTCAGTCATTTTTGGAGAGTGATCGACATCCTCCACGGTGATGAAGCATTGTGCCAACTCTTGCATCTCCTTTAAAGTGTACACCTTGTCCATAGTAAGAGATCTCTACAAAGGTTAGAGGCAATATAAGAATTTCTCAAAAGTTGTAGTTATTATTATAAAGTTCAAAATTGACATCTAAGTCATTTCCTTCCTAAATCCCCAAATATAATGTCTAAAGCTCTCCCCCTTCACTTGTACCACATTAAAGAAGCTAGAGAAATCTCTATCCTTAATTTGTTATTGACAAAGTGAGCTTCAAATATGGACTTCAGTTGCCTAAAACTTGAGACAGACCCTTTTAAGATGGTCTAATATTAATCCCTTATAACCCTTTCCACAGTGATAGAGAAGGCCTTATACTTCAAAGTATCTAAAGCTCCTTGTAAGTCCATCATTTCTTGGTACCAAACGACATGATATCGTTGAGAACCGGGAGGATCTGATCTCGACTGCAGTGGAATAATCACAAAACTTTTTCGTGACTTTTGATTTCCTGAAAACCAAGATCTATTTAATTCTATAAAATGGTTAATACAAATCATAATAAAGCGGAAATTTAATTTGTACCTTATTCTGAAGCTTGATCTTTATTTTGTTGTATCCCTCAAACTGTTCCTGAAACTGATCTGCTTCAACCACCATAGCCGCACAAACGTCCGGCCTCTAACGATATTCACATAATGAGTTGAAAGAACTCTGTCACTCTTACATAGAGGGTTACGCATAAAGTTCTAGCTCTATAGAGCTTAAGCTTATTTATAATAAGCTTTTGGACGTTTTAGTAATTTAATTGAAATTAAATTCTAATTTCAATTAAATTTTAATTAGAAATATAAATAATTCTAATTAAATACCAATTATGCCCATATAAGATTCAATATCTCGTATTGATCCTTATTTATTAAATATCTCATATTTAATCATAAAGTTTCTCAAACTTTACAATCAAGTCCAACTTGATT
>JANZXP010000008.1:30116525-30126782 GCA_027576715.1 Erythroxylum flavicans
TCTTAATCCCATTTGAGAGATATGTTTTTCCCAACTCACCTCAAAAGAAGGTGTACACTCCTTTAACTTCAACAATCCTCTGTATGAGCTCCTTGATCCACAGCTCCCGAGCCTTTATACATACAATGTAATGTACTTACTACTCAAACATATAACTCATATTTATATCCCCATCCATAAGTGTATAAAACTCAACCATTATTATTCACATAAGCTTTCTTTTGCATTTTCCAAGGCATTTAATTCCTTGATCCAATACTTGCACATTTTAAAGCATAATTGAGTACATTTTTATCCAAGCACATTAGGCCAATATTCATCAATCTAAGCAACAATTGAAGTTTACTCTAAGTAAACATGAAAACCTCTTTCCAATGCACACAATCAAAATCCTTAAATCCTAAGCCAAGGTCACTTAGGCATTTTATCCAACACCTAAAGGCATAAACTTGAAAGCCTCCTTCTAATGTACTTTTTCCTCATTTTTCATCATCAATTCACATTATACATACCCAATTAACATCATAGAGTTCATTTGAACCATCAATTTCAAAAGATATTCAAAATTTCACAAACTTTCACTAAAGAGAGACCATTTCGTTTTTGGCTTAAAGAAGCTTCTACATGACCCGTTTCATTCATCTAAACCATGTTTCATGCATATTCAAGCATGGAGAACAACATATCTGAATGCCAAACTCAAAATCATAATGTAGAGAGAGATGATACAAACTTTACCTAAACTTTCCTTTAGTGATATCTTCCAATCCTTTGAGAATTTCTTAAATATAATGATAGATTTGAGTTCCTTGACCCCAAATTACCTTAGAACACCTAAGTTTGGGTTAAAGAATAAAAAAAAATGGTGAAAGGTAGGTGATGACCAAAACTTCTCTTCTCCTCCTCTCTTCCCCTTTCTTTTAATTAAAACAAGGTGTTTCTAATGTTTAATGAAGAGGTGCACGGCCATACATGAAGAAAGATCTAGATTTGGACTCTTCTTTGACCAGACATAGTGAATTTACCTTTTTGTCCTTAGCTTATGTGAAATTACCGTTATACCCTCCAAACTTTCCTAAATTTGCAATTAAGCCCAACATTTGAGAATGACCAAAACTTTTATTTTCATTTTGGTCCTTGGACTTTTTCAAATTATAATTAAACCCCTTAAATTTACAAAATTACATGTTGGTCCTCCAAGAATTGAAAATTACATTTAACTTCTAACAATTTGCAAATAAGCCCTTATGTACGTCAAATTTTCAAATTAAGCTTTCTAAGTGTCCAATAAGTCTATAAATCATGTCTAATAACCTCTAATGCATTAGAACATGTTTAACTCAGCCATAATGGCCAAATCCATCCAATGGAATCGATTTTACACATTTAGAAGCTTATATATCAGAATTCTCCAAGATTTCGCATACCGATGAACTCTAAGTTCATGTAAAGGCATATAACATTATATATCACTGGCATAAATACCAAAAGGATTCAAATACAATTTTGAGCTCATATACAACCATGTATATGTCAATCTACAATAGTAACTCCATGTATAGACCAATGCAAGAAGGTCTTAGAAAATCCAGCGTTACAGGGATTACTAGAAACTAAGCTAAAGTAGGAAAGTTGTCAAAGCTTAGAAATTTAGATAGATTTTGGAGACTTCTGACACCACCATATTGGTTTTATAGTAGTGGTTTTTTTCCACAGAAGTTTAGTGATTAACCTAGTTAATTCAAATGATTAGATGATGCATTTTAAAGTGACATTGCTAAAAGAAATCACATAATAAATATCACATTTTTATACGCCTCAAACTTCAAATTTTAAAGGAAATTCTTACAAAAGAAATTGAGAAATATTCATTTAATAATGCAATGGCCTTGGATAGTGCATGATGACTTTAAAAGTGTACACTAAAGGGATGAGATAGAGGGATATGTAGGTCCAAGATCCTATAACACTAATCTTAGAAACTGTGTGAAAAGCATAAAAGTGACTGACTTGAAGTTGGAGGGTTAGTTTTACTCTTGAAATAATAAACAAAATCATTTAATTTCATGTTAAGTTGATTAAATAGGATATGATAGTTTATAGTATAACTGGATAGATTAAGATTAATGAAGTATGGATGTTGTAATATTATAATCTTGATTATGGTTTATTTAAGAACAAGCAAAATCTTAAGGCTATTTTTAGTTAGGGTTTATTAATGGAATGGAATGGATTGTAATATTATTCCATCATTTGGGATGAGGGTTTATAATAGAATGGGATGGAAGAGGAGGGTTTCATATTACATCCCATTCTATCCTAAACAGTAAAAATGAGAAACCTCCGATTTGGGGGGTTTAGGATGGAATATAAAATGATAAACAACTTTTCATTATATTACATTATAATCCCCTCTTCTAAACAACATTTCACTATATTATATTATGAACCCTTCCATCCCTCCTAAACAACAATTTATTAGTATTACATCTATTTACATTCCATTTCATTTCATTAAAAACCTTACGTCTAACCAAACATAGCCTAAGTGTGGTGATGATTGATAAATGTATATTTGATCATATTTATACACCTATAATTGATGTATTTTCCTTGACATTTTATAGTTCTATTGTATATTTGGTACTTAATTCCCTCCAAGTGCATTTATAGTATATGATTGCCTTTATAGACTAAATGGAGAAGAATTTATATGAAAACACGACATAAAATGAAGATTTGAAACATTTAAGGGATACAAGGCTGTGTATATGGCCATGTAAGTCTCTCATAGTGTTTATATTCAAGAATTTTGGAGATTTTGGGTTATACACAGTCTAGTACATGCCCTTATATTAGAACATATATCTCCTAGAAATCCTAAAAATTACTATAAATAGATGTGAGTGGAGGCAAAATGAGTGGGAAAACTTTTAGAGATGATTCCAGATGTGGAGAACATCCAAAAGGGACGATATTGATCCATAGAAGTGGAAAACACTATGAAATCGTCAAAAGATCCAATAGATTACAAAATTTACCTCAAAGTTGCATAAACATTCGATAGAAGAGAAATGGAGATTTAGAATTATGAACTCTTTGTTTTCTATTCGTTTTTCTTCTAGTTTATGTTTGATTTCGTTTATGTATAACTAAATATCTTTTTTGTCTAGGTGAGATGAACCCTAGTTTGGTTATAAAATGTTTTGATTCTTTTATCTAATGCAATTTTATTGATTGATCTATTGTGATTCAATTATGTGTTTAATATATGTTCTAATAGATCTGGAATATTAGTACATAATCTGATTTCATAACACAAAGATTAAAAAATCCTGTGTATGAATAGATCTCTCATAATTAAAAGGAGTTGATAGTAAACCTAGAGATAGGTTGACATAAATCTTCTAAATTATGGTCAAACCTAATAATGAAATTCACAAATCGATAAAGCAATGTTAGTACCTTTAACCTAAATAATATCACTTGATAATTCTAATATTAGTTGTTAGTAGTCTCAAATGAGTTATTAGCATACGGTCCAATAGTTAATAAAACAAATGCATAATAAAAGGTAAATTGTTTAAGGGTTTTAGGGGATTCATAACCTAGACACTAATTCTTGATATTGATTGTTTTCTAAGTGACTTCTTTTGTCCTTGTGTTCAAAATTGCTGCCTTTTAATTGTTTAAGTTTTAATTTCCTTTGTTAAAATCCTAAATCAATCTTTAAGCTAGATAATAGGAGAAAGGTGATTATTAGTAATCATTGTGTTCGCGGGATCAACCTGTACTTACCGGCACTAGCTTTAGATACGCTGTGCACTTGTGGTTAAATAATATTGGTATTAGAAATAAACCAATTAGACTATCATGTATGAATGTATTCTTTCTTCTACTTACATTTTGAATAAGATTCCTAGAAAAAGGTTATCTTGGAAAAACTTTTTTAAATATTAACATTATAATTATCTATTTATGACTATTTGAAAGTGTTTTGATATCTTTTTATGCTACTACTATTTTAAATTATAAAGACAAATTTGAGGCTTAATTTATAAAATGTTTTGTTTAGGTTATCTAGGGGTTCAAAGGGATATAAATTATATGGTTTACAAAATAATAAAATTTTTAACAATAAAATTCTGATTTATCTTTTCAGTGGTTATAAACATGGAAATTCCAATTATTTCTCACCACTGCCTATATTACTTAATTTTTTCTTCAGAACCTAAACATTATGTCATCAAACAATCTTAATAAGATAGACACAATGCCTAATTTATCAGAGTGGTTAGTTTTGTTTAATAAAAAAAGCCATATAATCACCAAAAATCTTAGCTAGTTATAAGATTTCGTGAGAAGTGTTACTTCTCTTATGAATAAAAGTCAATCACTTTTCTAACAACAGTCAATCACTTTTCCAACATTAATAGGATTAAGATGATATGGTTTTTCAGGCCTTTTATTTCTTCTACTTCTTTTGTTTATCCATACTCCTATACAACTTTTATTGCTAATATGTTTATGGTCCAAGAACCTAGCACATATGTAGAAGCTTTAAGAGATGCAAGATAGATTCAGGCAATACAATAGGAATTTGATCCTCTAGAGAGAAACATCACATGAGACTTATTTCCATTGCTTGCAAATAAAAAAATCAATGGGGAGTAAATGGGTTTACAAGGTGAAGTATGGTGCAAATAATAAGGTGGATAAATTCAAAGCAATATTGATTGCTAAGGGATATAATTAAGTGAAATGTCTTGACTATAAAGATAAATTTTCTCCTATTATGATAGTAATTATCATTAGGTTATTTTTGTACTCTTGTTATAGGAAAATAGTGGCCCATTTGATAGCTTGACATCACTAGTACCTTCCTTTATAATTTCTTAGAAGAAGAAGTCTATATTTTACAATCTAAATAATATGGGAAGGCTAATACAAATAATTTGTGTCTTTTGAAAATGTCCTTTTATAGCTTAAAGTAAGGATCCTAATAATGGAATTCATAATTTACCAAATTATTAGTTTCGTTGGATTTTATTCAGCCTAAGAATGATGGACTGGATTTTTGGCTTTCTAACTTATATTGATAATGTAGTGATTACTGGAACAAGTGAAGCTGCAATATAGTAGGTCATGATAACTTTGGATCACAAGTTCAAACCAAAGACTTAGCTTATGCCCAATACTTTTTAGGACTTGACATATGTTTATTCAATGTACTTTTTTAAATCAGCATAAATTTGTTTAGGACATCTTGGTAGTGGCTGAACTTACTTGTTTTGAAGGATGCACAGTCTACTTTTACCAAAGGTTTGCATTTATCAGTGGATAACAGTGATTTGTATAAGGATTTAAATTTGAGTTATGCAATTCAAAATTAGAGTCAATTTATGTCTCAACTACAAGTTCCATTTTAAAAATCACTTTTTCATCTTTTGTGGTATCTTCTTGCTACTACTTATAAAGGAATATTTTTCCTATACATAATGATTTTAAACATGTTTCATACTAAGATGTAGATTGGGCTGCTTGTCATACAATTCGAAAGTCATTGTCTAGTTTTTGTATGTTTGTTTGTGAAGCTTTAATCTCTTTGAAGGCTAAAAAATAGAATATTATTTTTCGATCATCTACTAAAGTTGAATATCAAAGAATAGGTTCTTTCATTTATGAACTCTTATGTATCTCTTACTTATTTACTGATTTTTAGCTACTAAATAAGCCCATTCCTCTTTATTTTGAGCAGCCATTCACCTTACTATTAATTTGATTTTTCATTAGATGACCAAACATCTTAACATTGATTGTCATATTGTTCATAATCATTTTAAGTAAGATTTTGTTTGATGTCTGTTTGTTCCCTCTTTAATATAATCAATCGATATCTTCACTAAATATTTAACTAGTCGACTACATCATGATCAATGTATCAAGTTGGCATTATTGGATTCGCCATGATTCTCCATAAATTCTAACTTTAATGGGGGCTATTAAATTGACTTATTTCATATTGTTCAATCATGCATTTTTTTTGTAGAAAGCAATGCATTAGTTATAATGACATACTGTATCAAACAAACATCAGTCAAAATCAAGCAAAGCTACTAGCCTAGTAGGAGGGTGTATATAGAAAATAAAAGCAGGACAATGGAGACCACACTTAGCAAGAAAATCAGCACATGTATTATCAATCCTGAAAGTATGTCAAAACTGCAACTCTTGAAACCCCTGTCGAAGCGACCAGCACTAACGAAGCACCGGCCATGCTGATGTTGACTCCGCACTCGTAATTAAGCTAATAGCTTCAAAAGAGTCAGACTCCACTTGCAACTGTTGGTAACCTTGCTGAACAACAATCCGTAGTCCCTAGCAATTGTATGCAACTCTACCTCTAGCACTGAGTAGTCCCCTAAACCCTCAGAAAATCCCCCAATCCAAGAACCACTATCATTCCTGAATAATCCACCAGCACCTGCAATATCAAAACCCTGACTTCGTGCGCCATCACAATTAAGGTTAATCTAACCCGGTAAAGGAGGAATCCATCTAATCCATCTGCTCTCTTGTCTCCTATAATTGGGTTTACCTACTTATGGACTAAAGCAACATAAGCAAACGTCCTCACATACTTGGCGATAACCGGATAAATATTAGGCAAAATATCTAGCCCCTGGGCAAAAATATAATTGTTGCGCCATCTCCATAATAACCATACAACCACCCCAAAAAAGAGAGACCAGTTTGCCCCCTACCTGAAGAAGGTGTCCAATGTTGGCGTTCTAAATTAGAGATCAACCAATCTCACAGACCCAAGGAATAGAATCCCATACTCTCACTTGCAGGAATAAAACGATCCCATAAGTTTCTCGCCTAGGTACAATCCTGCAGAACATGTAAGGATACATCCTCCTCGCCACATCGAGCACACCTATCTTCAGTGATGGCCCCGAAATCTTTTGTCGAATTAAGCATGATAGTTATGGAATAAGCGCATGAATTATACGGTCACGATAGAAATTTTTTGGAGTTAATTAATTTTTGTGTTAGTGGGATTTATCACATTGGCTAATTAGATTAAATTAGTAACATGTGTAAAGGCAATTTTAGCAGGCCACTTAAGGTTAAGAGGTAAGAAGCATTAATGGAAGACCAAAAAAGGTGATTAGAGTGAAAAAGAAGAGGACAAATCGTGAAAGAGAGAAAGAAAGGAGAGAGTTTCGGTGGTTGAGAGGAAAGAAGGAAAGCTAAGCTAGGGTTTTATTTTTCTTAGCCTTAAAGAGTTATTTTAAAGTCGTTCAAGAAGGGAAAAAGGAAGAGGAAAGACAACAGTGAACTTCGATTGTCAAGCGAATTAGGTGGGTAATTCATTTATAGTTATTGTGTAATGAGCAAAATGCCTTGTGTGTGTGTTGTATGTTAACATGGTTTGCTTTGAAATATTGTGATAGAAATTGCTTTATGATGTATGGCATGTGATAAAAATTTGAATTTCGAGCATGATTATACTATGCCTTGAAATTATATCGTGGCCTTTTGATTAAATGGAAAGAAGAGAAAGCATGAGAATATGGACTTGTGATTGATTGAATTAGCATGAGATTTGATTGTGTTTAGGCGAGAGAGGAACCGTTTCGTAGTCCCGTGCACGTCGACATAAGCCTGCTCCAGGCTGCCCGCTTGTGGCACACGAGATCTGAAAAGTGAACTCGCTTTGTACACGGAGTAAACTTCGGTTTCTCTATTTTGTTCCATGGGACCCTCGAGCCATTTACTTTTGCATTTGTAATTGTGATGTGTTAAATTGTGATGAAGCTGAGTATTATGCGATTATGATATGTGAATTGGATCTGTAAGTGCCAACTTGCCATTTCTAGATTGAGATAGTAAGTGTATGCCTATCTAAATGTTTACAAATATGTATATATGGTTGATTGTGTGGCTTATTGCCAATGGCTATAAATTCATTAGCCACTGAGCTGTATAGCTCAACCAATGTTTTTTCCAGACGACATGTCGTAACACAGACACAAGGAATTGTCTGTGGTGACACGTCATAAGGCAGACACAAATAAAGGACAGACGCAACGAAAGGGAGACGATAAAACACAGACGATAGGAGGTCAAACCTAGACAATAAAAGTCAAAGACATACGATAGGATACAGACGATAGACCAAGCACAGAAGAAAAAGTTAAGAAATTATGCTAATTGACCCGAAGCATGGTACATGCAAATTTAGGGACTCACCAACGCTATCCTTCATCATATTTGGGCTAAAATGGAGATGGGCCAAAATGCAAATGTTTGGGTAAAAATATTGGTATCCGAATGCGATAGCCGGGTTCCAAAAATGGGGTCCGACATCTTGTGGTATCATAGCCTAGGTTTTTCCTAGGCATAGAATGCAGAGTAGGATAAATTGTTATGTTATGTGATTAATTGTTTGCATTGTTTATTTGTTTTGATTGCATTAAATGACATGCATACATGTAAAAACTAGGATTGAAATAAGATGTAGGCTAATCCTTAGTACTTATTTTGAAGGAGTAAGATGCCACCTCGTTGAAGGACACGAGGAATTCTGCAAGGATCCGTTGCACCTGACTTTCCACCAAGAGAGGAGAGTGCTGATGAGTCTATGGCCCCAGGCAATGCTGAGGCTTTTGTAGGGCATGGAAATGAGCCCTCTCAGTTCCTAATCCGAGAGTCACCTGTTCCGCAGGAGCAAGAGCCCCCACTAGATCTGAGGATGTTTCAATCCTTCGCTCAGCAATTTGTCCAGGCTATAGGACAGATGCCACAATCGTCTGCTCTGGCCCCAGTTAAGAAGGGGAAACAGTTTGACAAATTGAGGAAGTATGGAGCAGTGGACTTTTACGGGACTACTAATCTCGAGGAAGCAGAGAATTGGTTGAGAAAGACCGATAGGATACTGGATCATATAGAGTGAGAGGATGATGAGAAGGTGGTATATGCTGCTAGTTTGCTTCAAGGAGATGCTCTTCATTGGTGGGAGAGTGTGCCAGGGTGTCAAATGAGACCTTCGATATTGGCCTGAAAGGACTTCTTAGCTGCTTTTAAGAAGAAGTACCTGTCTGAGGTATACATTCAGCAGAAGTAGAGGGAGTTTTTGAGTCTCACCCAGAGGGAGATGACAGTGAGCGAGTACGAGTGTCGGTTCACACAGCTATCCCGGTATGCAACTGAGATGATGATGAGTGAGGCGGCTAAGTTCCGTAAGTTTGAATCAGGCTTACATCTAGCCATCAGAGAGAAAGTGGTGGTACAGAACTTCTATGACTTTCAACAATTAGTTGAAGCGGCACTGAGGGTTGAAAACATAGAGAATATAAAGAGTGCTGTGAATAAGAAAAGGAAGGGGAGAGAACAGTTCAAGAAGGGAGGCAGTACTCTTATGTCAGAGAGGAGTGCTAGGAGCTTTCCTATGCAGTCTGAGGAGAGGAGCAGTGGTGCAAGTAAGTCCAAACAGATGAGCACTGTCTCTCGTCAGGCCTCAACAGCTGGAGGCAGTAGAAGGGGAAAAAGGGACAAGTCATCCGTCCCTAAGTGTGATCATTATGGCAAGTTCTATAGAGGGGAATGTTACTGATTGACTGGTGCATGCTTTAATTATGGGAAAAAAGGGCATATGGCGAGAGAGTGCCCTTAGAATCCAAGACATGAGAAAAGTCAAATGCAAGCTTCAAAGAGGGCTGAGACAGTGGGACACAAGACAGTAACGGAAGTGGGAAGTACTGCTGCAGCTAGGAAAGGGAACCCTTCAGGGAGACCGAGAGGACAAGCACCACCTAGGGTGTTTGCTATGACAAGGGAGGATGCAGAGGCAGCTCTGGAGGTCATCACTGGTATGATTAAATTGCTTGATGATGATATTGTGGTTTTGATTGATCCGGGTTCTACTCATTCATTTGTGTCATGGAGTCGAACTGTGCATGGTAGAGAGTTAAGCCCGTTGGATACTCCTTTGATGGTGAGCACTCCAATCGGCCAGTATATTGTCATTAGTCAAGTATACCGAGACTGTGAGATACATATTGGTAGAGGACAATTAGTAGTGAATCTAATGCCTTTGAAGATGGGGGGATTAGACGTGATATTGGGCATAGATAAGTTAGAAAAGTATCATGCCAATTTAGATTGCAAACAAAAGACAGTGGAGTTTGAGTTGGGTAATGGAAGAAAGGTGGTGTTTGTGGGAGACAGAAGGTCAAGTCCACCTAGAGT
>JANZXP010000008.1:30126882-30140409 GCA_027576715.1 Erythroxylum flavicans
TAATAATAATAATAATAATAATAATAATAATAATAATAATGATAATAATAATAATAATAATAATAATAATAATAATACTAGTAGTAGTAGTAGTAGTAGTAGTAGTAGTAGTAATAATAATAATAATCATCATCATCATCATCATCATCATCATGAGTAGAAAATTAATAATAATAATAAGTATTATTAATAATAATAAGAATAATAAAATTAACAATAATAATAATAATAATAATAATAAGAAGAAGAAGAAGAAGAAGAAGAAGAAGAAGAAGGATATTTTTGGTTTTTTTGTTAGTTATTCCTTTGTCATTCGAAGTTTATATTTTCATACTTAACATTGGCATGAAAATTCTTTAACAGTAAACTAAACAAAGTAAAAGTCATTCTATTATATTCCTCATCTTTTTTATTCTTAAAAATAACTATTATATTCTTTGGCTATTCCATTCCTTGAACTAAACAAATTGTTAAAGAAGCTTTGAATGTACTTGTTCAAGACATATGGGGTAAGCAAATTCCTTTTGGCTCTATAAACTTTAATGATGACCTGAGCACCAATCAACTTGCCATTAATATCACTGAAATAAAGGATGCAACTATTGAAGATTTTTTTGGCTAAAACCACTAAAGGTTAAGTGGCTTGGGCTGAAGTTCATATGTGAGCTGGTTCACTTAGGATTAATTTGCATTATTTTGGGCTCTATAAGATATTTCAGACTTCATCATTTAAATCAAATGAACTTTAGAATTTGTTAGTCAAGTTTGGCTTTTCATTTTCCTAAGATCGGTAAGTTTGGCTTTTCGTTTTCCTAGATTCCTTAACATTTTGTTAACCTTTATCTTTTCATCTTTGTAAAGCATGTTCAACAGTTAATAAAAAATACATTTCTGAATTTTCAAAATTGAGAGGAGTTCTCTTAGATTCTTCATTTAACTTTGAATCAACCTTCCGGTGTTCTTGACATTTTGGGTGCTTGATTCTTTGTATTCAAGGGTTCAAGTGGATCAATATAATCTACTTTTAGCTTTCTTAGGGTGAGTTTATCTTCAAGGCTATAGGTTCATAAGACCTAATTCTTTCGAGTTTGCACTAAAATAGCAACTAATGCTTTCCTAGAAGTGGCTATATGTTGATTCTTAATGAATATGGTTTTATTTACCTCAGTTCTTCGAATTTCAGTTTTAATATTATGGGTTTTTAAAATCTCAACTTAAGGTTGACGGCTCTATTATCAAAGACTAAATTAAGGACTAGGGTTATGAAGTTCTTACAGGTTTGCAAAAGAATAAATCTCCTCCATACGCTCATTATCAATTTTCATCACTCTACGTTGAAAAGAGAAGTATTTCACGTTAGATTTTTCCATGTACAATGTCTAAACAAAAATGAAAAATTTTAGGTCTATTTTTCAATCCATATTTTATCAATCAGTATCTCCATGGATTATTAATATATATGTATAATGTGTAGGCCCGGCTAAAAATCTTGACCTATCCTTATTTTGCCTCATTTTGTTCTTTATAAGGATCTAATTTTGATAGTCATAAAGAACAAAAAGAGTCAAAACAAGGTCCTTTTTTTTTACTTTACTCAAAGCCTATAAAATGTCAAGAACTGCCTTGATAATGTGACAGAAACAATGTAATATTCTGAAAATTATGGTAGTGACGGCACGTTGGCAACATTTTTGGAATGTTTAATTTGCTGGTAAGGTGTAAACGTGTGCCCTAAAATGTTGTGAAGAAGTTCATCCACTTCTCCATATCGGACAAACTAAAAGAAAAAGTCAAACTTTGTCATGACAAAAAAATTATGCAAAATCCATTGTTTGGTAGAATAACTGTGCCATTCTAATCGCATTCTGTGATAGAATTAAAATATGTTTGCTTAAATTTGGCCGTTTATGGGAAATTTCCAGTCATCCTCGCAAGTGTCAATGATTACGGGACCATTCAAGAAAAGATAGTGAACAAGAAAATTGGAGGTATGTGCAAGTTGCAGAAGAGGTTCGAGCATGAGCTTCATGTGTTTGAGCCTACGAAAAGAAAAGCATGTGTTTTTGGAAGCATTTACAGAATGCAAAACGTCTCTTTGAATGGCAAGGCTGCCAATATCCTTTGAACTTTCAGATACCTCAGGTTGCCAACTTTGAACAGTTTGACACCTCATGAATAAATCAAGTCTGTAACTTCATCGTCCTCAACTTAATTTTATCCCAAAAATTTCTATAACAATAAAAATGAATCGAATTGAATTAATTCCGTAAAATCTAGTTATGTGTTGCTATATTAATCGGTTTCAAACATAATTACAAAGTTAGGATACCTTTTTTCTATATTTATTTCCATCAAATTGATTTTATATTCCAAAAATTAAGATTAAATATATTTTAAGTGTAAATTTTTTTTGAATTTAAAATTTTATTCAATAATATTATGGTAATTAAATTTAAAAAATCAGAAGTCATAAATATCATCTTACTTCTCCTTTCAAACGTTTATGAAATTAAGCTTTTGAATATCAAATTCTCAAAATTTTTAGTGGTACTTTTTACTCTTCTTTAATCATATAAATTCAATTATTGACTATCACAAGTGAAATATATCACCAAACTTATTTCTCATACTAATATTAGAAACACTAACATAAATTGGGGAACACTAAAAATAAATAGCACTTTGGTACTTAAATTCAATGTATCTTTCCGCTAATGATGAGACCCTCTTTAATGATAATACACTTTATTGCTATGATAGTTTCTCTGTCTTCTATCATGATATTGCTCATTTTACTCATATCATCAATCAATATTTAGGATCTGTTTAATTGAATGTTAATTATGGAATAGAAGGAAACGATTTATAATGAAATGGAATGTAATATAGTGCAAAGTTGTTTGGTAGGGATAGAAGAGTTCATACTGTAATGTAATGAAACATTATTTAGAAGATTGATAGAATGGAATGTAATGTAATGTATAATAAATGACTATTATACCCCTGATATTAAAATGGTTATTACAAGAGGTTTAATGCTATGATTTTAAAACAGAAATCATGTCCAATTAAAAAGTTATGCACAACTGCAACAAATAAATTTTTATATATTTTTATTTTAAAATAATAAAAATTTTAATAAAAGTTTTGTTATGTTATTACTAATTATATATAATTTATTATTAATTATTTAATAAATTTTATTATTAATTATTTAATAAATTTTATCCTATTATATGTGATTTATATTTAAAAATTATGTATTTATATTTTTATTTATATTGAAATATATACAAACAGTTAAATAATATTTCTTATATATTTTCTATTTTCATTAATAAAAAATTTATTTTATTATTAATTATATACAATTTTTATTAATAATATAAAAATATTATTATTAGGGTAAAGAGAAATAATACAAAAATATTATTAATTATATACAAGGGGATAAGGTTAAAAGAAATAATTGATATTAAGAAAAATTATTGAGGATATATTAAGTAGTATATATTTATTAGTTTACGTTATATCTTAAACCCTCTGAATCGAAGGTTTCTTATTTTTATTATTTGTGATGGAATACAACGTAACATGAAACCCTCCGCTTTCATCTCATTCCATTATAAAACCCTCAACCAAACGATGAAAGTGTATTACGTTTTATTCCGTTTCATTACTAAACTTCCATCCAAGCAAACCCTTAAAATCAACTTCTTCAACTTTTATCACTAACTTTTTATTATTCTTCATAGTTTTCACTTATGTCATTCATCTTATTAGAGTTACGAGCGTACTTTGATGTTAACTAGGCCTGGGATCTAACTAATCATCACTCCATTATTAGATATTGTTTCTTCTTTGACGCATCTCTCACTTCATAGGCGCAACAAAAAATAAACAGTTATCTCTCACTTTAGCATGGGAGTAGAATACCGAGTTCGTGCAAACACAACATCTGAACTCCTTTAACTACGTTGTATGCTTCAAGATATGAATATTTCATCTTTTCCTACAACTCTTCTCCTTTTCAATAATCATAGTGTCATACAAATTATTCATAATAATATATAGTTTTCAATTAGCATAATAAACATATTGAGATTGATTGACACCTTTTGTGACATCATGTTTTTCAAGGCACTAACCAATTTATCCCTACTTCATCTTAGTTTCAAATAGAAAACATTTTCACCAAACTGTGTCAACCTAAACAATGTTATAACCTTGTTTTCAAACTAAAAGGTCATACTCCTTACCACCATGAGATAAAGAGGAATATTAATGTATATAAAGTTTGTAACTAGTGTAACAATAACATATATCTAAGAATATGTCCATATGGGTAAGTGTAGGAACATATGTTAGTAATTAGTATAACTGTAGCAAATGTTTAAGTATATATATAATCAAACTCATGTATAAACACCCATTTTCTATAATAGTTTAAGCATATAAAACTACCAAGAATTCTTCTTTTTAGAATTCCTTCTCTTTGGACAAATCAATTACATGAATTTTTAATCTGTTGTATATTCAAGTTAAGAATGAATCCTTTTAACTTCTATCGTTAAGTCCATCTATATCACTATATCAAAAAAATAAGTTATTTAACAATAATAATAATAATAACAATAATAATAATAATGTTCAACATAAAATTGTGCGTTGGAGTTTCTATAAATGTGGTTTGTTGAAAAAATTGCTAAATGTCACAGTAATAACATTTGGATTGATCCTACATATCCTATTGCTTTAATTTTATAATTTTATGATAGTTTCATCTAAAACAAGGTCAAGGAAAATGTGGATTTGAAGCTAACCAAAAACCTTTTCTCAATTGGCAAATTGGTTTCAGTTCCCAAATTCTCCCTGTGATAATTGTGAAATAACTAAGTATTAGGTTTTGAAAAATCCTTTGTCTTATTTTTAACATTTGATCCACAAAATTGGTTGGGCATTACAATTTGGTTGGCCATAAGAGGGGACATCTGAATTAAAGTTAAATTAGTTTCTTCTTCCTTAGTAACATTATCACTCACAAAATTAGGATACTCTAGACAAATGCATTACTAGAAGAAGGATTAGAATAGAATAGAGACCATTTGTTTTATGTAGACTAATTATTTTAAGTTTTGAGATTTAAAATTAGTTTTTGGTTAAAAGACATAAATCTTCCCTATAGTTGAAGAAACCTTAGAAAAAACTCTTAATCTTCAAATTAAAAAAAAACTCCTTCTCGCTTTCATTATTTAGAAAAAAATTATCATACTTAGAATTTGATTACAATATAAAATTAAACACATGTAGTATGAAAATTAAACGTGGAATAATCAAATGTCACTAATATAATAATCCAACTCATTTCCTAAACTTGTCATAAACTAATTAATTAAACCAAAATCAAAATTTTAATATAATTATTAGAAATTATTAGTTTATATTAGTGTTAATTAATTCAGTTCGAGTTATTTCAGTTTAAGTTTAAGAGTTATATTGAATTGTCATGTAAACAACATTTGATTAGTACGTGTGTAATATAGTTCATTTATCTCATTGTCATTTTTTAATCAAAGTCTAAGAGAAGGGATTTTTCTGAAAGACTATAAAATAGAAAGTGTTTTTTATATAATTTTAAAGATTAAGGATTTTTTCTATGATTTCTTACACTACAGGGGAGGTCTTTGTCCTTTAACATTAGCTATTTGATGCATCAAAATAGCTAATGTTAAAAGACAAAGACCTCCAGCTACCGCCATCATAAATAGAGCAACACTTTCGGCAATCAAGAACAGTCGTGGTGAGAGGAAAAAAGTATTAGCAATAGAAGGCCATAGAAATTATTACCTCTTTTGAGCATTACGGAGACAAAAAAATAGTTGAGTTATTTTCTCATCGTTTAAAAAAATTAAATTATTTGTATGTTTGTCAATTTAAATGAACTTAATACCTAATTTAAGTCACATTTCATTTTAGCAAATTAATTCTTGAAAAAAGTTTCAACAAATTAATGCATTTAATCATGAAATTATATTTGTAACAAATTAAATCTTTATGCATTTAATGAATTTTAAATTTTAATTAGTATTATAAATTGAGTAAAATTTTAAATATAAAATATAATGAATCTTAAGAATATAAAGATATATATTTAATTACGATTTCATAATAAGAAGGTTAAAGGCATTATCCTCCTTTTCTCAACATTTTACAAAAGGTCTAACTTAAGTTTTATCATAATTTATGATACCAAATTATACGTCAATGTTATTAAAATGGTACTAAAAAAAGAGTTTTTTCGCACTAATTTTACTCTAACTTTTTTTCCTCTAATACTCACCATTCTTGTATTTCACTAAACTGAATTTATTGTCCTCAGTTAGTAATTTTCTTATGTGGAATTAATATTTTCACTTGTCCCATCTAATTTCTTACCTCTCAATGTATGAATCTTCAAAATTTTCTAACACTCTAGCTTCTTGCCTTCTTCAGCTCTAGCAATACTATTAACTCACTTGATCTAACACTAACCCTCATTTTCTTCCATTCAATCCCACTTCTACCTACCCTCAAACCTCCATCTCCTTTTAGCAGTTTTGATCTTGCTTCTTGCCCCTCTACCTTAACCCATTATGCAAATCTTATTAACACATATCCTTAAAATGGCATCATCTCTTAATGCTCCATGGCTAAACTCATGAATGCTTAGAATTACCACCTATACGTAGAGAATTGTTATGACAATCTCTCCTAATTCTAGACTAAGTTAGCTCCAAATTGTACGAAATCAAAAGCCTCTAGAAAAACTAAGATTCCTACATCCAGATTCATCTAAACGTAACACCTTAGCTACTTTACCACCTAAAGTCCTTATGATAAGTACCTCAAAATTATCTACAAAAGTACGAATTAGTGACAGACAATTACCAACAGAAACGAAACCGTTGCATATATATTACCGATAGAAACTAAACTTCCGTCGGTAAAATTGTTGGGAAAATTTTTATTTAGTGGCGGTAGTAATATCCGTCAGTAAATATAGAAGGAAATCATCTCAGAAAAATTTGCAACATAATTTAACGACAGAAATTCAATTATGTCGGTAACATTGACGGAAAAAATTTCGTTTAGCGGCAGTAATAATATTCTTCAGTAAATATGGAGTGAAATCATCCTGACAAAATTTACGATGGATTTTAGCGATGGTATAAAATTCCCGTCGATAAATAAGGCGGGAATTTTTTAGTTTATTGATGGAAATGTTTCCACCGGAAAATTTTGAAGGTAGACGTCGTCGTCTACTTTGGCTTCAACATTTTAATGTAAATGAAAACGATAGCAAACTACATCGTTTTCTTTTACGTTTTAAGTCACTCGAAATTTTCATACTTGAACACGTATAATCTTAGGTGGAAGAACCACCCGAAATTTTCTTGGTCAAATAATGCAAGAGGTTAATTATGACCTCAAGGGCCACCTAGATTCCAACATGAAAAACCTAAGTCCACAGAATCTAAGTTAGAAAAAATCTTGGAAAAGCTTGTAAACATGGATCAGGCTCAAAAGAGGTTGGAAGGAAGCTGGTGAGTATAATGAGAAGTATTTCCTTCTGGCTAGCACCGACTTAGGACATTCTAATATAGTAGCTGAGCAATGTGATTCTCCATCAGATGTAACCCATAACATTGAAATCCCAGGAGATTTTACTGTACGGTCCAAGACTGCAAAAAGAAAATTTGCAAGGAAGAGGAAACAAAACCCAAAATACCAAGGAACTTCCCCTAATTATGCCAATCCTCATGTAGAATGTTAGGATGTTAAATGGCCTTATAAAAAGGAAGCTGAAAAGGTTCGTAAGGGAGAAGAATCCATTCTTAGTAAGGCTTCTAGAGACTAAAATAAAATACCCCCTAATCCTTTCGGGCTCTAAATTTTTAGGTGCTAATTGGGAGATCATATCCAATCATTAACAACATTATAATGGCAGAATTATCTATCTTTTTAACGAGAAGCTTGGAGTTTAGATGATGGCAAAAACTGAATAGTTTAGACATGTCCACTGTCAACTTCTTCATATGCCAACACTCTTTGAGGCATTTATAGTTTAATTACACTTCAAATTTTGGCCTCCACTAGAATCAGCTCTGATTTGATTTGGAACACCTTCAAAGCAAAATTTCTTCTCCTTGGCTATTGGCGGGGGATTATAATTGTTCTCTTAAAGCATAAGAAATAGAAGGGGGAAGGTAGTTCACCTTTGGCCTAACCAAATAACTCTCCAACTTTTGCAATAAAATGGACCTCGTAGATCTTAAAGCTACAGGTAGAAGGCTTACTTGGACTAATAATCAACAAGGACACTTGCTTATAAGGAAGAAGTTAGACCAATCTTAAGTCAATTCACTATGGATGACTCAATTCTCAAACTCTTTTGCTAACTTTGGAGAAAACCTCACATCTAACCATTCTTATATGTTGATCATGTGGTTTAAAGAGAGCAGTAAAAAAGCTGCCCCCTTTTGGTTTGACAATGGCTTAATTCAATTGGATGGTTTATATGATTTGGTAAGGCGTTGTTGGAATGTTGAGATTGATAGATTTAAATCTTATCAATTGATTAAGAAATCGAAGAGAGTCAAAGCGAAGTTGAAATCTCTTATTACAAGCAGGCACTAAAACCTCTCTATGCTTAAAGAGAAACTTGTACTAGTGTAGCAAGCATTTTACGATACCCTTCATGATGTTATTTTACAATCTACTGGGTAGGCTTATCTCAGGGATTATATGGAAGCTGCATAACTCCAAAACTCTATCCTAAAGTAAAAATCTAGACTAAACTGGATGAAAGATGGGGACTCCAACACTAAGTTTTTCTACTCCTCTTTTCTTGCCCGAAGGAACACTAGCAGAATTTCTATACTTCTAGACAGTAGGGACAAGAGTATACAAATAAGCAATAATTATAGGAAGTTGCGAGGCACCACCTTTTAAAGCAGATGGCCCTCCCCTAATGTGCTGAGGTTGTTTGAATGCTCAGTAGATTAATGTATCAAGGAGCTTATAATGGCACCAATTTCAGTGCAAGATATCAAAAAAGTCTTATTCAACATGCATCCTTTTAAATCACTTGATCCATATGGGTTCACTGTACTATTCTTTCAAAAGACTTAGGATATTACTGGTAAATTATTCTCAGAAGTTGTACTGGAATTTTTTAGTTCCTCCAAGTTGCTCCAGGAGTTAAGTCATACCTACATATGCTTAGTTCCAAAAAAAAGAACTCCACAAAGTATGAATGACTTTAGGTCAATCTCTTGCTGCAATATAATTTACAAGGTCATTTATAAACTCCTAGCTGAGAGACTCAAGATAACCATTTATAGCATCAACAATCCTGCCCAAGGGGCCTTCATTTCATAACAAAATATCATAGATAAAATTCTTCTTTTGTAAGAATTGATGAAGGATTACAATTTAGGAAAAAGACACAAAACTGCTTAATTAAAGTAGATTTTTAAAAGACTTTTGACACCGTAAGTTGGAAATTCATCGGTATTTGTCTTGAGGCTTTAAAATTACCAACCCAGTTTATTGGTTGGATCATGGCATGTATTCAGTCTCCTTCTCTAAGTATACTTATGAATGGGGCTCTTACTAAACCTTTTAAAGTTTCCAGAGGCATTCGTCAAGGAGATCCATTGTGTCCCTACTTATTTACTCTTATGATGGAAGGATTTTCTAGATTGATAAGTAGGATGATATATTGCAATAGGAGGTTTCAATTCCATTATAAATGTTCTTCTCTCAACCATATTCACCTTATGTATGCCAATGATCTTCTGATTATTTGTGGAACTGATGAGCACTCTATTTCTATAGTGATGCATGCCTTAAGATTATTTGTTGATTGGTCAGGTTTAAAGCATAACCCTGAGAAAAGTTGTATATACTTTTATGCTTATGTGAGAAATAGTACGAAAATCCAAACTTTGGTTGGGATTTTTGTTCAGGTTGCTTCATTTTATTATTTGGGGGTCCCAATATCTTTTTCTAAACCTAAGCTTAATGATTGTTTACCCCTCTTATAAAGGATCAAAGCAAAATTAAATGCTTGGAAAAATAAGTTTCTCTATTATACTGCTAGGTTAACACTTATCATCTCAGTATTAAGTAGCCTACATATTTACTAGTGTGCTCGCATAGCCTTGCCTAGAAAGGTGATTAAGGAGGTTGATAGAATATCGATAGTTTTCCTATGGTCAGGTCGAATTGAGAATGCTAAGAATGCCAAGATAAAATGGAGTGAAGTGGCTATCCCGAAGAGTGATGGGGGATTGGGGATCTTTTATATATTTACTATACAAAAAGTCTTAATGTGTAAAAGACTTTGGAGGTTATACACTGACCACAATGCTCTCTGGGTCAAGTGAATTCATGAGTATCACCTTAAACATGTGAACTTTTGACAAGCTTCTTGTTCTCGAAAGTTCTCTCGGATCTTTATCCAAATGATGAAGCTAAGAGATTTGGTTTACCCACATATTAAACACAAGATTGACAATGGTGAAAAAAACCTGGCTTTGGTATGATAACTGGACAGACACGAGCCCTTTAATCTGAAATACACAGATACTTCTCTTGAAAAACCACGTTCCGCTTCATCTTAAAGTATCCTCTTTGATTCGTAATGGGACTTAGAGAGGGGATTTTAAAGGATTTGATTCTTTGGCCCAATTCTTCCCCTAATTGGACAATAAGTTACAAGTGGATTCAATCATCTAGACTCTTGATCCGAGCAGCAAATTCTCAAACAAATCATGCCATCAATTGCTAACAAGGGGCTTACAGGTGGTATCTTGGTCCTCTTTGTTATAGAAAAACACCTTTCAACCGAAAACAACTTTTATTTCTTAGCTTACGATTAAAAACAGGCTAAGGACTAAAAGCCAACAGTAAGGTTCTGAGGAACATACTTATACTCTTTATAAAATGGCCTTAGAAGATAGAAATCATCTCTTCTTTCTATGTAGTTTTTCAAGAGCAGCCTAGAGCAGGATCTTACTTATGTTACTTGATACTGGATATCCCTATACTTGGGAGCAAGATATCCCTATACTTAGGGAGCGATATCTTAATTGGGCCATAAATAATTCAAAGAAGGGTAAGCTAAATGCTATTCTATATAAGGCAGCATTCACTTCTACTATACACTTCCTTTGGAGAGAGGGGAACTATCGATTGTTTGTTAATTAAGAAGAGGGGAAATACCAACTAGTTGATAGGCTCATAAACTACATTTGATCTATCTTAATTGCCAAAAATCTTCGAAACACTCTCTCGCAAGATATGAAGAGTAGATGACATCTCTAACGTGTTTTAAGATTGAACTGTAATTATTATTTTTTTGTTTCTATTGGTATTCTTGTTAGTATATATTCAAGCTGAACCCTGTGTTTTGTAGACGTAGCTTTGTCTAAAGTTAGCCGATTATTTATTTGCTTCTTCAGTGCATCTAAACAATCACGATGGGTAGAAGTATTAATAAATAATATAATCAGTTTATATTTATATTCTATGTTCTAGAAATAATTAACAATTAACTTGCTTTTATTAATAAATAAAATTATAAGATTTATTATTATTTTCTTAATTTATCGTATTTACATATAAATACTCATATTAGAAAGTATAAAAAATTAATCTAATGTTAGTTCTATTTATTAGAAAATAATAATGCATTATTTTATTATCTAATAATTAAGCTGATTTATTTAATTTATAAAAATTAATTATATGTTTTTAGTTGTTAATCACATTTAAAGGAATTTCAGAAAATCTGTAATTCGATTTCTGGGCAATATTTTATCCCGTGTCACTCAAACCTGTAAAGAGGAAAAGCTGTTGGAACTTGAAAGGTGTAAACGTACAAGCGTACCCCACTTCCGTGAACACGGAAAGTGCGATGTGTGACATCTTCATCTTATCCATGAAAAAGACTTTTAAGTCCTTGATCCTTCAAATATTCGACCAAGGGGCAGCATTACTTTTTCAAGAACACACCTTCTCTCTCTCTAAAATATTCAGAGAAATGGCCACTAATCTCCTCCCTGTGAGACCAGCCGTGATCCGACTCTGCGCCACCTCAGACGCCCATAGAGTCGACGCGAACCGCCGGAAAACTTTCTCTGTCTCATCCCCAAACTGGTGGTCCCCGCTCTTTGGTTGGTCCTCTGAGCCCGACTACATTGCCACAGAGGCGAAACAGGAAGAGTTCCTGGATAAAAGAGACAGCAGATCAGACTCGGACTCTGAGACAAAACTGGTTAGACCTCGATTCGCTCTGGGCGCTTTCACAGACGAAAAGGCCAGGCAGCTCCGAATGTTGACTACGGAGACGTCATCGTTCCACGACGCTATGTACCATTCGGCGATCGCAGCGCGCCTTGCCTCCGATTTCAAATCCCGCTCCGATTCCTAGTCCTCCGAGTTGTGGCGAGGCTCTTATCATCCTTCTTCTGTGTCTTATACTGTAATA
Organism: Erythroxylum flavicans; assembly: GCA_027576715.1. Taxonomy (NCBI): domain Eukaryota; kingdom Viridiplantae; phylum Streptophyta; class Magnoliopsida; order Malpighiales; family Erythroxylaceae; genus Erythroxylum; species Erythroxylum flavicans. Next base: position 30,139,418 of record JANZXP010000008.1, read on the forward strand.
TGATTTGATCTACCGTTTCCTTGTCCGAAACTAATTGTGTAGTGATCAAATGTATTTTGGATTTTGTAAAATAGTTAGTTATTGGATGAAGCATTTATTAAATAAAAAACAATATGATCCAATTTCAATTGCGTAATGGTAACGATGCTGGCAGATGTTGCGTTATTTAGTATTGTTATTCAATAAATCAAGAGGGTATAATGAAAATTTGAAAATTGAAGGATTGGGCTTCGCTTTTCATATATTATTAGGATAAAACCAAAAGCAAAAATATGAATATATTAAGTATAGAAATAGACTAATGGGATCTGTAGCTGGATTCCGGAATTTCTCAGGTATCCAACCAGAATATGCTACTACCTGCCGACTGATTATTTGGTCTGCAAGACTGCAAAAAGTTGAAAAGGCTTTTTTGCATTGTTTATTACTTCAAAAAGTCCCGCTTCCAAATTGTTATTATTGTAGGTTATGCATAAATTTGGTTCGTATTTACATGCTATTGACTGCAATAAGTGTATGTATGCTTTAACACTTCAAATAATAAACATAAAACAAGTCTCCTATACTATACTGGTGCTTGTGACGGAGTAGATAAATAAGAGCTTAAAATTTCTCTAAAAGGATTTTTAGACCTTTTATTTTAGATATATTAAAGTGACATTTCAGTATAAAATTGCTCATGAACATTGGTCCCCTTCTCGTAGTATAGAAAGACTCGTGGATTTGGCTTTTCTGATAGCCCATCAATAGTGGACAAAAGAGTCATGTTCAGAACATTCCACAACATCTCATCTATATTTTGATATCACATCTAATGTTGCCACTACCGTATCGGACTCGGTATTGGATTGAATTCTAGAACAGTCTGTTTGGTTACTGTCTCCAATATGCGGAGACGGAACGAGACGAAAATTTACCTTGCGTTTGGTTAGTGTCTTCAGGGGTGAGGACGGTGGACAAAGACGCAAAAGTTCTGTCCTTCGTCCTGTTTG
>JANZXP010000008.1:30159531-30169611 GCA_027576715.1 Erythroxylum flavicans
AGTCGGTAATATCACTATCTTGTTTATGTTTATTATTATCCTTATACCATATCATGTATAGATTGGTATGATGATTTAGATATATTTCTTCTGCTATAAATAAGATATCTAAAAAGTTTTGAAATCTAACAGTTTTCTAAATATGGCATGCTTTCTTTTCCTGATCCAACAGTTATGCCACCTCGACTAGTATGTGCTAGAATAAGAATTGCTATCCCCCTGACCAACTTGTGCTCTATTAAAGTTGAGTTACTCCATGTTGTTGTTTTCCCTTAAGAAGTAACCAGTTACGATACAGCTCTCTTGTCCACTTGACTTATATTTGTGCTGCATTGCTATAACTAGCAAGGAAGAGGTGACTTTCATGTTATTCAATTGCTTGGTTAGGTTGTCGATCTCAGCCTGCAATGTTGTCATTGAATTTATAGCAATCATTCCTCCTAGGTCCCAAAACGTTGATTGCTATCTACTTTATTCTGATGTACAAATATAACTTGTGTATATCATGTCTTCTAACAGATCATGTGCTGCTTCAATTATTTTCTTAATGAATGATCCTTTAGTAGCTGAGTCTATGGTGCTCCTTATAGGTGGATTGACTCTAGTGTAGAAGGTTTGCTATAGGAATCCGTTGGGTAAGTTATGATGAGGATAACTCCTTTGCAACTCCTTATACCACTCTCATGATTCATATAAAGACTCCATGTCATTTTGCTGGAAATTAATAATTTCCTTTATTAGTTTTGTTATCTTGTTTAGAGGGAAATACTTATCTAGAAAAACTCGCACTAATTACTCCCAAGTTGTGATGTTGGATGGGTGGAGAGAATTCAACCAGGCCTTGGCTCGATCCCTACGTGTAAAGGGAAAGAGCCACATCCTAACAGTTGTTGATAGCAAAACCAATTCACTAGTTTTATGCTCAAAACCACAAGTACACGGGGCATAACTTGTAGTAACGAATATATATCGATCCTATAGAGATTGTATTTAGACACTACTTAATTCAAGTTGCTTCGTTTAAGAACTAATTTTAATAAATATAAACTAAAAAATTAAACTAAATAAAACAACTAACAATGAACAAATGATAAAGCAAAAGTACAGAAACTTAGAATTTAGGATTTAACAATTAGAGATCACTTTTTACATATCTTATCTCCCTCCTACCTTGTTAATAGAATTATGCCTCACCTAAGATGTACTAATGTGTTAACTACCCTATCTCAAGGTATAATTAATTGTCCCTAGTGAAATTAAATGGAGATGATTAAGCAATCTTTCAATCTACTGAATCAATCCACCTGTTCAAGTAGTTATGAAGTTATCCTATGAGTAATCAACTAATTAGCCAAGATCTCTCTCCAACTAATCAATTAACTTGATGAATGTAGGGCTATAGAGTGCCAATTCTCATTAACATAATTTACCCAACTCAAATTCTCAACATATTGCAAGGTATAAACTCAACATTCATCAAAAGCATCATTCATTCAAATTAACAAAGTAGGAGTTTAATAAGTAGTTTAAAAGTAATATCTAAAAGTAACTCATCCACTCATAATGTCATTAACATCCCCAACAACCAAAAAATCTATAATAAAGATGCTAGAAGAGAAAAAAAACAAAATAACAAATAGATGAAGCAAACTCCTCCTCTTATTTGCCCAAATCTGGAAAATCTAGAGTTAGTGTGCTCTTTGCCTAATTTGGAATGGAAATCTTGATTCTCTACCTCTCTCTAGGCTCTAAATCTGTTTTTTAGCTTAAGCAGGCAAGTTTTCATGACCTCTTTGGCCCTAGGGATTTTTGCCCTTATATAGTCACAAAAACCTTAAAATAACTGAAACCCTCGTGTCTTTTCAAGTTAGGGATCCCACGATCGTGGGAATTAGCATTAATCCTATAATCATGGGTTCTTGTCCTACAATTCATACAAGATAACATAAAAAAATTTCTAATGAGAGAAAGAAATAACAAAACAATAAAAAATACTTAACCTAGGTCATCGGCATCGATGTTACATCCGAACCAATATCGAGAACTTAGCCTTTCATGGGTCTCCTATAAAAATGCTTCAGCCCCATGAAAATTACCCAAATTGAAACCCCCTTCGATTTTTCATTGTGCAAGCTCTCTTCCTTAGATACTGTTCATTGATTTGACAAATAAACATTTGTCCACCTTACTGTTCACATCTCCTTTAGCGGCAAACTCTCTTCGGTTTTCTCCTCACGCCACTCTTTGTTTTTGCCGCTAGCCCTCTCCACTATTCCATAATGTGACGAATTAAGATCTTGGTCCACGCATCCTGTTCACGCAACTTAAAAACCTAAACATGCCTTTTACCTGCTACATCTGCGTTTTATGCAAGCGTTAAATGTATACGCTTGTGTTTAATGCAACGTATGCATTAAACGCATACATTTTCTTTTCCCACTTTGCTAGCGTCTCCTTACTTCTTGAATTAATTATTGGTCCACTGGTACTGTTCACTTGTTAAAAACATATGCCACTCTTGCGTTTTTTCCTTTGGCTATGAATTTTACTTTCTTCACTACACCTTGGACTGTAGTTTTGCTCCATTATTTCCCATGAAATTGACATTGCATAGGGTTGTCCCATTTGTTGGCTTCCATCTTTATTTCACCATAATTCCAAGATGCTTTCCATTAAATTCACATTATTGCATGCAAAAACATAAAATTTCCATGCACATGGTCGTGAGCTATATTGCTTGATCTTGTTAATTTTCTTATCTTTACTTGCTCAAATATTTATCGTTCTTATCGATAAAGACAAGTGAGTGTAATTCTTCGAAAAATACCCAAATGTAGTGCTTTCAGCTCACTTTAACTTCTTTGTTTCCAAATTGTCCCTGAACTCACATATGAGTCAAAGTGAGTATCTTAAACAATTTTATGTCATTAATCGCTAAGTGTTATGAAATAATTAAACAATCAATTAAGAGCATATCAATTTCTCCCACATTTAGGGGTCGTTTGGTTCTACTTCTATTTTTCTGTTTCAGTTTTTAGTTTTACGTTTTCAGTTTTCAGTATTTATTTTTCTTTTAAATAAAAGCAAAATTCTATTTTGTTATTAGTGTTAATGTAGTGATATTTTTATCACTAATAATAATTACATATTAGATAAATTTTAAATATAAATTATTTTTAATTAAATAAATTTATTTATTCTCTTATATAATATTTATTAACAAATTATTAATAAAATTATGTTATTTTAATAAAATAAATAATTTTAAAATTAATTTTTATTTATAAATTAATATTCATTTGAAATATATTTTAATTATTAAATCAAATTTTATTTGAATATTTATATAGTTTAACTTTAATTATATTAATTAATATTTAATTATATATTAATTTCATTATAAAAGTTAAATTAAATTAAATTATTGACAATTTTTATCTATAATTTATTTTAATTTATTAAATATATAATGTGGAATTAAATTATTCATAATTTTTATTAAAATTTAAATAATTAAATAGTATACTAAATGATAGGAAATCAAAATATGAAAAAAACATAAATTGGTTTTCATAATTTTTGAAAACTGGAAGAAACCAAAACCTAAAACAGAAACTAAAAAACTCAAACAAAGAAGTTTTTTTTACTAAATTTAAAAACAAACACCGAAAACTGAAAATAAAAATGAGAACAAACACCACCTTAGCTTTTGGTCGTCCTTGAGCAAAACATCAAATTTAAGCTCATCGACCCAAAACATTTACTAATTTCCCATATATTCTAAGAATACATAATCATAAACAAAGATGAATGACTTTCAAAAAATCATAGCAAGAAATCAACACTCTAAGCTTTTACTTATGATTAATCAACATTCATCATCTTCAAAAACTAAGCAATCTAATGGTAGACTCGATGTGTTTAACTAAAATATATCTATATGTACACACAGCACCATTCATGATCATGCCATTCCACAACTTTATATATCATATCATTTCTCTACAACTAATTTTTACATGCAAAATAATGGATCAAAGGGCTTTTTAAGGTTGTAATGTGGGCAAAGGTAAGGTGAGATGTATTTAGGTCAAGTAGCATGAATGCCATTAAGCTAATGAAACAAAACAACAGTCTTTAAAAATTGGGTACCATCAACTATGATGAATGCAACATTTATATTTCACAACCGAATTCAACTCTCACACACCAAACACATGAAGCATATACCAATTCGAAGGAATCCTCATACAATTTATGCCAACAATACATTGAAATAACAAGAGTAAAACTTCCAAGCCATCATCTGCATCATGTCCAATATACTTAAATAACCCATTCATCACAGCTTTAGGAGAATGCATTAATCATAAACAACTTTTCAACACCTATGCACTTGCTCCTAGACATAGTTATTTAAACATATATTTTTTCATTCTTTTTCTTTTTTCTTTTACATTTTTTCTTTTCCTTTCTTGTGCTTCTCTTTTCTCTTTTCTTCCTTTCTTTTTCTTTCTTTCTTTTTATTAAAGGAAACTATATTAACATGAAAATTTGAATGATAAGATATAAAAAAACATCCCAACATTAACCAACCACACATATGTACACCCCCACACTTAGAATTTTGTACATCCACAAACTCAACAATTACAAATGCTCCACTAGCTTATGGCTTGGGTAAGACATTTGGGTAAGTATAAAGCATGTAATGTGGTTAGTACACAGAGAAAAACTATAAAACTCAAAGTGGTTTAAAAAGAAGGAAAATCATATAATGGGTAGGCTATTTAGCTAATTTAGTTCAAAAAAACAAAGAATCCCTAATCTTATCCATGTTAATGCAAATGATAAAAAATGTAGTCTCGAATATAATCAAACGAAAAATTGGGATGTATGTGTCATGAAGGTCACACATTATCAAAAAAAAATGAGACTGATGTGGATGTTTCAGTCTAATAAGGCTCAAAATCTCACCGGATTTGTCTACTACTATTCACTATTCTTCTAAAGATAATGCACATCAACCAATCACAAGAGCAAAAGTACATGGCAAAGTTGCTATGAAATTTTCTAGTCAATTCATTCTTTACTCATGATTAAATAATCTTAGAAGCAATAGAAAACGAGCAAATGTTTCTTTGTTTGTTTTTTCTCTCATTTTGATTTAAAACTTAAAAATAAGAAAAAATAAATAAAAAAGAAACACATATGCATAAAAAATAAATGTGAAAATGTATAGAAAAGAAATTTACTTCCCTTATGTTGCCTCCCAAGAAGCACCTTTGTTTAGGGTCACTGACTCAACTACTTCTTCTCCTCACGTGACAAAATTATGATCTTCTGATGGAACATGTAGTTTTTCAACATCAGGTTCTTCAGGATAGGGTCTTGGTTGATAATCGTTCCCATTTAGCTCCTTCCATATCCTCAGTCTTTCAATCTCGACTGAGCCAATACAATCAAGAAATTTTTCAAACATCTCTTCACTTTTTTCTTCCTCGTTTAGTTCCTTTAATCTGCTATGTAAAGGTGAAGATTTAGTTTAAAAAATAATCATAGACTCCATACTTACCTCTGAGCTAAATGATATTTCCTTTTTGGCTTCGATTTTCTTCTTAACTTGTTCTTCTTCATAAGCAATTCCTTGAGTACTACACTCAAGATTCTCAAGCTCCTCTTCACTCTGTAAGGTTTTTGTGCTAATATCCATCGAGTACTCCTCAGGTTAATATGGTTGCATCTCTTTGCTTCATGTTGTTAGGCAGTTGATAGTTTCCATCAATTGATTTGCCTGGCTTGCCTTGTTTTGGATACTAGAACTTGTTTCCTGTTGGAATTGCAAAGTCTTAATAACATACACATTAACTAATTCTTCCAAGGATGTACCTAAATCTTGATAGGAAGCTTCTGGTATGTATGGGAATTGCTATAATTCCTGCAAACTATGAAGGAAGTAATTCAGTTAATTATCCCATCCATAACAAAAGTTAGGTTGATCAGTTCAAACATTGTTATAGGATTGAGAATATGGATTAAGGAAAAAATTACTCCCACCTATAATGCTATGTTAGAGTGTGAGAAAATGAAAGTTTGTCGATATCTTGGAATAAGAGATACTACATGGTTCGATATGTTAGACATAGACTCAATGTATTTGTATTCGTGGTTTTATCAGCGAATATGATATCAGTATTGTGTGGTTATATAACTTTAAATTGATATGGATGTTAATACATTTTCGTGGATTGACTGAAGAAAAGAGAAATAGAGATATAAGTAGAAACGACAAGATTTAAAGTGTACAAGCAAAGTTGGAAGAAACCAAAATTTACTATAACCTTTAGAGATTGAACTTAGAACTGAAATGGTTGTTTAATTATCATGTTAAAAGTTTATGATTTAGTATAAGGTTATATCATTGGATATGATATTAGAATTTCATGATAATTATGAATCTTATATTTTTGAGTTGACTGAGAACATACTTAAGTAAGATAAAATAAATGATACCAATATATGTATAAGTCCTCAAGGTTAAGTTGATTAGTTATTATGAATGTAAATCTAAAAATGTAGTTACCTTAGCAAATGATGTTACGGAACACATATGTATCACATGCTTGGATATGGTAGAGTGAGTGATCTATGACATATCTTAGTCCCATAGTTAAAATTCTGACATAACTCAGAGTAGCATAGTGGAAGCAAGGATTTATGTGGACGTATTGAAATGGTAACTACTAAGGATAAGTAACTTTTGTATAGTTAGAGAATACTCAAATGTTATCTAGAATCAATTAAGATCAAGGTATCATCAGCTTAAGATATTAATTGGTGACTTTTCAAAAATAAATCCCTAGATAAAACATAATGATCTTGATGGTATAAACCAAAGCCTAAGAGTAAATGAACATGCCTATTGCTTCATTAAGCTTTAATATATAGAACATTCTGATCATGTAAGATATAATAGTAATTGATTTTGTTGAAGTATTATGAATGGATGAAAAGTGACAACGAACATAGTTGATTGAGAAAGATTTCGTGAACAATACAAGTAAATTTGGAGGGAAATGTTTTTACAGAGACTTTTACCTAACATATAGATCAAATGTTCCATTTCTAGGAATGAATAAATATTGAACGAATCATAAGTGAATATTGGAGTTGGATAGATATGAGACTTAGATACGAGAAGCTGAATATACTATAGAGAGTGCATGTATTTTGTTTGTTATGAAGTATCCAAACTACGTTATTGGGTTCTTGAATTTGAGATGACACAGTTGCTTTTGTTAGAAGAACTTAGGTCCACAATGTATTCTACTAGAATGTTCAGGAGGTACAAGCTAGATCTGATGTATGTGTTACTAGCTTAGGAAGTTAAGATTGCAAATAATTTGAATTATGTGGAGAAACTAGTAAGAATGGTCAAACATTAGGATAAGACATTGACAAATATGAGGAATCAAATGATTGAAGAAAATCATTCGAGAGAAGAAGTAAATTGGGAGATTGAGAAAAATATGAGACAACATTACCCCACCTATGGAATTAGTTAGTTAAGAATTTCGAGGATGAAATGTCTTAAAGGGGGAAGGGTTGTAGTATCCCGTCTCTCAAATTGTTGAATGTTTCAAAGTGTTAGACTGTTGAGTCACATGAGTGGCATCATATAGAATGAATTTGGTAAATTTATGACATGATTATATGATTGTATTCAAATGCATAATATTAGCATACATACATGAATTGTGAGTTAGACAAATTGCATTTAATTGACATATTCCAGACTATTAAATTAAAATAAATGTGACATGAATGTGCATTTCCATTGTCTTGTACTTTGGTTTACCAATGACAAGAATTGATGGATTATAATTAGTAACTTGGAGTTAATTGTTACAACTGAGAGATTGATGAATTAATATGCACATCTAGCCTAGGAAAAATGTTAAGTGGTAAGACAAGTTGACATGTGGAAAATTAGGATGACTAGATCTATGATATAAGTGACATATGGCAGTAGAATTAAGTGACAAATGGCCTAGGATCATGGTGACATTTGGTAGGATAAGGTGAGGACAAGTGGCTTGCTTGTCAACATGCAGGACAAGTAGGATAAAATTATTGAGAAAATTTTTATTTTATGACAGGAAAAATATCTGTCGATAAACATAGAGGGAAATCATCCCGGTAAATTTTTCAACTGAATATAGCAACGGTAGCAAATTACCATCGGAAAAGAAGGCAGGAAAGCTTGGTGGAATAAATAAATTTGGGGTTTACTGACGAAAATTGTTTTGTCAGTAGCCTCCATCAGTAAATTTTAGAGTAAACATCGTCATTTGCTTCGGCTTCAATGTTTTTAATAAAAGAAAAACGATGTCGTTTTAGTGTACCAATGGAAAACATTCTGTTGGTAAGTTATGTCAGTAAATTTTAAGTGAGCATCATTGTTTCCTTCAGCTTCAACATTTTTAATAAAATGAAAACAATGTCGTTTGGTTTCACACCAAATGATATCATTTTCTTACGCATTTAACCTACCCGAACACCCCCTCCCTCTCCCTGGCATTTTCATTTTCTCTGTTTTCCTCTCTCTTATTTTTTGTCATCGATTCCTCTTTTTCTCGTCGGCGTTTATGTGCCTCTGTCTTCTCCGACCACTGTCCTTGTGTCATTCAACAGAGGTAAGTCATTCAACATTTGTTCTCTTTGATTTTTTGTGTACACATTATTGTTGGTATATATGTTCGAACGTTGCACAAACCTAAGAGTTTTTGGGGTACACATTACTGTTGGTATATATTTTTCAAACAATGGAATAGTACTATTATATTGGATGATAACAGAGAGTATTTTATTAAAGGTAGTGATTTAGTATAATTTAAAATGTATGATGGGATTATTAGAATATTAGATGTCTTGTATATTCCTAAGCTTTAAAAGAATTGATTTCCTAAGGTACTCTTGATATATAAGTTTTTTGATGGTGATAAGAAGCTAAAAGTTATAAAGGGCATCATAACTATAATGAAAGCAGAATTATAGTATAGAATGTATGTCTTAATAAGTAGATAGTATTAGAATCGGCGGCTATACCGTAATAATTAGGGGAGAAAAATGGTAGTACAGAGTTATGGCATTGTAGATTGAGTCGCTTAAATAAGTAAAGACTTGAGATTTTGAGTAAAAAAATATTGTTGGACTAGAGTCTTGTGTTATGAGAAAGCAATACAGGTTAAAATTTAGTTTTAGCATCCATAACTCAAATTGTATTCTTAATTATATTCATTCCAATTTATGAGGTCCAGCTCCTGTTCAATCCTATAAAGGATGGAGTTATTTTCTCATATTCATTGATGATTACTTAAGAAAAATACTGAGTGCATTTTATGAAATTAAAGGATGACGTATTTAAAAAGTTTGAGAAGAGGAAAACAATGTTTGAAAATGTACTGAAAGATAAGTCAAGACATTCAGAAGGAAAAATGACTTGAAAATTTGCAATAAACATCAGTTTTATAAGAACGAAGGTATAGTGAGGCACTGCACTGTATGTCATATGCCACAATAAAATATAGTATAAAATGGATAAACTAAATGCTCATACAGTGGTTAAAAGTTGGTCTTCCAAAGCAATTTTGGGTTCAAGTTATTAACATTGTTACCTATTTGGTGAATATATCTCCATCAAGTATAGTAAATTTTAAAACTTCTTAAGAGATTTGGTATGATACACCTTATTAATATTCTAACTTGAGGATATTTGGTTTCCCAGCTTATGCTTATGTCAATGATTGCAAATTAGAGCCTCGCGTAAGGTTGGAAAAAGGCCCTTTTTGATCTCTCTTTATTACTTTAATTGTTTTGAAATTTAATTGTAATTAATTAATTTTATATTGTATTTAATTACAATAAAATCAATAAAATTAATAAATAATTTATTTAATAAATAAATTAAACTATATAAAATAAGATAAAATAAAATATATATTTATATATTGTAATTCTATTCTATTTATATATTCTATATTCTATTTATATATTATAAATGTATTCTCTATTTATATA